>OY293307.1:32377921-32977921 GCA_958502075.1 Orchestes rusci
CAGCACCAGCTACAGCAAATGCCAAACAACTTTCGATTCACGTCATAATTGCCACCAAGCGAGTTTCAATGTGATTTGCAGGTGACCAAATATCTGGCCACCAGCAAACTTCATAACAACCAGCCTGGTGGAAACGATGACGTAGATCGAAATAAGTTGTTTGGCATTTACTATATCAAGGAAGTAATGATGAATTTTAAAACTTGAATCCATTTAGGTAGGTATCAGTTTACGGGTCCTGGCGATTTTTTTCAAAAAATTGTTGAGTGTTCTTTTTTTAGGTTTAAAAAGAGGTCTAAAAAAAAGTTTTTTCTGTGTAAAAGGATAGTCCATAGTTATAAAATTTTGAACTGACAAAAATTACCATTTTTTCATGATTCCTTCAAAAATATGCAAAAATGGGTACTTTTCACCAAGTTCAAAATTTTATAGCTAGACTATCCTTTGTTCAATTAGTGTAAAATTTCCAGAGAGTCTTTAATTTTAGACCCTCTTGCGAATGGTGCTGGCCATTTTTATCAAAAATCGCACGTGAAAAAGTTTTTTTTTACCTCTTCGTTAACTCAAAAGGTCTATGCGTATTAGTTGTGATGTCTGCCTTTCTGGTACCAGATTTTGAGAAAAAGAGAGAAATTCTGACCATAGACATATTTTTGAATGACATTACAAAAAAAAGATCGTTGAGACCTCGGCGTCGTCAAATCAGAACTACCTACTGTTCAAAACCAAGTCTAGTCATCGAAGTCAACAAACTACACGTGATTAGAGAGCGAATAAACGATTGAAGTGGATACATGTGTTGGTTTATTTATTGCACGTTACCTTTCAACCGTTCGTTTGCTTTTGAATAAAAAAAATACGAGAGTTTCTTCAACTGATGACATCAGTAAAGACGTCGTTAAATCAAGGTCTAAATGATGTCTGGAACAAGATATCTTGAAAACGTTTGATCAAATACATATTTTAGAATGACATTAAGAAAACATCTTGAAGAAGTTGTTAAATCAAGGTCTAAATGATGTCTGAAACAAGATATCTTGAAAATGTTTGCTCAAATACATATTTCAAGATGACATTAGAAGAACATCTTCAAGACGTTGTTGAATATCAAGGTCTAAATGATGTCTGGAACAAGATATCTTGAAAATGTTTAATCAAATACATATTCTAGGATGACATAGGAAAACATCTTAAAGACGTTGTTAAATCAAGGTCTAAATGATGTCTGAAACAAGATATCTCGAAAACGTTTGATAAAATACATATTTTAGGATGACATTAGAAAAACATCTTAAAGACGTTGTTAAATCAAGGTCTAAATGATGTCTGGAACAAGATATCTTGAAAATGTTTTTTCAAATACATATTTCAGGATGACATTAGGAAAACATCTTAAAGGCGTTGTTAAATCAAGGTCTAAATGATGTCTGAAACAAGATATCTCGAAAACGTTTGATAAAATACATATTTTAGGATGACATTAGGAAAACATCTTAAAGACGTTGTTAAATCAAGGTCTAAATGATGTCTGGAACAAGATATCTTGAAAATGTTTTTTCAAATACATATTTCAGGATGACATTAGGAAAACATCTTAAAGGCGTTGTTAAATCAAGGTCTAAATGATGTCTGAAACAAGATATCTTGAAAACGTTTGATCAAATACATATTTTAGAATGACATTAAGAAAACATCTTAAAGAAGTTGTTAAATCAAGGTCTAAATGATGTCTGAAACAAGATATCTTGAAAATGTTTGCTCAAATACATATTTCAGGATGACATTAGAAGAACATCTTCAAGACGTTGTTGAATATCAAGGTCTAAATGATGTCTGGAACAAGATATCTTGAAAATGTTTAATCAAATACATATTTTAGGATGACATAGGAAAACATCTTAAAGACGTTGTTAAATCAAGGTCTAAATGATGTCTGAAACAAGATATCTCGAAAACGTTTGATAAAATACATATTTTAGGATGACATTAGGAAAACATCTTAAAGACGTTGTTAAATCAAGGTCTAAATGATGTCTGGAACAAGATATCTTGAAAATGTTTTTTCAAATACATATTTCAGGATGACATTAGGAAAACATCTTAAAGGCGTTGTTAAATCAAGGTCTAAATGATGTCTGAAACAAGATATCTTGAAAACGTTTGATCAAATACATATTTTAGAATGACATCAAGAAAACATCTTAAAGAAGTTGTTAAATCAAGGTCTAAATGATGTCTGAAACAAGATATCTTGAAAATGTTTGCTCAAATACATATTTCAGGATGACATTAGAAGAACATCTTCAAGACGTTGTTGAATATCAAGGTCTAAATGATGTCTGGAACAAGATATCTTGAAAATGTTTAATCAAATACATATTTTAGGATGACATAGGAAAACATCTTAAAGACGTTGTTAAATCAAGGTCTAAATGATGTCTGAAACAAGATATCTCGAAAACGTTTGATAAAATACATATTTTAGGATGACATTAGGAAAACATCTTAAAGACGTTGTTAAATCAAGGTCTAAATGATGTCTGGAACAAGATATCTTGAAAATGTTTTTTCAAATACATATTTCAGGATGACATTAGGAAAACATCTTAAAGGCGTTGTTAAATCAAGGTCTAAATGATGTCTGAAACAAGATATCTTGAAAACGTTTGATCAAATACATATTTTAGAATGACATCAAGAAAACATCTTAAAGAAGTTGTTAAATCAAGGTCTAAATGATGTCTGAAACAAGATATCTTGAAAATGTTTGCTCAAATACATATTTCAGGATGACATTAGAAGAACATCTTCAAGACGTTGTTGAATATCAAGGTCTTAAAATGATGTCTGGAACAAGATATCTTGAAAATGTTTAATCAAATACATATTTTAGGATGACATAGGAAAACATCTTAAAGACGTTGTTAAATCAAGGTCTAAATGATGTCTGAAACAAGATATCTCGAAAACGTTTGATAAAATACATATTTCAGGATGACATTAGGAAAACATCTTAAAGACGTTGTTAAATCAAGGTCTAAATGATGTCTGGAACAAGATATCCTGAAAATGTTTTTTCAAATACATATTTCAGGATGACATTAGGAAAACATCTTGAAGACGTCGTTAAATTAAGGTCTATATGATGTCAGGCACAAGATATCTTAAAAGTGTCTACTCAAAGATATCCCAATCGACGACATGTGTAAGCTATATTTAAGACGTAGCTGGTCAGACCTCATCTCTATGCCTTATTGAGAACATCTTTAATACATCTTTGTCATGTCTGAAGGCGTCAAGACGTAAATACGTCATTAATAAGATGTCTTCAAGACAATGTGTGCTATCTGGGAATTCTCGATATTCTGCTTCGCGTCGAAAAAGTTACTGGAAAATGTTGTTCGAGATTGTATTTTTACTCCCGATTCCAGGTATCAGATGATATATTTTTTTTTCAGTATTTTTGTTCATTTATGAATTTATTTTTCCGTTTGACACAAATTTGACTTCTTTCAATATAATGCTATCATGCATGGCGACTCAAAAACAATTTTAAAGGTTGTGGAAAGATATAATTTTTATAAGGTGATTAATTTATGCTAGGAAAAATATAAAAATGAAAATCAGAATTTTCTCTTCAAACTCGGTGGGGAAATGTTTTGAACAAATTTTTTCCCTCAACTTTTTCGATATCTTGGCCTCGAAGCAAAATATGACTGTACAAAATTTCGAACCCCAACATCTTCAAATAAGTAAAATACGGGGTAGTATTCATCTTATCTGCAACACAGTGTACAGTTCATTTTTTATTTAAAGTTACAGTGACAGATCAAAATTGGAGGTTGAAGGTTGGCAAAAAAAAAGTTAAATGACAAAATTATCATCACCCTCTATTCTCGAACGTTTTTTTCTGTCAAATCAAATACATTTTGAACATAGCAAAATGAAACGAGTCACAGTTCAATTTATGACTATCGTAATAAAACATGTTTGCTAACATTTTACCTACAATTTTGATCTGTCACTGTAACTTTAAATAAAAAATGAACCATATATCAACATCAGAAGCCCAGTTCCAACCCATTCAGTACCGGACCTTTTCACCATCTACTGTAAATACCGCCGGCACATTTTGCATTGGTCGAGTTCATAAGACGGAACAGTTACCGCTACGGTCCAGGAGCGCTCTTCAGCAACTGACATTGTTTTAGCGTCTGTTGCAACGACGTCGAATTAGGTCGTTGGTCTGTTGGCATATATATACGTCACCATATAAAAGTTAAAAAACAGTTACAAATGAAACAATACAGTGACATCATATGCCTATAAACTTCTATACGTATCCCGTTGCATTTAGACAATGTGCGGTTATTAAAGCAACGAAGCGAGAAGGGGCTATGTTATCTAGTCATAAGAAGGTCCTTGTCTTATACGGTCGGATTTTCCATTTCTGCGCTTGCGTCCGACGTTCTTCATGAGATGCCAAGAGAGTCCGAATAGCAGGCACCACCTCAACACTCGCCCTGGTCCTGAATAGAAATTCATAATATTAGGTTACATTTTGCCACTACCGGCAATACTGACTAATTCACTCAAATCACTGAGATTGCGCAAAAACGATAAGTCCGAGGGAGTGCGATAGGAGATATATTTCTGGTCTTTGCTTGCTTCAATGTATCGCCGTTCGGATCAGTATATGTAGCTTTAGGTATATGAGTATCATACCTTGACTATCAAAGAGTATACATATCCAACAAGATGGAAAGGCCTGTCAAATTCGCTGGTGCGGCTCAAAAAGGTCTTCCCCTTCTAACTTTTAAACCGTTTGATATATGAAAACGAAATTTGGATGACATGTGTGAGGACGTTGTCATATCAACAGTAATGATAGAAAAGGCTTGAAACTCGGCAGTTGTCATCAGGGTCAAATGGCCTTCAAAATAAAGTATCACTCGATTCCATCTGATTTTTTTCATTCAAAATGGCGCTCAGCTGTCATTTTGACATTCTCAGCTGTCACTAGTTTGTCAAAAAATGCAGAACGTCCTTTCATATGGTGTGTTCGCATGTATCAAAGGGTTCAAAAGCTGGAACGGGGGGAACCTTTTTAGAGCCGCACTGTATATCCGTCCTCGTCTCTTCCGCTGGGTGACATGTATCAAATCGACAAGTAGAGAGTAGAGCTCGCTTACTGGATGCGGCAGTCGATAGTCTCGAATCGATGCTAAGCATTGCGTATTTTATCTCAGTGTACATACAAATGGACTAAGATAACAAAATTTTACTTATTTCCAGTGTATCATCGAGCGAAGTATCGAACTTTATCAGTTGAAGGTCATGAGAACTGGACGCGTTTCGAACTTCGTGTGATTCAATTTTTCTTGTTTGTATGCACCTTATAAAAAAAGGCTGATTTATAAAATTGCCGTCCGCCGTCCAGTACCGCTAACGTTGCCGTCGCCCAATGCATTTATAAACTTTTATACCGTCGAAAATTTCCAAATTGTTTGTTTACTTACATTGAAATTATTTTGTTTTAGTCTAGTGAGATTTGGTGACTGACTCGAGTATATTTTGGTACAAATCTTAGTTTAGTGATATAAAAATATGAATTATGTGGACAAAAACCTATCTAGCCATTTTCCTATGGCTTTAATTTTAGAACGGCGGACGGCAAAATGTGGAGATGAACCATATCTAGCTGTGCGCCAATAGCAGACGGCATGATATAAATGTTTGCAGGCGCGTCCATATGTTTATCTCGCACGTCAAACTTCAGCGTTAGTGATAACTGTGAACGCCGAGTTTAAATTCCACTTTAAGACTAACACTAGCAAAACAATTCAAGCATGACCGAGATGTTATATGAACACCCGAACCGTGATCGCCGGCTGACATAATTTCTCGACAGCGCCAAAATATCCCGTCGCTCGGCAATGTGGTGATCTTAAAATTCACTCGTCTGTGGTGAGATGCAAGTTTCTGAAGGTGTCGCATGTATCAGGCGGTAGTCCAATGAATGTAATTATAATCGATGTCGGATATATAAGTCTGTCGGTCGGTCGATACCTATTATAACTGACGTATAAACTCGACAGCCGTACTATAAAGGTTAACAATGCACCAAAAATATTTTCTGTTCGGGAGTTGGCAATTTGGACCTATTTTTCAAAACAAAGTGATCAAATGGATATTTATGTCGGGGATGAGTTAGAAAGAGAAGGTGGTTGCGGTGTGGAACACAGACCGATAGTCGTCCGAAAAGTTCGTGGTCAAGAATTTCACACCATTTTGAACCGTTCGAGAACCACATATGTTGAACACCAGAATGCACACCAAGCACTCTAGTCGAGTCGAGACTTGTTTTTTTAGATTTAAATTTGATTTTTTTATTGTTTCTTTGATCATTTAGCATTCTATAGAGAGCGCTTACGGTTAAATACTTTCAAGAATATCTTATACTCTTCATCATCTAGATTAGTTTAAGTATTGAATCATTATCATTTCTTGATAACATATCATTCAATCCCTAACTCAACGCACACGTATAATATATGGTTGTACAAGTAATAAGTTTTTTTTCGTCGTTAAAAATGCACACCACCATTGTTTTTTTATTTCTACTCCCAGATCCCAGAATAAATTCCACTCCAACAAATAGCTTCTCGAACGTCTCTCAGCAGAGTAATGTCTGGGTTACATTGAATTTCACTTCGAAGTGGAAGTGACATATTTCCGCTAGCCATCTACATTGAACTTGGTGAACAAAAATTCAATGTGGTTGGTAACATGGTAACATATCGACATTATCGACACCTCTTTGGACAAATGACGTAGGCCACAAAAAGTAAATTTTTCAGGAGGACGAAAAACCTCATAAATTTCAAATTATAACTTCTCTATGGGTTAAACCGAATTATATGATGGGTTTTTATATCTTTATGCATTGTTGTGGGTAACGTCCTTAGAACCACTCATGTATTTTTCATCTAGGGATCAAATTCTGGGATTAACCCGTTCTCAGCAATTTTGAGGGTTACGACTTTTGGCCTATGAGGTGTCGATATGATTAATTCTCGTTTGCCAAGCAGAAATTTGATAGTTTCAGTTTGAAATGAGATTCACGGTAAACCAAATAAACGAGAGACGAGTAGCGATATCTCAACTTCCAAATTTCAAGACGCATGCACAAAAAGAGTAAACGTAAACGTCATCAATAGCCTAGTTTACACCGATAACTCGTTTAGTTCGGTTCGATAGGACCAAGTGGGTGGGGATAGTACGGTAGGACCAATGCTTGCTTCTCGCCCGTTTACACCGTCTTCCGACGCGTGAACTAAATGATTACGCGTCAAATGTCATAAACAAGTCGAGATTACTTATCAAAACAGTTCGTGACCAAACAACACATATGTTAGTACGCTCAGATTGCCTTGAGAAACTCAGAACCAACACAATTCACAAAAATAACAATCAACATAACCTCATAATTTTGATCCAGATCGAACCAAGTTTAGTTCGGTACACCAGCTGGCGAGTACCGAACCAAGAGCGGACCAGCTTAGTCCGCCATTGTTTACACTATTCGAACCAAATATTTGGTTCTGATATAGTTCGAATTAAGTACTTGGTCCACGGACCAAGTTGTCGGTGTAAACTAGGCTAATGACAAGAGCGTTTGTCAAAATATCGTCATGTATTGTATAAACTGCAAGTAGATTGAAAGAGCGTTTTTTTATTAAGTTGTGCAATATTTTCAGAATGCCCGGAAAATCCAGTAGGTCGTGTGTGTACTATGCGTGTACAACAATATGTGGTGGAGGAAAAATGTTGTTTTATTTTCTCAAAAATATTGAAAGGTGAATTTTTCATTTCATAGTGTTGTGAGTATAAAAATGACGTCATTATGAAAAGAAAGAAAATTTGGCCACCCGACATCAAAGGCGCCGATACTACAGTGACTCGATAAACTACGAGCCACTGTAGCCGATACGAGCTGTCACTAATCGTTGTTATGATGATCATAAGAAATATTGTATTTGAACGCCGTCAAATCTAGAACCAGCTTAAGTATGAACTGAGAATACGGGTCGACTTTTCAAAATAGGCAGAACTTGTCAGAGTGAGATTTTGCCGAGAAATAACTTGAATTAAACTACATTTGTTTTCTTGGGACCTCTATCCGTGGACATACTGTATGATCAAAAGTGCTGAAAAAAATCCTCTAGAAAAGGAATCAACATCAAAGGCAGTTCAAACGAAAGAAATCCTGAAATGTCTATATATCATTGAGTTAGTATTTAAAGTCAATGCTATATCATTGAGTTTTATATTAAAGTCAATGCTATATATATATTTTTTATCTAATGAATGTCAATTTTAGCCTGGCAACGTTGCGGTGAACTCACTCCAGGTAGTGACATAAGTCATTCAAGTCGTCAACTAGTGTCAAGTCAACATCAAGAGCCAGTCTACTTTATGTCACTTTCTGCCATATTTTCTTAAAAGGCGTTGGTTTCTCGTGTTTGCATTTAATTTTGTACATAACGTTTTAAGGTGAACGAATTTTCAATTAATTTGTCGACAAATTAACGACTAATCTATTGTTCTATCGATTTCAGCATGGGTGTACAAGTCCAAACAATTAGTCCTGGAGACGGTAAGTCTTAAAATTCATACACGTGCTACCTCCATCTAGAAAATCTATTTTCGTAGTTTTGTACAATTTATCGATATTTGCATGTAATTTAACCGTGAATGATTCACAGAATATGCACTTATCTGCAGATAATATGTAAAGGAAAATCAATAAAGGGCAGGCGACCTTGACAGATTTGCGTAGGTTGTCTGTGTAAACAAGCGTTAGCCGTTTATTCGTCATAAACTACGTGCAAATTTATATGCATAGACATTTTCAACTCAACAGTCCGTTTTTTCTGCAACCAGGTTCCACCTACCCCAAAACCGGTCAAACTGTGGTAGTCCACTACACTGGAACTTTGGAAAATGGAAACAAGTTTGACTCATCCCGCGATAGAGGCGCGCCCTTCAAGTTCAAAATCGGAAAGGGCGAAGTTATCAAGGGATGGGACGAAGGGGTTGCTCAGGTAAACTTATCTTTTTTGAACCTCCGGGGCTTAAAATTGGGTATTTACCGTACCGAGTTTTGGAGTTATAGAACAATTATTCACTCTCAAAAAAAAAATGCTGGATGGACCACTAAACATAATTCTAACATTAATTAAATTTGTATGAGTATGGTCCAGTGCAAAAGCTCCCTTAGCTCTGTCACATTAGGTGTGTTTGTTATGCTCCACTAGTGCACACTTTTCTACACTACAATACTTAGTGTAGCTTTGTTTGCGAAATGTTTGTCTGTTTTTCAGGATAGAATATCGTTACTAGTTAAGTGAAGCTATTCTATCCTAAAAAACAGAGAAACAATTCACAAACAAAGCCACACCGAGTGTTGTAGTGTAGAAAAGTGTGCACTAGTGGAGCATAACAAACACACCTAATGTCACAAGCAAGCTTCTGAAATTAAATACATGCAATGTTGTCAAACATACCCAAACATCTTAAAAATCATAATCATTTTTGCGTCAAATCCACTTCAATTTAATAAAAAGAACATGCAAGATATAGAACGCTAAGTACATGGACGAGTCCCATTCTGGGTACTTTTGCGGGGTATATCCGTTATTCTTATAGATAGAACGTTGAGGTTTTCGCGACAGTTTGTTACTTTTTCGTAAAACTAAAGATGCCGTTAACAAAATTTTCATAGCCCTTTTAGTTTTTAAGATACAGGGCTAAACTGAAAATGTTGCATTTCAAGGTACCCCTCGTATCTAAACTATCATATAAGTTATGGAAAATGTGAAAACGGTTTCTTATATAACTTTTCCCGTAGAACTCGATTCTGCCTTCGGAATAAGTATACAGGGTCAGGTCAGAAAGTTATCGGACCCAACTTTATTTTTTCAAATGGAACACCCTGTATATTTATAGTCCATAAGATTTGTCTTTTTTTTACCTTTTCAAAAATATACAGGGTGCCACAGATTCGAGCGCATGCATGAGGATCTCAGTTATTATAAGAGATACAGGGTCGGTTAAATGGTTGCAAAGTTGCGCATTTTTATGCTCAAGAAAATGCCATTTTGACATTTGAAAAATTATCACTACTTCCGAAAATATTCGAAAATAACCAAAATTTCGAAAAACGTTAGTATTATTTCCTGAGTTTATTTGAGATGATATTTTAAAATGAATTGCACTTTCTCATTGCCACTTTTTCTCCTTAACAATATGGCGGTATCAAATTAGAAATCTGACGTTTTGTCTTTGAGCGGCCATCATCAAGTTCATTTTTTTAAATACGGACCTGATTTTTTTATTTTATTTTTCATTATCTTTTGACGTCCTCAATGTATTGAGGTATCGCAACCGTCGAAAAAAATACTCATTTAAAAAAAAATACCAGAGAAAATTAGTTAGGCAACCCTTTTCTACCTAACTCATAGTTTGGTTCATAAATCCATCTTTATTCGACACGTTATTCTTATGAGAGAACCTGCACAAGTAAACAAGCCTATTCGACCGAACCAAAATCGAAATAACATCCAATAACGATACATTTGATGAAATTAAATTAAATCCACAAATGACATGGAAAAAAAAAAAAAACATAAAAAACTGAATAAATTTCTGCAAGTATTCAAGAATATTGCCATTTTAACAAAATATTGAAAATAACAATAACAGGTGAAAAATAATTGAAAATATTGATGTTGCCAAGGCAACCCATTGCTCTACAGTCTACACTCTCATCTGATTACCTCAATGCCTCAAGGACGTCAAAGGATAACTAAGAATAAAATAAAAAATCCTGGTCCGTATTTAAAAAATGAACTTGATGATGGCCGCTCAAAGACGAAACGTCAGATTTTCAATTTGATACCGCCATCTTGTAGAGGAGAAAAAGTGGCAATGAGAAAGTGTAATTCATTTTACAATATCTTCTCAAATAAACTCAGGAAATAATAATAACGTTTTTGCGAAATTTCGGTCTTTTCCGAATATCTTCGGAAGTAGTCGGAATTTTTCAAATTTCAAAACGGCATTTTGTTGAGAATAAAAATGCGCAACTTTCCAACCATTTAACCGACCCTGAATCTCCTATAATAACTGAGATCCCCATGCATGCACTCGAATCTGTGGCACCCTGTATAACAGTATGCACTTGAAAAAAATAAAATTGAGTCCGATTTCTTTTTGACCTGACCCTGTATACTAATTCCGAAGGCAGAATCGAGTTCCACGGGAAAAGTTATATAAGAAACTGTTTTCACATTTTCCATAACTTATCTGATCGTTTAGATACGAGGAGACCTTAAAATGCAACATTTTCAGTTTAGCTATGAGACTATAAAAATTTTGTTAATGGCATCTTTATTTTCACGAAAAAGTAGCACACTGTCAACTTTCTATCCATAAGAATAACGGAGATACCCTACCCAAAATGTGACACCCTGTACAGTACAACAACCTCGATAATCCGAACTAATTATTGCAAACGACCGTTCGGAGTATCGGAAATCTAAATACATAATACACAAGTGTTTATGAAAAAGCTTAATTTTTGAACAAAACAACTTTTTACATTCCTAATATAAAAACACTGCAGTGTTTGTTGAAAAAAGGTGATTTTTTTTGTTTATGTTTCTGGTACCTCGACCTCTTTATTTTCAATTTTTTGAGAAGAATGTAGTTTGAACTTAGTCAAAACATTTCATTTGTTTCCCACCAAAAAAAATATTGACTTTTTGAGACTTCTTGAGTACTCCCTAAAAACATAAAAAATAACTAGAACTGGGAGGTTTCTAGGCCGCAAATTATAAATTATTAGGGTATAGTATTGGCAATTGAGTGTTTTTTGGAAATGACATGCGAAGACTTTTAAGATGAAAATGCGAATTTTAGCGATAATAACATTTTGCAAGCAATAAACTACCCCGAATGAACAGAATTTGCTAAAACCTACAGATTTAAAAAAGGTTGATTTTTATAAATCCAGGTTTTCAAAATCCAGTACAAATGAAGACTTTTACGTCAACATTCGAGAATGAAGGTTTGAAATGTTGATGCAGGTGTCAGATATTTGTTCTTTCGATCGAGAAGACACTATTCCATTATTTTGAACCAAGAATCTGACCTGAACTATACTGAACGTTTACTTGGGTTTTGGGTTGGTAGCCCTCAGGGGACATGATGAGACATTTTCCAATATTGGTTCTCTTGGAAACTGTACGTGGTACGCGCGCTGATGCACCACGTTCGTGTATGGAGTTTGCGCATGTGCAATTCAACAACGGAATCTGCACGGTTGCGTTGCCACCATTATTTTGGAAAATTCTTGGCTGATTATAGTGCTCGTTTGAATAATATTTTTATTTGAGTATTATGGAAATAAAAAAATCTGTATATGTGCTTAAATAGTCAGGGTTATTCAAAACCAAACCTGATAACAAATCAAATTCACGGAGTAATAAAGATAAATGGCAATCATGCTCTTGACGCAATGACGCTTAGAATGTGATCATCATTTTGGGGTACAGGGTGTTCACGTTTATGTTGGCCAATAGCTATCTTCGTTAATATTAACCCTAGAGAGTGGTTCAAATAAGCAAGGTTGTGGTAATGTTTCTGAATTATCAGAATTTGTTATTAGAAAAAACAATTAAGTATCAGAAATGAAAAAAAAACAGGCTTCTTAATTTTTTTTAAATGGGACACCCTGTATTTTATCCCATAGATAGAGAACTTTTTCCTGATTGCAAATATATATGGGTTGGGGGTGTTATCTCTGACGGTTATAAAGATATTAACGTTTTTCTATACAAAGAATAATGATAATAAATTGGACAGAAGGTGTTGTTGAGTAAAGACCAGCCAACTATTCCATGTATAGAAAAACGTTAATATCTTTATATCCTTTAAAGATAACACCAATAACCCTTTTACAGGGTGTCCGGAAATGATGAGCAAAAATGCAGGTGAGAATTCTATACAAAAAATAAATGCTACCTGTTCCCTACAGGGTGTTCAAGTTGCATTTTATTAGCAATACCTTTTGTCACGCTTATAATATTTTGACGAAATCTTGTATTTGAGGTATCACTTGCTGAGGAAAGCAAATGTTTCCACCGTTTTTTCGCATTTTGTAGAAGACGCCACATACGAACCTATACTTTGATTTGAATGGTCCCAACTTGTTTGTGCTACACTGTATGTGACTTTTGACCAAATATCTTTATTTCCTCAACCTTTTGACATAAAAAAGAGATACTTCTTTTGTTGCGATGAATCTAACCGTTTTTGAGAAAAACGCTGAAATAACTTTGCTTGCATGTAATGAATACGAAATCATTTAAATTTATTTTCAACCTTAAACATAGCATGCTTTGGAAGCATGCACTATAGTTGCCGTAGAAACAAGTTTCGGAAAAATTAGTTGGTAATTTTTGGAAAATTTGTTGTTACGCTGATGGGATGGTCAATGACAGAAATACTGAAAATAAAAAAAAAAAATGTGAAAAATTGACAACTGTCAAAACTGATTCTAATCAAATATGTCGATTTTCAAAAGAATCAATCTATTTTGAGAAGACGTAAATACAGAATAACTGCCAGTCTCTTTTCCCACCAATCGATGCGTAATTGCCCGGGACCCAGTCGAATCCCCACTCTAATTTCAGCATTATTTCTGGTTTTGCGTGCGCTGGAGGTTCAGGGTCGTACTGACCGTTTAATTTTGTGCTGTTGCTGACATATGTTTATACGGCAACTGTTATAGCGCATGATTCCAAAGCATGCTATGTTAAAAGTTGAAAATAAGCAAAAATAATTTGGTATTCATTACATGCAAGCAAAGTAGTTTTAGCGTATTTCTCGAAAACGGTAAGATTTATCGAAACAAAAGTAGTACACCTTTTTATGTCAAAAAGTTGGGATAATAAGAATATTTACTCAAAAGTCGCACACAGTGTACCACAAAAAAGTTAGGACCATTCAAACTAAAGTATAGGTTCGTATGTGGCGCCCTCTAAAAAATGCGAAAAAACGGTGGACAAATTTGAATCCCTCATCCCGAAAAAGCCCCAAAGACGAGATTTCGTCAAAATTATGAGCGTGGAAAAAGTATGGCCAAAAAAACTGCAAATAAAATTTAAGTTTAACACCTTGTAACTCCGTGAATAATAAATTTTCGAAAAAATGTTATGGGAAAAGGTAGCATTTATTTTTGGTCTAGAATGATCTCCTGATTTTTTTGCTCATCATTTCCGGACACCCTGTATATTTGAAATCTGGAAAAAATTCTCTATCGAACTAGGGGTTAAAATAGAAGGTGTCCCATTTAAAAAAATTTCATTTGTGGATGCGGTTTTTCTAATGACCAATTCATGTATACAGGGTGAACCAAAAATAAGTTACAACTATAAACATCAACGAATGGAAACATGTATTTTTTATTTAATTTTTTGATTCTGCGTGAGATTCTGAGTATATTTCATGCAACATACCCCAAACCATAGACGTATAACCAAGCCCCAAACCTATTATATTCAACCGTTTTCGAGAAAATGGCATTTTAAATCCAGGAAGTTGATGAATTAAAAACTGATCATTGTCTTTATTGGTCAAAAAATTTAAGTAAATTTCCATTTAGCAACGTAAATAAGTGGTAACTAACTAAAAAAAACATCATCGCTCAGTTAGCAAATACGCGATTCTGTTTGTTTGAGTTGCTCAGTTACTACTTATTAACGTTGCTAATTGGACAATCAGCTCAATTATTGAACCAATAAGAACATTAACCTGTTTTTGAAATAAAAATACTATGAATTTGTAAGGCAATTTTCTCGTGTTATATGAAATATACTTTGAACTCCACGCAGAATTCAAAAATGAAATGAAAAATATGTGTTTCCATTTGAAAAAAATAAGTTGATGGTCGTAACTCATTTTTGGTGCATCTTGTATATATGAATTTGCCATAAAAAAAAACGTATGAATTTGTTCCTTATTTTGACCGGTTATGATTCAAGCCTATCCCCCAGTTTCTGAACAACAAGATATCTTTTCAATAAGATAATTGATTGGATAAACAACCATAGTCAATGATTTCATGTCATCTTATGGGATCCAGTTGACATTGATGTCATATCGATGCTGAGAAACTGGGCATAGAGATACATACGTCTAGCTGATAGTTTAGAACATTCTATTGTAATGTTAACTTAATCCGAATCAGACCAACGATGTCAAATCAAAACTAACCCAAATTGGCCAAAACAAACAAAAACTGCCTGGCAATCCTGCCTCTTTAAAATAGCGCCAAAACGAACATTCAATACAAATTCTACCCATTCTCAATAAAGAAAATATATTCAGTTGGCAACATTGCGCGAACTTTCGTCGTTGTTTAGTAAGTAGTGATTAGACATTTAGATTATATCAAATTCGTGATTCATTTGAATATTTGTTTTAACTTCTTTAGTGGGTAGATTTTTGGAAAATGTTCTAAAATTGTGTTTTTTTCTGCAAAAAAGTGATTCATCCAGCATTTTTCCTCTTCAGAATAGTGAAATGAAAGATAATTTTCCAAATTCGTGGGTACCTAATGTTTATAAGAACCAAACCTCCAAATGTTACCTAAACCCGTGATGATTTTGTTTATCCTTGCGCTCATAATCTTTATGTTGATGATGGACTTAACTGACTTAAGTCGTCAACTATAAGTACTTAGCTTAGGGCTTGAGCAAATGCTCATCGAAGCAATTGTTTTAGATGTGCTTCGGTCAGCGTGCCAAGCTGATTTGCTCCCCCGACTACGCCTATGGGTCCAGGGGACATCCCGGAATTATCCCCCCGAATTCTACGCTGATTTTCGACGTTGAGCTGTTGGATATCCAATAAGCATTTAATTTATTTTTATTTTAAGCAGAGATCGATTTTTTTTACGTTTATAGATTAGATTGCATGCAGGAAATGGTAGAACCTACTGGCAATAAATTTTTTCTCGATCAATTGGGTTTTTGATTGTCGATTGGTTTTTTACAGATTTTCAGATTATACAGGGTGTTGTGTATTAAAGGTGAGTTATGGTGATTATTTGTTTTTTTTTTTAATTTTTAATGATGATTCTTCATTTTCTTGATCTTCACTCTGCTTCACTTACCTACATTTGCTGTGTGAATTGATGACAAGAAGGCTCATTATGATTTTTAAAATTTTTCATGTTTGTTGTTTTTCGTTATGACAGTTTATTTTATTGTTTTTTCTATTTTAGTTCTGAAAAATTTATCGAGATGCGATTTTGCTGTATTTTAATATTTTAGGTAAGTTTTATCCTAGTTTTGTCAATAAATCGAAACTGTAGTTTTAATGATGATTCTTCATTTTCTTAATCTTCACACTGCTTCACTTACCTACATTTGTGGTGTGAATTGATGACAAGAAGGCTCTTTCTGATTTTTTTCATTTTTTATGTTTGTTGTTTTTCGTTATGACAGTTTATTTTATTGTTTTTTTCTATTTTAGTTATGAAAAATTCATCGAGAAGCGACCTTAGGCTGAATTTCAATATTTTAGGTAAGTTTCATCCTAGTTTTGTCAATAAATCGAAACTGTAGTTTTAATGATGATTCTTCAATTTCTTGATCTTCACACTGCTTCACATACCTACATTTGTGGTGTGAATTGATGACAAGAAGGCTCTTTCTGATTTTTTTTTTATTTTCATGTTTGTTCTCATTCGTTTGCACTTCATTTAACTTTTTTTTTTTATTTCAGTTATGAAAAATTCATCACGGAGCGACTTTTTGCTGTATTTCAATATTTTCGGTGAGTTTCATCTCAGTTTTTTATGTCAATTAATTGAAACTGTAGTTTTAATGATGATTCTTCATTTTCTTAATCTTCACACTGCTTCACTTACCTACATTTGTGGTGTGAATTGATGACAAGAAGGCTCTTTCTGATTTTTTTTTTCATCTACAATGTTTGCTGTTTTTCGTTTTAACACGCGATTTTATTGTTTTTTTTTCTATTCTAGTTATGAAAAATTTATCGGGAAGCGACTTTTTGCTGAATTTTAATATTTTAGGTGAGTTTCATCCAAGTTTTTGTATCAATAGATCGAAACTGTAGTTTTAATGATGATTCTTCTTTTTCTTAATCTTCGCATTGCTTCATTTACCTACATTTGTGTTGTGAATTGTAGACAAGAAGGCTCTTTCTGATCATTTTTATATTGTTAATATGTTTTCCCAATCATTAACATTTTTCTTTAATTCGTTATTTTTTATTTTAGAAGATGAAGCTCAGTTTGCAGTATTTTATTTGTCAAGGTGAGTGTTTTTATCATGGTTTCTCTATAATTTTTTGATGGATTTTTAATGATGATTCTTCATTTTCTTAATCTTCACATTGTTTCACTTACCTACATTTGCATTGTGAATTGATGACAAGAAGGCTCTTTCTGATTTTTTCAAAATTTTAAATTTTCATCAAATTTCAAAATGTTGAAATTAACTGAAAATTCCTTTGCAGCTCCTTACAGACATGCGATCGGGGGTAATGTTTTTTGAGATGATTGATGTAAGTTGACTTTTTTTTTCCATATTTTTGAAAATTTTGATCAATTTTATGGGTCACATATTTCAATTCTTTTGATTTTTTAACTTATTCAGATTTTTACTGTGTTTTTTAAGCAGTTTTGCTGATAAAAATCCGAATTATTTGATTTAAATCGGATTTTTTTATTGAAATCTTTTTTTAGTCAATACCAACTCAACTGACATTTATTCATTTTTGAAAAACAAAATCGATAAATAAAGCACCGGCAAGACTAAATAGTTGTATTTTGATGACTTAATTAAATTTTACTCTTCATAAGAGAATGGAAAATACATATATATTTTTTAATCATGTGATTTAAATCAAAGATCTAAAAAAAAAATCATTTGATTAAAATCGCGATTCAAATATCTGATTTAAATCAACGCAACCCTGTTTTTAAGTACATTTTCTTCGTTAATTTAATTTTTTCCTTTTATCATGTAATTTTTCATTTTTTTAAGAATTTTTTTGATGTTATTGATCATATTTCTTGTTTTGGATATTTTTTCTGCTTAATTTTATTTATTTTTCCTAAGCACTGTTATTTTTTGTGAGATTTTCCCCTCATTTGCAATTTCCAGTAAAAAAAGTTCCGTTCCATTAGCCGCTCATGTGTCAAGTTAAGCCGCCCTTGCCTACTTATGTCCAATCGTTTCCGAGATAAGAGTATTTTAAATCTATAATACTTATTCATTTTTCAAAAACTGGTCAATGTTTTTATTGGTTGAAAATTTTAGTTAAATGTTTATTCAGCAACGTAAATTAGTAGTAACCAACTAAAAAAAAACATAATCATCCTATTTTTTATTATATTGTTGCCTTTTGGCTGTGAATCTAAAAATAGGTCACTACGCTATTCTGTTTTTTTTTACTGGCTTAGTACTACCTGTTTACGTTGCTGATTGGAAATTCAATTCAATTTTTCAACCAATAAGGACATTAACCTCTTTTTGAAAAAAAAAATTATAATTTATATGGCCATTTTCTCGAAAACGGTCTGATGCAGGGATAGTGGTCTCAGGTGACCTATCGGAATTGCTCATTTGCCCAATGATGTTTGGGTACTCACTTATACAGTGTGACTCTAAAAGGGGGAACCTTTTAACTTTTAAACCGTTTGATATATGCGAACGAAATTTGGTCACACCAAATCAAATCAAAGTATATTCATCTCTCTCTGCACAATAGGTTACATTGGTTATTATTTTACGTAATTCAATGAAAATAAATGGAGCTTCACTCATAATGTTATGTTAGATAGATATTTACAAAGTAGACAACAATAATTAATTGATTTGCAATAATTAACAATTCTATCAATTCTATAACTACTTATCTTAGCCTAGTTAACTGTCTTATTTTGATTTATGATCATAAAAGGGGGGATCGACTACACGGATCTCGATGGAAGTCCGAGGGCTTATTGAGTAAACTTTTCTTGAAAATACAGTATTTATAATTCAGCCATAGATGCTGCGAAGCATTTGAACTAGCAAAAACTTTACAGTGAGGGGTCTTCCGAAATATGCCAAAAATTAAGATTTTTTTGAAGTCCTTCCACCTTTAGGCAAATAAACAAAAATTAGCGTTTGTTGGCTATTTAGTTTTCTTTATAGAGAATGGAAGATATTTTGTTTTATCAAGATTTATTGTAAGGAGGTTAGCGTCAAGCCACTTAACTACATAGTTTTGACAGATCAGTTAATATTTTGTTTTCAACTTCTTGCCATGTGTCCACATCAGCGATTGATTCCTTATCATCTCACTCCATCAAGGCAAGTGTAGTACCCCTTATACCACAGTTTTCAAGCTTTGACAATAGTGAGGACGTTCTCCTTTTTTTTTGACATAGTAGTGACAGCTCAAAATGTCAAAAAGACAGCTGGGCGCCATTTTAAATCAACAAATCAAATGGAAAGGAGGGTCGAGTGTTACCTTATTTTGAAGGCCTTTGTCCCTGATTACCACAGCCGAATTTCAAGCCTCTGCTATCATTCCTATTGATATGACAGTGTCAATTTTTTTTTTCATTTTTCTCACTTAATTAATACTTACTCGCAAGAGTCGACTTCTCCAAACTAAGAGGATATGATGAGGTACAGAAGATCTTCAAAATGAGCTATCAGTTACTCTTTTTGACGATTTTTTTCACCCCTTTTTTTTTCGTAAAATTCATTCTCGTCAAGAAAATTTAGTAATAGCTCATTTTGACGAACATTTGTACCTCATCATATTTATCCTCTTAGTTTGGAGGAAGTCAACTCCTGCGGTTGAGTATTGATTAACAAAAATGAAAAAAAAAAAAAAAAATTACACAATGTCATATCAACAGAAATGATAACAGATGCTTGAAACTCGGCAGTTGTGATCAGGATCTAAGGGCCTACGAAATAACTCGACAAAATGTCGCCCAGCTATCACAAATATGTCAAAAAATGCAGAACGTCCTCACATATGGTGTGTCCAAATTTCGTTTGCATATTATATCAAACGGTTAAAAAGTTTGAGCCGCACTGTAGGTAAATAATTATCTTTATCAGAAAATAACGATATGATGACATTTTCCACCAAGATCTGACTTTTTGTGAAGATAATCTTTCTGTGTCTGATTTTATTTCTGTGAAAGTTATAAGTGTGATTGCGTTTGCGTCATATATTCGGAATATTCTTTTTAGGTCTTATTATGCAAACGTGCCCAGTAAGACGAGTATGATGTTGCCGCAGCTGATCAGCAAATGATGTTTTTCAGTTCAGGTGAGCTTTCAGTTAAGAAAATTACATGCAGGTTCTGTATCTGAAGTGATTTTCATTTGAGAATACGGTGTTCAATAATCAAATAAGAAACTAATCATAAATCGACTTTCAGTTACAGAACTGTTAAATTGCCAAAAATCTTTATATGATGATTTTCCACCAAGATCTCCGAGTTTCCTTGAAGATAATCTCTCCCTGTCTGACGTTGTTATTGTGATTATGATGTCTTGCAAGATTTTTTATTAGTATTCAGGAAAAAAATATATTTTCAGTAAAAGCAAACACGTTCCTACCTACAGCGTCCGGGGCAGCGGCTACTGCAGCTGCTGCAGCTGATCAGCAAATGATGTTTGCCAGTTCAGGTGAGCTTTTAGTTTCGAAAATGACATGCAGGTTCTGTATCTGAGGCAATATACCTACATTTGAGAATGCAACACCGTACGGTTCTCAATAATCAAATGAAAAACTAATCATGAATCGGCTTTCAGTTACAGAACTCTGAAATTTTCAAAATCTATAATATGATGATTTTCCACCAAGATCTCAGAGTTTTTTTGAAGATAATCTTTCCCTGTCTGACATTGTTATTGTCTACAGAATATCTTCCAAGATTCTATATTAGTGTCAACCAAAAAAAAAATATTTTCAGCAAAAGCAACCTACACGTTCTAGTGGACGTTGCACCACGCAAACTTATACTCTAGCATCAACGGCATCTGCTGCTCCCTCAAAACCAGTTCAGGTAAGCTTTTAGTTTCGAAAATGACATGTAGGTTCGGTAACTGAAGCGATTTACATTTGATTATGCATAATCAAAAAACTAATCATAAATCGACTTTCAGTTACGGAACTCTGAAATTGTTAAAAATCTTTATACCTATTATGATGATTTTCCACCAAGATCTCCGAGTTTCTTTGAAGATAATCTTTCCCTGTCTGACGTTGTTATTGTTAACATGATATATCGCAAGATTTTATATTAGTTTCCAACGAACAAAATATTTTCAGCAAAAGAAAACTACACCTTCCTACCTTCAGGGAACCACGGAAGCTTATTCGCAGACTGCCCACTGATCTAAAGATTGCCGGACTAATGTGAAAGGAAGGAAGAAATTATTTGAGGTGAGTTTTACTCCATAACATTGTTCTATAGAGAGAACGTGAAGGTTGGAACAAATTCATTCAAAAATAAGGTGTTTTTTTTTTCTCGAAAAAACGCTCGGACACGTACATTTTTAATTTAAGTTGCTGCCTTTCTCATATTGATTTCATTTATTCAGGGTGATCCAACAAGTTATGACATCTAACTCCATTTTTTCAAATAGAAACCCCTATCGCCTGATTTTTAAATGAATTTGTTTCAACCTTTACGTTCTCACTGTAACTTATTAAAAACATGATTATAAACACGGATCCAATTAATGAATGCTAATGATTCCTACTTTTGTATGATTACACTTCTCTGACATTATTATTACAAACCAAACCAGAATTTAACCACTGACATTTTATTTTATTTTTTTTTCAGACATATTTCGATGGAATTATGATGCAGACGTCAATAATTGAGGTGAGTTTAAATCATTCTAAATAATTTAACTCAGCTAACTTGATTATAAACACGGATCAAATTCATGACCATAACTGATTCCATAATTATTATGGTTATTTTTGCTGTGTTTTAATCGTGGTTTTTCTATAATTTTCTATATGATGATTCTTCATTTTCTCAATCTTCACATTGCTTCACTTACCTACATTTGCTGTGTGAATTGATGACAAGAAGGCTCTTTCTGATTTTTTTTTTCATTTTTATGTTGGTTCTTATTCGTTAGCACTTTATTTCACTGTTTTTTTTTATTTCAGATATGAAAAATTCATTGGGGAGCTCTTTTTGCTGTATTTCAATATTTTAGGTGAGTTTAATATTAGTTTTTGTGTCAATAAATTGTAACTGTACATTTAATGATGATTCTTCATTTTCTTAATCTTCACATTGCTTCATTTACCTACATTTGCTGTGTGAATTGATGACAAGAAGGCTCTTTCTGATTTTTCAAAATCTAAAATTTTAATGAAACTTCAAAATGTTTAAATTAACTGGGAATTCCTTTGCAGCTCCTTACCACAAGCAATCGGGGAGAATGTTTTTTTTTTTAATAATTGAGGGTAAGTTGACTTTTTTTAATTACTTTTTTCCATATTTTTGTTAATTTTATGGTAAATATTTCTAATTTCTTTTGATTTTTATACTTAGTCAGGTTTTTTCTGTTTTTTAGTATATTCAATAATTTAATTTTTTATCCTTTGTTCCTTCCATGTAATTTTTCATTTCTTAAAGGATCTCAATTTTATTTATACAAGATGTGTCTGAAATGAGTGCGCCTCGTGTCCTCCATAATAGAGTATAGTAAGATAATAACATTTTTCCATGACAAATAATCAATACATACAGATGAGTTTTTTTTATGTTTAGCACAGGGATCTCAGAACTATAGCGCATACGAGAAAGTTCAAATGGTGAAGGTTTGTAGGTTTGTGAGCTCTACAAAAAACCATTTTGAGTTTTACAAAATTTGCAATTGATATTCTCGGAGCTGAAAATCAGTTTTTTTCAAGCACAATGAAGCTCCGATTAAAACTTAAGTAATTCGGATCACCGACACATCCGGACTACTGGAACTATGATAGATTAAACAAAAGCTTACATAATACAAAACGGTGAAACATTCATTTTGTACAGGGTGATTGTTTATATTTCACTCAATAGATATCTCAGTTAAATTTTGTTCCACAAAGAAGTTCAAATGAGCAAATTTGCAGTATTTTTTATGGACATTCAGAATCCGATACTAAAAAATGCGAAAATGCATCGAAAACTTTGCACAACATGCTATTTTTCAAATGTGAAACCCTGTATATTTTTGGCCAGATTAATAGATCTTTTTTTTCTGATTTCAAATACAGGGTGTCCGGAAATTACGCGTCAGGATTTTGGTGGGCGATTCTACATGAAAAATTGATGCAACAAACTTCTATACAATTTTTTCAAAAACTTCAAAAATTTTTTCAAAGTACGAATTTTTAATTATTTAAGGTACGGTTAATGTTTAAAGTCGTTTTTCTCGGAAACCGTTAATTCTACGATGATGCAACACGAGCACCTTTTTAAAAAATATTTTGATGCTCTTTACTAATTTGACATCCAAATTTATAAAAAGATTAAAACAAAAAAGTTCTAAGTAATTTTCCTAAGGTGAAGGACAGCTTCAGCCTTTTGTCATTGACGACTAGCGTCAAATTAATAGGGTGAATACAAAGAAACACTAGTGACATGCATGCAAAATTTGGCGAAAATCATTACACTAGAAAAAAAGTTATTAAAAAAAATAAGAAAAAAAAAATATTTTTTAACACCCTGTATCTTCCTTAATTTTGAGTTTTTGAAAAAATTGTATAGAAGTTTGTTGCATTAATTTTTCATGTAGAATCGCCCACCAAATTCCTGACGCGTAATTTCCGGACACCCTGTATATAATACATGTTGGTATTTGGTTCAGCCGTTTTTGCGCTATTCAAGTTCAAAGTCTCCAAAAATCTCTTCAAGGGGACATTATCTTGATCTTTGTTGCTAAGATACGGTAGAATCCAGATCAACGTCAACAACGTAATGTTATTCTTTGAGACTTTGAACTTGAATAGCGCAAAAACGACTGAATCAAATACCAACATTTATGGTATATTTGAAATCAGAAGAAAAATATCTATTAAACTAGCCAAAAATATACAGGGTTTTTCATTTGAAAAATACCATGTTGTGTAAAATGTTTAGGTTTTCGATCCTTTTTGGCATTTTTTAATATCGGATTCTGAATGTCCACTTTTTTGTGAAACCAAAAGAGATATCTACTGAGTAAAATTTAAACAATCACCCTGTACATGCATATTTGAATTTTTAAATTATGCACAGGGTGTTCACGTATATCATTTTGCCCAATAGCTATCTCCGTTAATATTAACCCTAGAGAGTGGTACAAATCAGTAACAATTAAGCATCAGAAATCAATTATCTTTTTTTCAAATGGGGCACCCTGTATTTTATCCCCTGGTTCGATAGAGAATTATTTCCTGATTTCAAATATATAAGGGTTGGGGGTGTTATATTTAACGGTTATAAAGATATTAACGTTTTTCTATACATGGAATAGTTGGCTGGTCGGCTGGTCTCTACTGATCAACACCTTCTGTCCAATTTATTATCATTATCCCTTGTATAGAAAAACGTTAATACTTCTATAACCGTTAGAGATAACACCCCCAATTTGAAATCAAGAAAAAAATCTTTATCGAACTATGGAATAAAATACAAGGTGTCTCATTCAAAAAAAATTAAAGAAGCCGGAATTTTTTTGACTTCTGATGCACAATTGTTTTATCTGATAACAAATTCTGATGATTCAGAAAAAGTACTACAACTTTGCTAATTTGAACCACTCTCTAGGTTCAATATTAACGAAGATAGCTATTGGCCAAAATATACGTGAACACCCAGTACAGGGTGTCCCATATTGGGTACTTTTGCGGGGTATCTCCGTTATTTTTATAAATAGAGAGTTGCGATGTTTGCGACAGTGTGCTACTTTTTCGTCGAACTAAAGATGCCGTTAACAAAATTTTCATTGCCCTTTTAGTTTTCAAGATACAGGGCTAAATTGAAAATGTTGCATTTTAAGGTACCCCTCGTATCCAAACAATCAGATAACTAATGGAAAATGTGAAAACTGTTTCTTATATAACTTTTCCCGTAGAACTCAATTCTGCCTTCAGAATTATTATACAGGATTAGGTCAGAAAGTTATCGGGCTCTACTTCATTTTTTTAAATGGAATAACCTGTATATTTATAGGCTATAAAATTTGTCTTTTTTTTTACTTTTTCTCATAACCGATCGAACGGATGGTCTGACGAGCACAAAACACCCAAATAAATGACAATTTTCTAAAATCAAATGCATAATTTCAGAGTTGCTATGCAAACAAACAAAAATAAATGTCAAATATTATGCGCCTGATTGTTTTTGAATCGACTTTTAATAATGGTGTTTTTGAGGTTTTTTCTATTTTGTTTTTTCTTATTTTTAATAATGTTATTTTTTTTATATAATGTTTCCTTGTTAGATAATATGTAAAGTTGGTTAGCGGGAATGAGGACAAAAGAAAACACTTTACGTTTTAAATTGCCGAAACGTTGGGAAAATTAAAACGTAGAGTGTTTTCTTTTGTCCTCTTTTCCGCTAACCAACTTTACATGTTATGTTTTTTGTTTTTTTATGTTTGTTACAAACTTACTGTTAATAAAAAGGTCTATGAGTATTTATATGTAAGAAGATTAGTTGTTCATTATTGTTATTGACGACCTACTATTAAATTATGCGAGAATTATGTATTTAATTTTAGAAAATTGCAATTTATTTGGGTTTTTTATGATAAAAAGTGCATAGTGTTATATACAGGTTGGTGCAACCAAGATGGCGTGGACGATTGTGGGAAAATGGTGAGAAATTTGGATAATTTTTTTTTTGTATACTATAGTTAGTCAAAAAGGCTATGTTTTAAAAATATAGTCATAGTACAGGGTGTCCCAAAAAGTTTATGGCAAACCAAACTTGTTTTTTTTTTTAAATGGAACCCCCGGTATATTAATTGATATTTCAATTCTTTCTTCAATTTGGAACAAAAATTGTAATACAACTAATGTTCCTAAATTCAACCGTTATCGAGATATCGCGTTTAAAAAATGGAATTTTTGCAACTTTGACATGCTATAAAACTCAAACTTTTCAAGTTAGAGAAAAATGGATTGCACATTCCTATCTTAACTTTTCAAGAGCTATTCAAGGAGATTAAATTCATTCTTGTGAAAAAATGTCAAAATGTGCCGAAAAAAGTTGACAGTTGACGTTACCTTCTATCCAAGGAAAGTGCAAACCATTTTCCTCTAACTTGAATATTTTGAGTTTTATAGCATGTCAAAGTTGCAAAAATGCCATTTTTGAAACGCGATATCTCGATAACGGTTGAATTTAATGACATTAGTTGTATCACAATTTTTGTTCAAAATTGAAGGAAGAATTGGAATATCAATTAATATACAGGGTGTTCCATTTAAAAAAATACAAGTATGGTTTGCCAGAGACTTTTTGGGACACCCTGTACTATGGCTATATTTTTAAAACATAGCCTTTCCGACTAACTATGATAAACAACAACAAAATTATCCAAATCTCTCACCATTTTCCCACAATCGTCCACCCCATCTTGGTTGCACCACCCTGTATTTCTGAGAAAGTAAAAAAGAGAAATTTTATAACTTATAAATCTACAGGGTGTAAAACTGTAAAATTAAGTAGGGTCCGATAACTTTTTGACCTGACCCTGCATGATAAATCCGAAGGCAGAATTGAGTTCTACGGAAAAAGATATTCAAGAGACAGTTTGAACATTTTCCATAAGTTATCTGATAGTTTAGATACGGGGGGGGTAGGTTAAAATGCACAATTTCCAATTTAGTCCTGTATTTTGAAAACGAAAAGGGCTTTGAAACTTCTGTTAGGCATCTTTAGTTTTACGAAAAAGTAGTACACTGTCGCGAAAACCGCAACTTTCTATCTATAAAAATAACGGAGATACCTCGCAAAAGTACCCAAAATGAGACCCTACATACAAGAACTGGAGCACTAGAGATTTTAATATCAGTCAAGAAATCATGAGACATTGTACTAACTATGTGAGTAAACTAAGAATTTATTTTAAAAAATCTAAAACTTTTCTTTTGCGCTGATTTCCTCAATGTAAAGCGTGATTGTTCAGGCGGTGTACGGTAATTCCTCGAAATCTGATGCAATCCGGTCTAGTGAATATATGGTTAGTCCGGACTACGAGGTACACTAACTTCCACAAAAAATGCGTACAAAGGCAGTGAAATCTGTTTTTTTTTCTAAGCAGTTTAGGACAGTTAAAATATTTACATACTGTCTGTTCATGGCTTTCCTGCGGGTACGTCATACTTTTCCGTCTCTCTCTTACACATTGAGAAAAAAAATCACGTACGTCTGGACGAGGGTCTTTCGGGTCAATTTGACCACATATCACTCAAGATATGTGAATTTGACAAATGTCACATGCGGAGCGATCAATCTACGACATACTGCCAAACGTCAAATACTGTGACGTGACCGCAGGAAAGCCATGAACAGACTTACCATGCACACAAACTTTTTATTATTTTATCAAAAAATGAAAACGATATATTGTGGGTACGACTCTTGGTTCACAAAGAAAAATTTTGATTATTTTCATTGATATCTGGTAGCAGAACCTGGCCAGAGATTCTTGTAGTCGTCAAACCATGAAATTTGATAAATTTTGACAATATTGAACATCATTTCCACGCATTAAGAATGGCATCTAGTAGTTTTGCCTGATTCTGAGCTGAGGCCTCCAGTTTCTTTGGTTAATAATTTTCACGTATCGTCCCCACACATTTTTCATCGGATTAAGATCCGGTTATTTAGTTATATAGTTTTTCTTACCGACCATATAGGTCTTCACTGAGGCGCGTGAGTATTTGTGTGTTCAAAACAGTGGATAATAATAATGATTGTCTCGGCATATTATTGCAACTGACAAATCATGACGTTTACTTGTCATACACTGCTCCAATTAGAACAATTTTACCATTGAAATTTATGTGCAATTTAGTGTACATAATGTGAATTTCCTATTTTCTAATTTTATCCGGACCACACGAACATTCGGATTGGGGGATATTCGGAATAGCGGAGCTTTACTCTGCTTTACTGTAGCTTTTTACATCTGTCAAATTTTTCAAGACTTGGAATGGATTTGAGTAGAGCTTACAAAACTGCAAATCTTTGCCCATTTGAACTTTCCCGTATCTGCAATAGTTATGAGATTCCTGTAGTAAACATTTAAAAAAAAACTCACTCTGTATAATGAATTTATTCACTTGCTATTGGTAAATGTAAGTGATTATATTCGTACAGTGAGTTTTTTTTATTACTTAATCTATACAGAGTGTTACTTAATGATATGCCGTAATTCCAAAGACGCATTCCTGGACCAAATTCAAAATATAAAAATGCAGTCTCGATATTTGTCCGTGTCTTCCTTCGTTTAAGAGGAAAAATCAAAGTGTAACCAATAAAGTTGTCTTGATTTTATCAAATAAGTTATACTCACAGCTGCTTTATCAAAAAATGTATAAATTTCTCATAAAAAGTCGATGCCAAAATTCAATAAAATCTCAAATGGATCTTTCAGATATTCATGATAAATCCGGTTTTTTTCCCAAATTTAACAACCTGTCTCTCAAAAACCAGACACATGTTTATTAGACCTTTTACACTTGAATTTGGTTCAGAAATGCGTCTTTGAAATAACGGCCTATCATCAAGTAACACCTTGTATACAGATCTTGCATCATGCTTAAAACATTTCTCTTAGCTTAGAAACAATAATATCTATTTAGTGGTCTCAGGTAGACCTATCGGGCTTGCCCATTTGCCAAATAATATTTGGGCAATCACTAATATGTAAATTATATTCTTCAGAAAATCACGATATTATAATGACATTTTCCACCAAGATCCGACTTTTTGTGCTGACAATCTTTCTGTGTCTGATTTTATTAATGTAAAAGTTATAAGTGTGAATGCCTTTGCGTCATTTATTCGGAATATTCTTTTTAGGTCTTATTATGCAAACGTGCCCAGTAAGACGAGTGTGTCAAAAGGGGAGTATCCACCAGCCGCTAATCAGCCAGTTCAGGTGAGCTTTTAGTTTAGAAAATGACATGCAGGTTCGGTATCTGAAGCGATTTACATTTGATTATGCATAATCAAAAAACTAATCATAAATCGACTTTCAGTTACGGAACTCTGAAATTGTTAAAAATCTTTATACCTATTATGATGATTTTCCACCAAGATCTCCGAGTTTCTTTGAAGATAATCTATCCCTGTCTGACGTTATTATTGTAAACATGATATCTTGCAAGATTTCATATTAGTATTCAACGAAAAAAAATATTTTCAGCAAAAGCAAACTACTCGTTCCTACCTGTAGCATCAACGGCATGCTCCCTCAAAACCAGTTCAGGTGAGCTTTTAGTTTAGAAAATGATACGCAGGTTCTGTATCTGAAGCGATTTTTATTTGAGAATACGGTGTTTAATAATCAAATAAGAAACTAATCATAAATCGACTTTCAGTTACAAAACTGGTAAATTGA
This sequence comes from Orchestes rusci, assembly GCA_958502075.1. Lineage (NCBI taxonomy): Eukaryota > Metazoa > Arthropoda > Insecta > Coleoptera > Curculionidae > Orchestes > Orchestes rusci. The sequence continues at coordinate 32,407,672 of OY293307.1, forward strand.
TCTCAGAGTTCCTTTGAAGATAATCTCTCCCAGTCTGACGTTTTTACTGTTTAAGCATGATATCGTGTTACATTTTATATTAGTATCCAACGAAAAAAATATATTTCCAGCTAAAGCAAACCACTCTACCCATGCATGAACATGATTCTCAACCTCCTCCGCCTATTCACAAGCCGTCATCGATTGGGTACGTTTTGGACTTTTGGATGTCATAATTTTAATGTCAAACGTTTTGATCTTTTTTGTTTGTCCGTGTTCAAGATACTGGGTTCTAGTGTCAAGCTCTAATATATTATTTATAATCTAATCAATTGACATTATTTGGAATTTTGTCCACTATTATAACTAGCTGGAAAACCCGCTTTTCCGCTCACCTTTCAAGTTAATAGAAAACAACTTCCGATTCATCACTTTATAAAACAAAAGGTTATTTTACAAATAATATGTTCTAAAACATTTACTTGAGACAATATTACTATTCTACTCACTGTTTTCAGTTACATCCTCCACACAACGCATATATCCATTTAATAATGTGAACGTGCCAATAAAACATGCCTCAACGTCAAATTATTGTCATTGTCAATCATTGAACTCCATACTACGTACCTGGAAAGGACCCGGTCGTTGTTGACAACGAATCGAAAAGTGTGTCATTCCTGTTATGAGTTAGAAAGAGATAGGTATCCGTAACTATCGCTATCTCTCTCTACTCCATGAATATAGGTCAATGAGTTAGAAAGAGATACGTATCCGTAACTAGCGCTATCTCCACCTGCTTCACTCTCAATAATAAGCGGGTCCGTTCCAGGTAGTATGGAGTTCAATGTTGTCAATAAAGTGGATGTTGACAAATGTCATTTTTATCAAAAATTTGAATATAAGTCTTAATTTCTCAAAATCAGCTATGAGTTGACGAATAAAATCACCCCCTTGAACTATTCCCTGATTAAACTGATAACTCTGCAAATTTTCTTTTAACCTCTTTCTGCGGCTATTGAGTTATAAGAGGACAAACATACAGATTTCCATTTTTATATAGAGGATGATTATGAACACGGATCCAATTTATGAAATAAACTGATTCCGATTTGTATATGACAAACAACAAATCTCTTATTTAATCATGTGGTCTGAAATGTTTGTTGATTATTAAATTTCAATTTCCAGCATGACTGCCTGAGTTTAATGTGAAAGGAAGAAAGAAACGACTTGAGGTGAGTTTCACTTCATAAAATTGTTTTACCTGATTTTTTTGGGTATTTCGCCACACCCTATCAAAAAACAATCAAACTAGTGGTAATATACCGGATCTTCTATATTACCTGAAAAAAATTCTATCAGTAAACAATAAAACCTAACAATGGGTGTGGCGAAATACCCAAAAAAATCAGGTAAATCATGGATGCGCCACAAAACTACAGAGCATATCTACTTAAAATTGTTTTATTTATGATTATAACACGGATCCAATTTATGAATGACAATGATTCCTAATTTTGTATGATTAAATCAAACCCTCCCTCTGACAACTATAATTTATAAAAATCACTGACATTTTGCTTTTACTTATTTCAGGGTGGAGTTATAATGCGAAAGTGAACAACTAAGGTGAGTTTTTTTTATTTTAATCAATTTAATCTAAAAAAAACAGGATGATTATAAACACGGATCCAATTTATGAATACTAATGATTCCTACTTTCGTATGATTAAACTTCTCTTATATTATTATTACATACCCGAATTTTCAAGCACTGACATTTTATTTTGACGTATTTCAGACACTTTCCGATGGATTAACGATGCAAAAGTCAATTAAGGTGAGTTTGAAACACTAAAAATAATTCAACTCAGAAAAACATGATTATAAACACGGATCCAATTTATGACCAAAGATGATTCCATAATTAATATGATTATTTTTGCTGATTTATTTCGGTCGTTTTAAGTTGATTTTTTTTATAATTGAAGTTTTTTTTCAGTCAAGATGGATGTAATCTGGATTATCCGGCGCATTGTTAAGAGGTTTTGATTTTGTTGATGAGTTGTTTCAATAAATGATTGATGAATTCGGTTTTGTTCATTTACACAATTTTTGTCAAAATGTTTATTATTGGCGAAAAGGTTTGTATTTCAAAGCATTAGCGTCAAGTGAATTTTTCTGAAGAGTATGAAATTCCGAAAATTATGTGAAGACAGAAATGTGCCCATTCACCGCTCTAAAATAGTTTTCTGAGAGAGATTCGATTATGAAGTCCGTTTGATGCCTGAGTTACATTCGTTAATTCCGAAGTGAAACCATCAAATTTCCGCTTGGCAAACAGGAATCATATGCTACCTTCCACATTGAATTTGGCGTGAGACTGAACACAAATTCACTGTGGATGATAGCATATGATTCCCGTTTGGCAAGCGGAAATCTGTCATTTCCACGAAGTGAAATTGAATATAACTATGGCCGCTATAGAGGTTGCCCTATACTGCACATTTTGTCTCTAATTATCAAGCATCAACGAGTACCCAAACATGTCTTTAGGAAACAAATCAACACCCGACAAGCCATGAATCATCACTCGATGACAAGTTTACTTGCTGAAGTGCCGCTTTATCGAGAGAATTCAGGTCAAGCCCCATTTGTGACGATAACCTTGTCTGGCATTTCCGTAAAAGATGACTGATTTGGGATAAACGTGCGAGATCCAGATATGGGCTCTACTTTTTTCTAGGAATAATACCACCAAATTCCCCTGTCTTGAGACAATCTGGCCAATCACAAGTGAATTGTTTCATTTCTTTACTCCTACTGAACGACTCTTCAAATACGCCAACGGAGCAGTTGGACCAAGAATTAATTAGACTAACTTCAACCATTAAACATCTCTTCTAACAAGCCATTCGATCATCACGATGTAGTGAAAGTACCTCTCGAAAGATTTTAATCCATAACTCTGTCAAGATATTGCATTTTTACTGTCGCTTTTCGTTTAAATTCTAAATCAAAGTTCGGGAATAGTAGTGAATATGCAGCATCAATATGTAAGTGAACTCAAGATTTTTGACTGAATGGAATTTCTCTGACACTTTTCTTCAAATTGATCATAGGTAGGTGGAGTTTTTTTGATTTTAAATTCTTTTCATTAAATTCATTCCAATCTGATGTACTTTTGAAGGTTTATGTATTAAATAATTTTAATTCGCAATTTCGTTTGGTAATTTAAGTATTTTGTTTCGTTTCAAAACCTCATTAATTTTATTATCGAAGGAATATTTCCATTATAATTTCACAATAATGAAAAGAAAAAATCCTGTCCTGAATCATATGAATAGATTATTTAGGAGCATGAACAGAATAATGTCACTTTTCTTGCCGTATTACCTATTATTCAGCATTTCATGGTGTTAATTGAAAATAGCCATCCATATCCTGCTTCCTAAATAGAGATCAGATAAGTATGGTCGTCACGTGGCCATAACTATTTTCCCAGTGGTTTTTTTCACCTTCTATCAAAGAAAAATATTTCAAGTCGAAAAGGTACTCTAATCAAAGTTCGCTCAACTCAAGTGGGTCGTTTTCGAAATATTTTCATCAAGAGTTCCATCCCACACCGAAAAGTTCACAATATTCGTCTTCCTTCAGGCGAACGTTTCAAAAACGTACGAACAAAACTATTTTGGGTAATTTTTCAGTTAACCGACTATTGCAATTTTTATTTTTTTTGCATTACCTTTATTTAGGCCCTTCTAGAAGGTGTTTGCAACCATTGAAATGTTGCGCAAATGTGTGGTTATGTGACAATCTTACGGGGCTGGGAGCAAATAGGGGTGGTGGGTGGGTAGAGAAAAGCGCAAAAATCACTGACATTTTCTCCCTTCATCATGACAACTAGTCTAGCCTACAGTGGCTCTATTTTATCGAGTCACTGTAGTCTAGCCAGAATAGGTCGACAAATTAATAATTTTTAATTTTGAACATTATCACCTTTTATATCGGAATCGGTGTGGATGTGGTACAGTTTTTTCCGCACCTTTTAGAGGCACCCTTGTATGTTTAACTTCGGATTATTTTTGTGGGAGGTCGCGCTCCATTACACACCACAAGAAAACGCTTTTAGGCTCTGTTTCAAAACAAAATAACATAACCTCACCTCACTGTAGTTAGAAATTTATCTGTTTTCCCCGCGAAAAATGGCAAAAAGATACGAAAAAAACCCAGAAAACTACCGCCAAATCATCCTCAACACTCACAAACCTTTAATAATCCAAAATCAAATCGAATCCGAGTTGCTAAAATGGAATTTGGACGATTGGAAAAGGGAAATTGGTGATGAAAAGTTGAGTTTCCGGTGTGGGAAAAACGAATTCACTCGGGTAATCTCTATACCGGGCACATAAAGGGTGTTTTTACGGAATTATGTCTTCAGAGGCCTCAATGGGAGTCCCGCTGTAGCACTAAAGAGGCCACATTTGAGGAGTTTTTGGATTATACCGGGGAACATGAGAAAGAATGGTGGTACTTTGACTATAAGTACCTCAAAGATTGGTTTACAGAAAAGAAAAACATCACTGATGTGAGTAGAGTTAGAGAAACGTCAGTAAACACAACTCAAAAAATTCCATAAAACCGTTCCTGAGATACTGTGAAAAATTTCAAAACGCCATAGCTCGGTTATTTATTGACGGATTTTGATTCGAAAAAAAAACGTTATAAAGGAATTTTTGTCCTCTATTTATATTCCAGCACATAAACTGGTCCTCCCTGGGATTCCCCGAAATAACCCCCCAAGAAGCAACCATCTGGATCGGCTCCAAGGGGGCGCACACCCCTTGCCACCAAGACACCTATGGTTGCAACTTGGTTTTCCAAATCTACGGCAAGAAACGCTGGTGGTTGTTCCGACCAGAGGAAAACCTCAAACCAACCCGCATTCCCTTTGAGGAGTCGAGCATCTACTCAAAAATCAACTGTTTTTCTCCAACTTTGGAGGACTTTGAGGGGGTGGGAATTGCTCTGTACAAGGAACTCAAACCGGGGGAGGTAATGGTGGTGCCGAACAAATGGTGGCATTTTGTCGAAAACTTAGAAGTGGCTATCAGTGTTAACGTTTGGATACCACTGGTGAGTTTGGTTGATTGAAAGGCGTGGTTTTATTGTTGTTGCAGCCTGAGGACAACCTAGAAAGAATCAAAGAAGGCTTGGCCTCGCTTTTCGTGCAGAAACTACCGCCCCCTGGTGTTATTCCACTCAACTCAAACATGCCATGCTCCGCCCTCGTCCAGACAGTCACCACGTTGGCCAGTCAAATGAAAAGCAACAAAAAACGGAAAACTGCGCGAATCAACATTAACGGTTTGGTTAATGATTGGTCGACCTGTCTGGACAATGTGCATGGAATGAGCATTTTGAATGAAAGTAAAATAATTTCCGTTGCCAAGACCTTAGCTGAGAGGTTCAAACGGGAAGATGTGGTGGAAGAGGAAGAGCAAGAGGAAGGAGGGGGGGTGCACAGTCTAATGGAGGCTTTGATGGATGACGCTGTTTTGGAGGTTATTGCCAAGAAGTTAATTGATAAAGTTTGATAATAAAAATCCCACAAATTAACCCTTGTTTTTATAAACCTATTGAACCAATGTAGTGTCTAATATTTTATCGTACACCCTGTGTAAAATGGATTTTGTACACCCTTGTATTGATTTTGTATACAACAATCTTTGAAGTACAATAACAACACTATTTTCCATCGAACATCCTGTATATTTTAAAACAGGGTGTATAAAGGATTTTATCCATCCACTCAAAAGCCTTGAATTTATTTTTGGCCTAATTACCTGTTTCGATTTTTTATGGTAGGCCTTATTACCACCGGACTGGTTTGGTTTTCTTTGCGAAAATGTCAAAATTGAAAATGTTGAAAAAAGAAAATGGTCTGGGTTTTGTCAAAAATTCAAATGTTGAAAAAAATACGAAGAAACATGCCTCTACGTTGATAAAAATGTAATCTTTAGAATCGACATTCGATTACGTGGATAGACAAATGAAACGTGTTTTGTATTTTATAGACTTGATAGTTTTGACATGTTCCTTCCTTGATAAAAATGTGTATCCCCCTTTCTACCTCCATGTGTGTATCTATTTACATGTTGTCGATTCTGTTGGAAAACACAAATATTTCGGAGCCAAAACAAAGGAATACGGTCTGTTGTCAATGTGATTTCGTCGATTATTTTGTATATTTTATCGATTTTGTTAAAATAAACAAAGAGTTTGGACTGTTTGGAGTAGAACCAAAAGAGAACGGTCTGCTGTCGCCTGATCAAAAACACAAGAGCTCGGAGCCGAACCAAAAGAATACGGTCTGCTGTCAATATGATTTCGTCGATTGTTTTGTCAATTCAGTTAAAAAACACGAAGAGTTCAGAGTCGAACCAAAAGAATACGGTCTGCTGTGAACACGATTTCACCGTCTGTACCGTATTTTATTATATCTGTTAAGAATCACGAAGAGTTTGGAGCCGAGTCAAAAGAATACGTTCTTTCGTCGATTGCTTTGGGTATTTTATGGATTTTGTTGAAAATCACGAAAAGTTCGCAGCCGAACCAAAAGAAAACGGACTGCTGTCGCCTGATCAAAAACACGAAGAGTTCAGAGCCGAACCAAAAGAATACGGTCTGCTATGAATGCGATTTCATCGTGTGTATCGTATTTTATTGTATCTGTTAAGAATCACGAAGAGTTCGCAGCCGAACCAAAAGAATGAGGTCTGCTGTCAATGCGGTTTCGTTGATAAAGTGCTGGAAAAAATATTTATGATTTCGTCAAAACTTCAAGATAGGTATAGAAATTGGAGATTTTTTCATGTTTTCTGACTACCAAGGATCATAACTTCCTTTTTCGTGTTGATGAAAACCAGAGTGCCAGAAAAATCATATTGAAGAATCGTAAAAAAATAATAAGAACCTTTAAAAACGCATCTACCATATCTGATTGTAAAATAAACTTATAATATAAAAAAATCATTTATTGTTCAACATTTCTCAAAATTATAATTTAAAACATAAATAATATTTCAAGATAAGTTTGAAAATGTCTACAAGAATTATCATTTATGAAGATATGAAAGCAAGAAAATGAAAAACGTTTTGAACGATGAAGAATTTTTAAATTTTTGAATTTTTTTCCCATTTTGAATCTTGTGAAAAATTAGGATATTACATTACTACAGTTTGTAGTTAAAAATGGTGTAGAACAAGAAATCATCTAAAGAAGTTTTGAAATCATCTACAAGAATTATTGATTTTTTTCAAGTTTTTGGATTTATATATTAAATACAATAACGTCACAATAAATGGTTGAGATTCTGAAGAGAACAAAATGAAGCAAACAAAAATAAATGAAAAATGTCTAGAAACCCTCTACAAAACGATTATTTTTGTTATATAAATTTTCTCCACCCATATAACCAATTACTCATTTATTTTCCATTAAACACTGTGTATTTTTTAATACATGGCGGTTGAAAATTTAGTCTAGTTTTCAGAAAAACATGATTTGTAGAGTTTTGATGGCTTTATACGAGGTTTATAATGGATTTTGTCCACCCTTCTATGGATTTTTTAACCCAACAAAATCAATATAATATTTTTTATTGAACACTGTATATTTTAATACAGGGCGATGTGGAAATATATGGATATTCAATGGTTTTTTTAACACAACAATCTTCCTCCCATCTTCGAAAAACGGACAAATAGAAACGAAGGGTGTAACCGATATGTCATTTATTACTACGCTTATAGAGTTAACGCACCAAAAACACCTGTTGAGTGTTGACGTACAAAGTCAATCAAAAATGGAAATCAGCAGTAATTTCTTCATCAAACACAAAAACCGCTTTCAAAACCGCCTTGGCAAAGTAGACCATGCCAAAATCCACATGCACCAAGCAAGAACAGACATTATAAACCACATCGAGGACATCAAAGCCAAAATACGCAAAAATGCAGGTCGAAAGTCGATAATTGTCAGAGAACGTCTTTTGACATTTCTAGACAGGTATTGTCAATTTACACAATTTACAGAGCAAAAATGGATGAGGTCGGTGGAATAATGCGCGAGATTATGCGCGAATTCGATCGCAGCGCCTCGCTGCTCCATCTCAAGCTGCTCGACAGCTTCGACTTCAATATACCAGAGTAATTTCCAGAAATGATCATAAACCTTTAACCAACCATGTTTCAGGGATATAAGTCAAATTCAGAACTTGCACGACCTGGTGGTGCAAGATCTGGACACCTTGGGTCGAAACCTGGAGAGCCATCTGTCTATTGTGGAGAAAACAGAGTTGATTATGAATATCCTCACTTATAAGCAGTACGAGTTGCAGTTTCATTTCCGCAGTCAGTTTGACGATCTTAAGGCGAAGAAGGATGCGTTGTTGAGGTTGCCTGGTGTGACTGAAAGGCCGAGTATCTCGTTGAAGTTGATAGAAATTGATGAGCAAATCAGCGGATTGGAGGAGAATAATCAGAAGAATTTCGAGTATATTCGTCAGGAGAAGTTGGTGAGTGTCCTTTCTTATTAGTTGGGTTTTTTTTTTTAATTTTATGCGTGCATGAGGATGAATCACTTCTTTGTAGAAAACGATATTTTGTCGCTTTTCATTGGTATTTTGTTCTCTGCCATTACAACTAAAGAGGGTGAACACAAATTCGCTATTGACATTTGCGTCCCTTGTCGTGGCTTCTTTAGTTAGAATTTCACCTCTACCTCATATCAACAAGTGATTCCTTTTGGTGACTTCAACTCAACCGTTGAACAGGATTCGCAGAAAAGTTACGAACGCGCTGTACAAATACTGGACGAGAATTTTGAAAAAATGAACATTGGCCTGAACAAACTCCTGGTCCTCATTGAGGCGGAAAAGTCCTCGTTGAGTGACTCACAAGCCCAGCTAGTCGACATCAAGTTCCAGGGCCAAATCAAGGATATCAAAGATGATATTGAAAGATATACACAACTACAGACATCAGGATGGAAGGTTTTATACCCCGAGGAGAAAATCTCAGGTAGTTTACTTAGTTGTACTGAAAAGTTTAAGCAAATTTGTCGCTGCCTTTTGTCAAAACATGCCAAGTATATTCAACAGTTTTCCTAATAAATGCGTTCATCCTAGAATCATGTTTTTCACTAGGTATACCTAAATAATACCTAAATAAATGAATTAATTCCAATTAATTTATCTAAATGCATGATAAGAAACTATATAAAAACGTAAATCTTTATGTTTGTCCTCCTATAACTCAAGAACCGTAAAAATAAGTTGAATGAAAATTTGCAGTTATCAGTTTAATTAGCGAATAGACCAAGGGCATATTTTTATTCGTCAACTCATAGCTGATTTTGAGAAATTATTTTTTTTATAAAAAATGACATTTGTCAGCATTCACTATTTGACGTTGAGGCATGTTCTATTGGTATGTACAAAACATGAAGCCGCGTTCACATCAAATAAATATTTGCGTTGTGTGGTTAATGTGAATGAGAAAAGGTAAGTAGAATAGTAATATTGTATAAAGTAGGAAAAAATAGTGTATTATTCAACGAGCGGGAAATGGTGGATATTACTCACGAGGATGAAGTTTGCGCTAGCGTAATCATCTGAGTGAGTAATATCCATTTCCCGCGAGTAGAATACAATACTTTTTCTATGATTATTCAATAATTGAAGCGAACTTTGAAATATTCAATTTCATTTGGACGGCACTTTTTGAGAACTATACAGTGTGTCCAGAATAAAATGATGTACATGGGACTATACGAGGATATTGGAAACGGTAAAAGATACGACGTTGCTTAAATGGAAGAAAAGTTGCGTATTTGTATGCTCAAAAATATTCTACCTTTGTTTCATTTTGAATCGATTTCGTTATGTTCATACAGGGTGAAAAAAGAAAAGGTTCATTTTGAAAAAAACACAATATTTTGCTTGTTATAAAACCCAACACTTTCAAATTTCCAGGATATAGGTAAGAGGATACGACGATTCTAAAACGGCGTCAAAAAAATTCTAGACCTACTATGTTGCGTCCAGACAAAGTCAAGTCTGTTTTTTTTATGGAAGTCATATTTTTGGAAATTATTTTCAATACGGACCATGAAAATGGAGAAGTTCAATATGGCCTCCATAAGAAAAACCAAAGTTGGCCTCGGCCGGACGCAACATCGTGGGCCTACAACATTTTTTGATGCCGTTTTTAGAATCGTCATTTCCTCTTACCCATATCCTGTAAATTTGAAAATATTGGCTTTTATAATAAGCAAAATTTTGTAGTTTTTCGAATATGGACATTTTCTTTTTCACCCTGTATCTACATCACGGTATCGATTCAAAATAAAACAAAAGTAGATTATTTTTGGGCATACAAATACGCAACTTTTCTTCCATTCAAGCGACGCCGTATCTCTTACCGTTTCCAATATTCCCATGTACATCATTTTATTCTAGACACACTGTAGTTTACTTAAAGTGAGGTTAGGTTGTCAACACAATGTGACAATGACTATAAAACAAGTATGGACGCTCAAATGGGCTGTTTCAAAATGATGTATTTGAAAAGTTGACACTTTGTCGAATAATCTGATTGGCTACAAAACAGTCGAGTAATGAGATTAGATCATTTCATTGGTTAAAAACAATTGAGTAATGAAAAAAAGTCACTGGTATGAGTAACGAGTTACATCAACCAATAGAAAGTGGATGTATAATACATCTATTATTATATAGTCATAGAAAAAACCTTTTGTTTTAAAAAAAATATTGAATCGGAAGTTTGTTTTTTTTTCAAATTAACTTACAGAAAGGCGAGCGGATTCGCGAGTTTTACAGTTTTATCCGACATCCTAAACATCTTCATTTCGCCGGTGATTGATACACATTTTAAGGTCGCCCACTCTTGCGATGATTGCAGTATAACTCCAATACCAACTAATCATATAGCTAGCGTTTTTTTTAGTTTTCTCAAAACTATTTTTATGGGATTTGTCGGGTTTCTCAAATAAGTGATTCAAATATTCTGGAGACGGGTTTCTCAGTCTACAAATTCACGGTTCCCTGCAATATTTACGCACGTTCGACACCAATACGTGCATTTTCTGTAATTCCAATTTCTACTGTGGTCCATACAACACTTTTTTCTACGTCGCTGGCTATTGATTTACTGAACACGATCATTGAGTTTTCCTATGGCGGCTTTCTCACGCGACGTGTGAATTGTTCCAAACATGCTACTCACACTGCTAACCTGGTTGCAATGGTTGTATAGGTTTCAATGTGAGTAGCAAGTCGCACGTCACGTGCTACTTTGGTGTGAAGCCTGCTTAATCTCCGTCAGGAGAAACCCGTCGAGACGACGCAAATTACCAAACGAGTGCCTTATTGCACCTACAATATAATGGAAACTGCAATGATAAAGGTTGTTGGAGTGTTTTGACGTTATCAAGTGGCGCCATACAATGGTTGTTTGGATAACCACATAAACCACATGACAGGATATGTTAGAACAGAAATCTACATCAGCATACAGCGCCATCTGCAGGTTTCTGTCGCAGCTTTATTTCTGCGGCAATTTCAAATGCTCATAATTTTTTTGAGCTTTTGTTCCTGGTTTCAAAATATGTATGTATATTTAACCCAAATTTCGAAATAGATACGTTTTCAATCAAAACTTTCTAAAAACCATTTTAATGATGAATGGTTTGGAGAAAGTTGTTTTTATGGCGTTTTTACTTTTTTTGACTATTAAATGGTGATAATACCCACCCACAAGAGTGGAAGTATCTGGAATATTTATGTTAAAATGTATCCACTATGGCTATTCATATTCACCCAATGTTAGTTACCTATTGCTGCCGATTGTTTCATTCGTTTTCAAATAATAAAAGAAACATTTTGAGATCAATTAGAATCTCCAACTATATTTTCGCTACCTATTTCCTCTGTACGATGCGTTCGAAGTGTTCCATTTAAAATATACATGATTTTTATCTTCTTGAGTTATTATTTTCTGAGACAACTAGGTTTCCCAAAAATCAATTATATTTTGTTTTTTTTTTCATGAAATTCCAACATCGGTTAAATAAGAATCTTAGTAATCATCACGAAATAACTTTTCCACAACTACAAATAGTCTAGAATTATGATACAGTTGAAAAAAATATCGATTTAAGTATTTTTTCGTTATAATTGGGTTAAAAGTTACCATATTTTAAAACCAGGAGGATTCTGGATATCACACCCCAAATTAGATCTATAGATTTGTTCATAAGCCTTATTCTGCAGTAATGGATTCGGCACTTCACAAATCCTCTTTGCGAAAAGTTCCGCATTATCCTTGGGTCCCTTACTTGCTAAATCATGACAATTAGGAATAGCACAAAAGCTGTTATAACACGACGCTTCTGATTACACTCCCTTTTCAAAAAGTTTACTTCAACAAAGATAAAATTTAATAAGCTTATAACAAGAACTTTTGACAATGACAACAAACTTTCCTTAACAACCGATCAACCAATCAGGGACAAGACAGCAAACAAATTCTAGCGCCGCGGTGGATGTTTGGCGAAATACTGTATTACTGGTTGCTGGCTAAAAACATGTCACAAGTTGCCATTTGACTTTCCTTTATACTTCATATTGTAGGTGTTATGTGCCTTATTGGTCAAAGATTAGAATTTGACAAATTGTGTGTCATCACTTGTTCACCCATAGCCAACACTGATGGGTTCTATTATTTATTTATCTCTCAGGCCTCAATTTTGAAAAAATGCATCACGTAGTTGTGTCGATTAAGCCACGAAAAAAATTCCATGGTTCTTGGACAACTGGAAAAGTCTATCTTCCTTCATCCATTTTTCTCAAAAATTCCTCACTTAATCCAATTCATTTGATCCTATTCCAGTTACTAAAGCAAAAATATGGAACAAGTCGTATTTTTAGATAAACAGAATTTTGGAGTTTGTATAACCAACTGAAGCATAAAACAGAATCAGACAAGTTCGTACATTTTTTTAGTGCTTGTCCACATCCACAACCATTCAAAAAAATAGGAAAAATTGACAAAGTTACAATTTTGCTTCTAAAAATGGACATAACCTCAATAGTTTGAGTGGTTTTTGTCATGGTTCATTTTCAAATTTCAAATATGCCGGATGAAAATGGCTCACCCTGTATTTTTGTAGTGTACTTTTCATTAAAATAACGATAGGAACTTACCTTGCAAATGTATCCTTCATGTTGTGATTAAACAAAAATCACAAGGCATTTCTTTTTATTTCATACTGCATTTAATATTGTTTGTTTTCCAATATAATTTCCAGAGTATCAGACATTCTTATTTTTAGAGATAACTTCTTTCTTAATTTCCAGAAATGTTACACGAACGAGGACTAAAAGTACTGCAATCAGGCCAACTAATCGACAAGTCGGGTCATGCTCTTACGTTCAAAGAAGCCAAAGAGAAAAACTTGCTGAGCGCACTCAACTCGGAGGCAATGAACGAGCTCAAAGCCAGTATATTGCCGGACTTGTCATCCGGATCATGTAAGTTTCCCAATAGATCTACCATGTTAAGACACTATTTTCCAGCAATCACTTCCGTCAACTCTGGAATGTCCACGGAGGACGTGCACTACCTTAAGGAGTACTTGGGTAAACCTCTCACTCTAGCCTTGGCAGAGATAACCTCAGTACAACCCAGAGATCCTATTCACTATTTGGGCCATTGGTTATTCAAGTACAGATATAATCAGCAGATGGAGGATGTGAACAGTATTGAGGTGGACATTTTGAATGATAAGAGGCACACGTTGGCGAAACAGAGATGGGTATGGTTATAGAAGGTGAAACTTGATGGTAAATGTAGTTTTAGCATAAATTTATAGAAGAAGAAGCTAGAGCCGCTGTGATAGACATGATAATACGCGCTGAAGAAATAGCGTACATGAACGAGGTGAACCGCATGATGAGGGCGGAGGACGACGAGGAGGAGGCTTATGATGATGAAGCTAGAGATGTTTTGGCACCGTTGCAATAAAAAATCATTCATTTCTCATCAGATTTATTTCAATCTCCCTCCGCTCACAGATCAAGCTCCAGCAGCTGTAAATTGTAGTTCCATGTCACTTCGGTGCGCACATTTCAAGTGGGAAACCTAAGAAAGAAAAAAATACAGTAAAGACAGCCAAAAGGGTAAACATTTAAATGAAAGGCATTTTAACCTAAGTCCGCAAACGCAAATTGTGCCTTTATTTAAATGCTGCTACTGTCTTATCACCATATAGCGTAGAATATAACATACCTCTTCGTTTTGAGCGCTACATTCTTCCATAATTGTGTTGTTTCTTCGCAAGGCGCATTTTCGGGATGACGGTCTAGTCATGATAATGACCGATTGATTCTATAATGATGATCGGACGTACTATTGATTGAAACGTCGCAAAAGAAATCGCACCGATGGAAGGCCGATCTGCATCTGTGTCAAAACGTCGCTGTGGTTCTAAAAAGCTTCCCAAAACTCTCACATTCCTATTCTTTCTTTCCCAATGTATTTAAAGGAAAAGTTACGATTTTTGAGTTATTAATGGAATAGACAGTTGAAGTAACGTGTACGTTAACGTAATGGTCCCAAAAGCGTGTTGAACGTACGTGAGTTGACTTAACCTAGTTTGTTGTATGTACAGGGTGATTCACTATATTATGACCCTCCCTTCAACTCATTCTATACAAGGTGTACAGAAAAAAGTTGTGAACAAAAGTTGTTTCGTTTACACTTAATTTTTCTAATTCAGCAAGTGTCCCAAAAGCTGTCCGCAGCACCAAACTTTCAAATTTCAAATAAGACCCTGTTCATTCAACTTTCAGATTATAAGTCAAATCTCTATAAAATAACTCTTATCATATCTTTTGCCACTTTCTTGATAAAGGCTGTTCAATTTTGTGAAAAATCCAAAATTCAGGATTTGTATCTTGATAACCATATCGAATAAAGATTACTTTGAAGCTTCAGTATGCCTCATAAAAGATAAGAAAAAGGATTCTAGTTTAGTTTAAAAACAGCTAATTTTCATTTTAAAAAGGCTCACGCTTTATTATGTATTGTAGCACTAAAAATAAGGCAAAACAGCTTTAGATGTAAATGTTACAGATTTAACTTGGAATTTAACGTATTAAATCTAAAAATAAAATAAAATACAGGATGTCCCATGTGAAAAATTCAAGTTGGATGCTGTGGTCAGCTTTTGGGTCACCCTGTATAAACGATACTGCCAGATCTAAAAGATTTGGTATAAACCAAACTACTTTTGTATAAAACTTTTTTTTGTACACCTTGTATAAAATGAGTTAGAGGGAGGTCAAATTATAGTATATCATGTATTCTTCACAAAATTTCACAGGCTTTATTTCGGAAACGGCAAAAGATAAGATATACCTTACACAGATTTGACTTGAATTCGATGCAGAACCCAAATACGAAATAAAATACAGGGCGTCCCATTTAAATTTTCAAAGTTGAGTGCTGTGGACAGCTTCTGACATACCCTGTATAAATGATATTGCTCAATTTAAATAATTCAGTATAAACCAAACAACTTTTGTATTAAACTTTTTTATGTACACCTTGTTATACAGGGTGTCCCAATATTCAACCGACAACGGTTAAGAAGTGATAGAACTCGCATTTTTATGGAACTTGAGATGGGGACATACAGCCCTAAAGTGCTTAGTTTTCAAAATACAGGGTGCCAAACTTTTATTTTTTATTTCAATTTTTGTCAATTATTCCTCATCAAGACGACACAGCGAAACGAAATTAGACATGGGGGGGTTTTTTATGACGAGAAATCCAAATTCATCAACGGTTCTGACATCAGCAGTAGGGGGCGCCACCTACGGCACATCGAGCTCATCTAGATTATCAAAACTTTTTCCCAGTTTGGTGCATCGATATGAATATTGAAAAAATCGATTCTTCAACCTTTTTTACGTGAAAAAGGTGTACCTTGTTTAAGTCTCTAGTGTTAACCGTTTTCGAGATAGCCTTCATTAAAATTTCCAATGCAACGGAATGAATTGGAAAGAATTGCAAAAAAAATGCACTTTAGAGCTGTATGTCCCCCTCGTCCCCCTCCCATAAAAATGCGAGTTCTATCACCTCTCAAACGTCGGTTAAATATTGGGACACCCTGTATATGAGTTAGAGGGGGGTCAATATATAGTGAATCACCCTGTACATATAATTTTCGACGTCCGGAAGTTAGAAAAAAAGTTAATTTTGTTGATTGAATTTTGAAACAATAAGACGTTAAAACTGAATTCGTAAACCAGATCGGCATACCTACGATGACCATTAAAACGAAGTGCGCTAGCCCAGACGTCAATCGATACGTTTACGTTTACGTGAATGAAAGCACTTCAACTGTCTAATGATAAAAAGAAATAAAATTAACGTTTAACGTACAGCAACGGCAAATGACAACTCTTGGATGAGTTTTGAATATCTTCAGTGGAGATTCGCTATTGATGGATCATGAATGCTTACCAAGTACAGCGATTTTATCCAGACAAACGCATTTGTTCCATTTTCTTCATTAACGCTTCGATGGTTGATGGCTTGATGCAGTCGATGTTACAACGCATTATCAACGCAGCTCCTCAATGTTGGGCGATCAACGAACTTTCCCCAAATCGCAATATTTTCTGTCAGTTTCATTTTGGGACAAAGTAAAATCAATTCATCCATTTAATTGATCACTTTGAACCAAATAAATGGGATAATCATAACGGCAACGCAGCCCAGTCTAGGCCATAGACTTACAATAACAAGACAACCAACGCCTGTACCCAAGAATAAAAAACCAATGAGAAGCGACGAAAACCTGTTTTCCCCATTGCTTCCATGGGAACGCATTTATTTGGCCTTGAAATTGAAATTTGACAGCGCGCGACCTACCGGATGACGTTTCATTTATGTATAGTCCGGGCCCTCTGACAGATAGCGACCACAGACCTCGACGTTAATTTTTTTGGCGGGAAAAGTTTTGTCGCTTCTCATTGGTATTTTATTCTCGGCCTATACCTTTAGCATTGAATGTTTTGACACAAACACACATGCCGGGGACAAGGTTTGTTCATTTACACACTTGTTAGTCATTGTTTTATCATTAGAACAGGGTCATTTGCAAGTTGATACATTTTTACACAGTATAGAATGCAAGAAAATTTTACAAATAAAATTATGTAGATGATTTTTTTTTTCTAAAAACTTCAACACACTGTTTCTCGGTAACAAAGCATTTTCGGCATTATTTTATTTAAAAGATGTTCTTATTTTCTTGCATTTTATACAGAGTTGAAAGGAATGTATAACTTCAAAATCACCCTGTATAATCAGAAATTTAGAAATACACTCACCAAAGCGGTTGTGAAAAATAAACAATGTCGAGCCGGGTTGCCCGGGTTTCAGCTTTCATCACCCTTGTTCAATATGTTGATGAAAGGTAATTTTTCATTAAAAATTGAAGCAATTTTCACGTATTTATGATTGACTATTTAGTGGGCTTTAGAACATTAAGGGAACCTGGCAACGTCGCTGAACAAAAGTAAATAAAGAGATTTTTGGGTCACGTTACGTTTTTTTTGCTACGTCTTGTTATTTTAAGTGTATGGTTTAGGCACGGGCAGTTAGACAAGCAAGCGGTGTTGCCGTGATTGTATAAGTTAGGGAGGTGAGTGGGTTTTTCAATACAGGAATGTATCATCTCCAATTTCACTCTACCTTAAGATTGATGCATTATTTACATCAGGTTATATCGGAAATTATCGTTTTTTCGAAAAATATTTTCATTGTAAAAATGTATTGCATTCAATTTTCATCTCTTGATATTTTCCGCTAAAGTCAATAGCTTCTATGATAATGCAGAAACACTGTAAACGACACCTCGACTCTTTCACTGACCATACTAAAAGGGTCCGAAAACTTAAGGTCGGCACGAGAATTGATATATTTCTTAAACAAGTCACTGTTTCATATAGAATGATTAACAAGCATAAAATTTCCGAAAAATTCACGTTTTTCACACTAAATTTTGTTTGGAGGTTCACTCGCAATCAGTGCTAAAACGTGACAGCAAGCTTCAATGCAATGTTGTCAAACTTTCCTGAACTTACGTACAAGGACCGATAGAACGTTCATATTGACAGAAGTGAACGATCATTGATCACTTCCACTGAAATCAGAAATGTCATAATCTGAGAATGATGACATCGCATGGAAATCATTATTGAAAATTGTTCGAACGAAGTTCTACTGCCGAAGACCGAGAGAACATGTACAGGGTGGTTCATTTTCAGCGACAGGGCGCCAGTTCTCGTAAACTATTCATCGTAGAGACTTGCGGCAAAAATTTTTATCACTAAAACGGGCAAGAGAAAAACCTGGAAAATATTTTCGAGTTTCTGAAATCGTCGCTAGGGGGCGTAACAATCAACACCATTGGGATTTCTATAGAATTTTGCCCAATGAAAACATATCGAGATATCATTTTCATATTTACTGACTATTTACCTACTCTTTTTGTCTAAAACATTTTTTTCTATCTATCAAAATAAAAAGGTGGGGGAAGTTCAACTGTTTTTTTAAACAAATGGAGATTCCTCCAGTTTTGCTTGACCGATTTAAACCAGCTTGGGCTCATATGAAGGAGCATGATCTGCACTTCAAAATAATTTTTTGGTTTTGAATTTTTGACCTTCGCCGTCGCCGCTAGATGGCGTCAACTGAAATAGTAGCATAGTTTTGAGTTTTTCTTGAGTTTTTTCTAAAAAAATCAAATCTAATGATATATTAATTTTCATATATTTTGAAGGATGATACATTTTTCTATTAAAAGATGGAAAAACAAAAGATTTTCTTCAATTTTTTTTTTGTTTTTTTTCAATTTTTTTTATCGAAAATGTATCCTTTTTTAAATATATAAAAATGATTATACCATTACATTTGATTTTTTGGATAAAAATACGCTACCATTTCAGTTAGCGCCATCTAGCAGCGACGGCGAAGGTCAAAAATTCAAAACCAAAGAATTCTTTTCAAGTGCAGATCATGCTCTTTCATATGAGCCCAAACTCGTTTAAATCGGTCTGTAGGAATCTCCGTTTGTTTAAAAAAACAGTTGAACTTCCCCCACCTCTTTATTTTGATAGATTGAAAAAAACGTTTTAGACAAAAAAAGTAGGTAAATAGTCAGTGAATATGGAAATGATATCATCGATATATTTTCATTGAGCAAAATTCTATAGAAATCCTATTTTTCTACATGGTGTTGATTGTTACGCCCCCTAGCGA
The DNA here is from genome assembly GCA_958502075.1 of Orchestes rusci. Classification (NCBI taxonomy): domain Eukaryota; kingdom Metazoa; phylum Arthropoda; class Insecta; order Coleoptera; family Curculionidae; genus Orchestes; species Orchestes rusci. Next base: position 32,427,073 of record OY293307.1, read on the forward strand.
CCATTTCACAAACTTGAAAATATTTGTCAGGTTTTTCTCTTGCCCGTTTTAGTAATAATTTTTTGCCGCAAACCTCTACGATGAATAGTTTACGAGAACTGGCACCCTGTCGCTGAAAAAAAATCACCATGAAGAGTAATTTCAGGAGAAAATTGTGCATTGGTTAGTAATATTCTAACCTAACCCAACTTTTCTCAGTGTTTTGTATTTTTCGGTGGTTACTTTTCAAAACGTATTGAGCACCAAAGAATCTTAAACATTGTAGAGATCAGTATCATTATTTATTTCTTTGTAATGATGAACAAACCAATCGATAGAAAAAAACGTCTTAAACATCAAAAAATTTGGAAAAACTTATTTTTAGTTCAAAAACGACTTGGCAACATTGATCGTCTTGAAGGGCTTTTCACACGATAAGCAGACTACAGCGATTCAAAACCGTATGACGAAGGAGATCTCCTGTGATAGGCCACTTCTATCACTCAATTGATCACATCCTATACATCCCCGAATCGTTTAAAAGCTGTATTCGAGACAACTTAACACTGAAACATGAATTCTCCGCAAATTTTATTGTTAATAATTATTCTATACAGGGTGAGTCTGAAAAGAGTGCGCATTTTGACATGGTGAATAGAGTATGGTAAGATAATCACTTTTTGTATTTTAACAAAATTTTCAGTTTTGTTCTTGTTCAAGCAACAAAGCGCAAAACTTTGGGCAGTTATGGAATCATTTGATTTTCTATTTTTCTTAGAGCTTGAAATAAGTGAATTTTTCTGCATTACATGATCAAAAGGTAATATAGAGAAAAATACCTGATAGGAACTCCAGTGACTATCAGTACGAATAATTTTCATCAGGTTCATTTGATAATCATTATTTTTATCCATATATAGAAGATAATTGTAATTACAATACTTACGTGTATAATTTATCGTTTTTAGTGTTTTGACGTTGAAAACTGAGGTTATGAAGATGTAAACATCAAGTACACTGTTGCCAACTTTGCAGAATTCTCAGTAGTTCCGGTGAATTTGAATGAAGTGGATTTATAATTTACCAGAAATCAATACGGTAGGTTGGAGAAATATGCAATAAACATTATAAGGAAGAGTCAATAGGCAAAAAACAATAAAGAAGTAGTAAAAAAGGAGTACAAGCAAAGAAACGAAGCCTCTTGAAACGGAAATCCAGCACGGATCCTGGGGACCGCAAAATAAGGCGGGACCCCACTTTGAGCCCCATGAAGCGGAGCCCTACCATAAGGCAGAAATCCTCAAAACGAGTTTTGGCTCCATTATGAGACTCGGGGCCTCCTTGAGGCGGAGCCCTACCACATTATGAGACTCCGGGACACCCCTTGAGGCGGAGCCCTACCACAAGGCAGAAATCCCCAAAACGAGTTTTGGCTCCATTTTGAGACTCGGGCCCCCCTTGAGGCGGAGCCCTACCACAAGGCAGAAATCGCCAAAACGAGTTTTGGCTCCATTTTGAGACTCGGGCCCCCCTTGAGGCGGAGCCCTACCACAAGGCAGAAATCCCCAAAACGAGTTTTGGCTCCATTTTGAGACTCGGGTGCCCCCTTGCGGCGAAGCCCTATCATGGGGCCCGAGGACAAAAGCGAGGTGGAGCCCCACTATGAGGCCAAGTGGCCTCTAGAGTGGAGAAAAAGGTTCAAATAGCATCAGGAAGGAAGACAGTAAGATGAAGATGAAGATCTATCAAGAAAACCGAGAAAACAAAATGCTCCTCAAAATAGTGTGATAAATTTAATTGATTCTCTGCTAAACCAAATTTTTTCATTCGCTTCTAGTGGAAGGTCTTGATTCAAATTTGGCAACACTGCGCGCCCACAAAACTGCGATTTTTTTCCGCTGGTAGCGCGGGATCGTTTCTCGTTCCCCCACCAACCAGTTGCACATAGCGAATACTCTTTGAAATTTTGAACTCAACTTTCAACAATGTTTTTTTAACGAGAAGTTTGCGAACACATGTTAATTTACAAAAAGTGATTATCTTGCCATACTCTATTCACCATGTGAAAATGCGCACTTTTTTCAGACTCACCATGTATAAACCGCGCTCTTCACTAAAACAAAAAATATACCTACCCATTCTCGTGCCAACCTAAAGTTTACCAAGATAATGGAGAAAAAGTGGAAACGGTACTTGAAATCCGTAATTATTGCATTTTGCGCACATATTGGGGATTTTTTGAACCCCTTCCAAAACTTCAAGACTCCCTATTATCCACCGGCTGGGCTCCCAACAGATGATTTACTATGGTTTGTTTTAAAATGATACGAACACATCATTTCGAACCCGCCCATCACTCGTTATGTGTTTATAAGATAAGATCGATACAATTGAATGTTGAAATAGTAGAAATCCCCTGAGATTAGTATTTTGGATTAAACACGTCAACACTGCAAAATATTCGATAACCCGCCCACCACCTTTGTGAGAATGATTTATTAGTCCGTATCATTTTGAAACAAATTTTATCAAAACGATGACATTATTCCGAAAGGTTATCAGTCCTTTTCTTGATAAGGGAGATTTAATTATCTTATTGCGTCCTGGGTTTTCACATCTTGGTGGAGCTACGCATTATACAAACGCATAAAAATCGCATAATTTCTGGAACAAAATTGATGAAAACGCACATCGACTGTCAATGTTATAATTCGTTTATTCGTCATTCCATAGTCAATCGAAATGGATCAACACAGACACACACAAGTACAAATCGAACGATACGAATCACTTTTTGGATCTAAGTTAAAAATTAAAGTCCTTGCCGGTTAAACCACAATATACACTTACTATCACTATTATAAATCCGTTTATGGACAACAGTGGGCGCTAGTTAAAAAAATACTTGTAGGAAACGCACATTTTATCGCAAAGACGGAATATTTAGTAACGTCTTCCGGCACCGCCTCGGCCTGCGCCACCGCCAGCGCCCCCGCTTCCGTAGCTACAATACAAAAGGGCATGTGTCAATTAGGCGAACTAACTTGGTTTCGTTTTTTTTTCCGCTCTTCATTCCGCTTGTAGAGAAAATTAAATGTTGACTTTAAACAAAAAACTCACCCTCTTTGCGCCGGTAGTGGTGGATAGGCCGATTCGTAGCCACCTCCACCTCCTCGAGGGGCGGCACCACCTCCGTATCCATCATCGTAGCCACCACCTCCACCTCCATAGCCTCCAGCACCACCACCATAGCCACTACAACTCGACTTAGAACAACTCAAACTTGCTGAAAAACCACATACCTGTCTCCGTAGCCTCCACCACCACCCGAACTATATCCGCCACCGCCACTGCCATAACCGCCGCCAGAGCCACCACCTCCATAACCACCACCGCTTGATCCATAGCCTCCACCAGCGCCACCTCCATAACCACCGCCGCCGGAGCCACCTCCATAGCCTCCGCCTCCTGATCCGTAGCCATTTGAACCACCGCCGCCGCCTCCATAGCGATCGTAGCCACCGCCACCACCACCACCGCCGCCGCCCATTGGTTTGGGTCCGGCATCTCTGCGGCTGTACAAATCAGCGCCGCCAGCTGGAGGGCCGCCTCTTGGTGGTGGGCCACCTCCTCGTCTGTCTTCATAGCCACCTCCACGTGGTCCGTCTCCGTAACCTCCCCTCTCTTCGTAACCTCCTCGTGGTCCTCCGTAGGGATCGTAGCCTCTGTCTTGGGATGGGTAGCCGCCGCCGCCACCTCCGCGTCTTTCGTCAAAACCTCCGGGAGGACCACGGCCGCGGCCACCTCCCCCGAAACCGCCCCCTCTACCGCCTTCAAGAGAAAATTGGGGTTCAAATAAGTTTTAACCAAAAACCACAAAAAGAATGATTTTTAAAGTAGACTGATCTTGTTGATCATTAAAAGATTGTCTGTAAGTGTTTAGAGGAATTTTTAAGAAGAATCCGCAAAGACTTTTAATAGTACCGAGATGAGGAAAGATTTAAAAACGTCTTAAAACCTTTTTAAAGCCATTTTAAAGTCATTAAACGTCTTTAAACATGCACAAGAACGCCTTAAAACCTTTTAAAAGGATTCAACAAGAGTTATCCAAGTTTTTTAACGTATTCAAATTAAAATATAATAATTTTGATGATAAGAAAAAGATTGAAAACGCCTTTTGAAATAAAATTGTATCGAAGTTTTGTAATCATGGTGAGAAAGCAATTTTTGAAAAAGCCTTAAAAACTTTTTAAAGGTTTTAACAAAGTTAATCGAAGTTTTTCAAGACGCTTTGAAACTAACTTGATCTTTATAATGTCGAGAAAACTAATTAAAAACGCCTCAAACTTCTTGAAAGCCATTTTAATGGTTTTAACAAGAGCTGTCAAGAAATTTCAAGTGTCTCTGTCAAAACACAACTAAAAAACGCCTAAAAAAACCTTTTTAGAGGTTTAAACAAGAATTATAGAGGTATCTTGAATTTATTTAAATTAAAACAGAAATTTTAATGTTGAGAGAATAGTCTAAAAACGCCTTAAAGTTTTAATAAGAATTATTGAAATTTTGAAAGCGACTTCAGAACTACTTAAAGATTAAAAGGCAATTGTTAAAAAACGCGTTAAATCCTTTTCAAAGTCTTTTTAAAGTTTTAACCAAGAATTATCAAAGTTTTTTTAAGCGTCTTTTAAACTTCCTCAATCATCTTAATAGTAAGTTGGGGAGAAAAGAAAACCTGGACGAAAACAATAAAAAAATACCACAAAACCATTTTAAAGAATTATCAAAGACTTTCAAGCGTATAGACTTGATCATCTTGAAGGTGAGAACACAATTAATTATTATTAAAAAAAAATCTTTTCAAAGCCTTCTTTAAGGTCTTATCAAACATTCTTGAAGTTTTTTGAATGTATTAAAAACTTACTTGATCAACTTGATGGAAAGAGAGGAACGAGAGGAGACGCTTCAAAACATTTTTTTTAATTATATTCATTTATAAGGTTTTAACAAGACTTATCGAAAGTTTTTAAGCGTCTTTACTTTAAAGCTTAGTTAACGTCCTGATACTCTTAATTATTGAGAAACCATTAAAAACGCCTCAAACCATTTTTAAACCCATTTAAAAGATTTCAACAAAAACTATAGACGATTTTTAAGCTTATTTAAAAATTTTTATCATCTAAATGTTTGAAAAACAATTGAAATACTACTCAAACCCCTTTTAAAAGCCATTTCAAAGTTTTTAAAAGCTTTTTATTATCTATTCTGAATGGCCAGAAAACAATTTAAAACGCCTCAAAATCTTTTTGAAGTCATTTTAAAAGTTTAAACAAGGGTTATCCAAGATTGTCTCTAACTAAATACTCTTGAAGGTGACAAAGCAATTGTTTAAAAGGGCTTTAAATTTCTTTTAAAGCTATTTTGAAGGTTGTTACAAGATTAAAAGTGTTTAAGCTTCTTTAAAACTTGATTCATCATCTTAATGATAAGAAAAAAAATAATTAAAAAAACGCCTCAAAACCCATTTAAACAAGATTTCTTGAAGTCTTTTAAGCGTATTCAAATTGGAACAACAATTGGGAGGAAAATAATTATAAGGCGCCTCTTACAGCCTTTTTGAAAGTTTAAACAAGCATTATCGAAAACTTTTAAACGTCTTCCTCTTTAAAACTAACTTTATCATCTTAATCGTAAGAGGACAATTAAAAAACGCCTTAAAGCCCGTTAAAACAAAAATTTTCGAAGTCTTTCAAACGCCTTAAAGCACTTTTGAATGTTTTGACAAAAATTATCGAAGTCTTTCAAGCATAATATGTATTCAAATTTGAACAATAATTTTAATCATAATGATTAGAAACCGACTTTTTAAAGTTTCACAAAATAATAATCGAAGTTTTGAAAGCGTCTCTAAAACTGAATCATGTGGATGAACAAAGCAATTCTTAAAAAACGCAATACATTCTTTTTAATGCGACTTTAAAAGTGTTGATTAAGAATTATTGAAGTATTTTCAAATTTATTCGTCTTACATGTTCAAGTTGATAATAAGACAACTTAAAAACGCCCCAAGACCATTTAAAAGTCATTTTAAAGATTCTAACAAGAATTAGACAGTCAAGCTCACAACTCAATCCTCCTAAAGCTGAAAAAGCAATTGATAAAAAACGCCGACAAATTTTTTTTTAAAGCCATTTTGAAGGCTTTGACAAGACTTAACAAAGGGTCTGTTTATCAATTGTGCTTACCCCTGTTTTAACGCAATAACCTTAGGATAGCCTCAAAATGTTTGACCTTTTCTATTTGGAAGTGGCTGAGTTGACCCAGGGTCAGCTAACTCAAGGGCGAACTTTCAATTATTGATAAACAGCCCCTGAATCATCTTAATGGTAAGAAAACAACTAAAAACGCCTTAACACCTTTTTGTAGCAGTTTTGAAGGTTTTAACAAGAATTATCGAACACTTTTAAGCGTCTTCATACCTTAATCATCTCGAACATGAAAAAAACATCAAAACAATATCTTAAATCCTCTTTAAAGTAATTTTTAAGGGTTTAACAAGAATTATTATTCAAGTATATTTGAATTTGAGACTAATTGGATCATCCTAATGGTAGGAAAGTAATCAAAAAATTCCCCAAAAACCTTTTAAAAGTAATTTTTAAAGTTCTAACAAAGATAATGATAATTATCGAAAATTTTTGAGCGCATTTAAAACTTTCTTTAAAATCATCTTGAAGGTGAGCAAGCAATTGTTGAAAAATCGCTTAAATTTCTTTTTAAACCCATTTTGAAGACTACAAGAAAAAAGTTTTCAAAACCGAATCATTTTAATGGCAAGGGGACAATCAAAAAACGCCTTAAACCTCTTTAAAGCCATCTTTATGGTTTTAACAAGAATAATTATTGAAGTTTTGAGGGTCTTAACAAAGTCATTTTTAATGTTAAAAAACCAAATTGAAAAACGCCTCAAAACCTTTTTAAAGCCATCGGAGAGCGTCTAAAAAATTAAATCATCTTAGAGATGAGAAAGCAATTGATATAAAACGCATCAAATTCCTATTTTCAAAGCCACAAAAAATTATCAATGTTTTCGAGTGTCTTTAAATTAAAACCTAACCCTCTTGAAAGTGAGAAAGCAATAATTATTAAAAAACGCTTAAAACCCTTTTTAAGCCATCTTAAAGGTTTTCACAAGAATTATCGAAGTTTTTAAGCGTCCTTAAAACTCACTCAATCATCTTGATTAAAAACCGCCACAAACCTCTTTAGAGGCATTTTAAAGATTTTAGCAAAAATTATCGAAGTTTTTGAGCGTCCTTTAAACTTAATAATCATCTTAATGGTAAGAAAACACTTGAAAAACGCCTCAAAACCTCTTTAAAGCCATCTTGAAAGTTTTCACAAGTATTAAGTAGGTATCGAATTTTTATAAGCGTCTTTAAAACTTATTTAATCATCTTTACAGTGGTAAAGCAATTAGAAATCGCCTCAAAAAGGCTTAAACAAGAATTATTATCAAAATCTTTCAAGGGCCTTTAAAACATAATCATCTTAATGGTGAAAAAACCAATAATTGAAATCTTAATTCCTTTTAACGGGTGATTTTAAAGGTGCATTTAAAATATAATTATCTTGATGGTGAGCAAACAATGAAAAAACGCCTTAAAACCTTTTGAAATAGGAATCGTCTTTGAACTCCCATAGACATTAAACTGATAATTGTTGATGAAGAATCGTTTTTTGCATAAATCCACTTCCCTAATAAATATTCTGATGGATTGTCTTGACTCATTTACTCTCCCAAGCGACTTTACCAGCCTTAAGGCCTGTTTCATTAAATATTAAGCTCCAAAAACATTGGACGAGCAAACAATCAACAACAAAACACCAGCTTACCTCCTCTACCTCCAAAACCGCCTCCACCGCGTCCACCTCTGAAATCCCGGCCTCCGCCTCTCGAATACGGTCCTCCACGGTCCCGGCCACCCGGTCCACCTCTCATGGGCCCCCCGGGGCCTCTTCTAGTCTTGACACGTCCCTTTTCGACAGAAATGCGTGACCCCATAAAATCAGTGCCATTCAACTCGTTGATTGCCTTCATCGCCAAATTCTCGTCCTCCAAATGCAAAAAGCCGCATTTGTTGGAAATGTCGCATTCGGCAATCACGCCATAGGGCTCGAATAGTTTCCGCAAATCTTCAACACTCACACCGGCCGGAAGTGACCCCACAAACACTTTTGTGGTGTTTTCGTCGCGGCCCCGATTCTGTGGACGGAATGGTTAGGGGAGTTTATGGATTATCGGGGAAAACTTACCATTTTTTATTAGTTTATAGACACTAGAAGATGATTGAACAAGAGCACCAAACACACGCTTCAAACACAAAATGCAGAAAGAAAATGGTTGCCGCTTGGCGCTTGGTTGGATTGAAGCTTGAAGCGTCACTTCGTCACTTCTTGACAGGTGGGACAAGGTGGGGGGTGCTACGAAGGCTACGAGTTGGTGCTCGGCGTTGCCGGACTTAAGAAAAGACATCAACAAAATTAACCAATTCATACAGTGTGGAGCAACCAAATGGAATAGATTTAATGGGGACATTTTCTCAAAAACGCTCGGACATATCGATTGATATTTTTGGTTGTGATTTTTTTTCTGCAAAAACATAACATAACTAAGTTTGTTATTTTAAATTCAACTAACACCCAATATATTATTCAATGTTTGGCTTCTTCAAAAAATGTCAGACATATTTCATGTAGAATGCCTAACCATTATTAACTGTTTCGGAAATTATTCAGTGTTCTCAGATTTATTGAGAACAATGCTTATGTCCAACACAGCTCAGCGATGGCTCAGCGGTCACAGCAGCTGGGTAATTTTTGACAGTTTTGTGTGCAAAACTGTCAAAGTTTGTCCAGCTACTGTCACCGCTCAGTTGTGATGGACAAAAGGAATTAAGACAGTAGTTGCCAGACTTTATTCTTTGATGATTCATTTTTTTCACATTATTAGGAAATAGACAGTACTTACTACTACTTAGTTTTTAATAATTTTTGAGTGAACTCTAGCGAATTTCTGTCATGAAATAATTTTATTTTTGTAATACTTATGCTTGCAATAAATCTGAAAACACTTGATATTTCCAAAAAAATTTGAGATAAAAATAGAATATAGTACACGAAATATGTCTAGAAGTTTCTAAAGAAACTGTATACTATACTGGGTGTTGTATTCACAATAACAAAGTTGATATCAGCCACGGCTACATGAAACACCTTGTATAAGATGTTTTTGCTGGAAAAAATGTACAACCAAAAATTTCGGTCGACGTGTCCGAGCGTTTTTTCGAAAACGTCCCCTTTCATTAGTTATCGAACTTATTTGACTGCTCCACAATAGCCTAGTTTACACCGATAACTCGTTTAGTTCGGTCCGATAGGACCATGTGGGTGGGGATAGTACGGTAGGACCAATGATTGCTTTTCGCCCGTTTACACCGTCTTGCAACGCGTGAACTAAATCTGTACGCCCGCAATTCGTCAAATGTCAAAAACAAGTCGAAATTATTCATCAACACAATTCGTAACCAAAAAAAACATGAGTAAGTACGCTCAGATTGCCTTAGAAACTCAGAACAAACACAATTCACAATAATAACAATCAACATAACCTCATAATTTTGATCCAGATCGAACCAAATTTAGTTCGGTACACTTGCTGGCGAGTACCGAACCAAGAGCGGTCCAGCTTAGTCCGCAACTGTTTACACCATTCGAACCAAATGTTTGGTTCGGATATAGTCCGAATTTGGTACTTGGTCCGCGGACCAAGTTGTCGGTATAAACTAGGCTAATGTATGGGTTGGTATAAACCTCATTTACATTCGATTGGTTTATGAATTGTTTGGTTTCATATCAATATGACCAAACATGATGCTAAAACAATATACACTGTGGGCCAAATTAAATTAGAACATAGTTTGATCCTTAATAACTTTTTTGTTTGTTTATAGATTTTGATGAATTTTAGTATGATATTGGTCAATATGTTCTGGATGTTACTTCAACACCGAGCTCTCGAATTTACGACGTTTTAATGAAATTGGTGCATTTAAGCTCGTTGCAAAAACGAACTGCGATACTTATAGACCAACTGATATTTTTTTTCTGAAGGAAGTTAGTGGGAAAAGGTATCCTGATAATATCAATATTTTAGAACCATAACCTGAGAAACAATTTTTTTTTCTGTATGATGGTGACTGTCGGCTTCAAAACTATTTCACTTCATTTTGATCAAAGTTTCTTGAAATTCCATGTCAACGTGGATTGTTTGTTAATAGTTTTCAACATTTTCATGATTCTAGAGTTTGCCTGTTTGATTTTAAATAAATGGACATGGTTCTATCTTTGAAAGATAAAATCTTGATTAAACGTGATTAATGGAAAAAAATATGGGTGCACGAAAATGTCACGGCCCCTTCAAATTATCAAGTAAAATTTAAAGAAGTTTATCAAAAAATAAAATTATAATTAGGTAATTAATTTTTTTTCCAATCAAAACATTCTAAAATGTCAAAAAATCGACAAATCTCCAACAAACAATTCGAATTGCTATGAAATTTCAAGAATCTCTGATCAGAATGAAGTGAAATAGTTTTAATGCCGACAAGCACTATCATACAGAAAAAAATATCGTTTCTTAGGTTATTGTTCGAGAATATTGATATTTTCAGGATACATTTTCCCACTAATGTCCTTCTCAAAAAATTTATCAGTTGGTCTGTAAAGTAGCGCAGTTCGATTTTTCAACGAGCTTAAATGCACCAATTTCAAAAAAACGTCGTGAGTCCGGTCCTGGCTAAAATTCGAAAGCTCAATTTCAGGATAACATTCAAAACGTATCGACTAATATCATATCCAAAATTCATCAAAATCCATCAACAAACAAAAAAGTTATCAAGCGTCAAATCATGTTCTAACTTGATTTCGCCCACAGTGTAGAAGGCTCACTCCAGCATCACCAAATGAAAGTCGGGCTATCGATAAGCCGCGCAAACATGTTTTTGATATGAGACTTACGACAGTGAAAGACAAAGTATAAAACACACGTGTCGCTTAGATCGCCAACTGATACGTAGGTCCTTACGCGCGCTTGGCAGAGTGATCCTTCTGTATTGTTATGTTAGGTATTGATAAGACCATGATTTCAAAACACACACAGCACGTTTTCACGTGGCTGTGGTCTCGAACGTGGTCTGATGACCATTCGATTTTGATTCTGATTGGCGGTGGTGTTCAACTGCTGGTGTTTCGGAACGGTAACACAATTTTGACAGCTCAGTCACAGGAGTCGTGTTTTCCAATGGTCCTTTCGTGAATGACAAAGCGCTTATTGGTCGAAGAAGATGTGCATGCAAATACCACCGCGGGATTAGAAAACAAGATATATGATATGTTGCTCCAGGCGGAAGGTGCCAGAAGCATCGTGAAAACCTTAGAATTAAGATCACCTATCCTCAAACAATGAATGAAATAGACAGATTTGTTCACATTATTTGATGGAGCATTCTTAAGAACTTGCGGTAAATGCCAAATTTTTCTGTACTGGCAGAAACAAGAAATCTCTCCGCAAGGGCATGCTTTGAAAATTCGTACAGTTCCGTTCGCAAATGTCCATTTTCTATTTTGATTATGGCAAAAACCGTCAAGTCATTTGCTTTTAGTTTTTAATTCTAAAACATAAAGGTACCTCTATTTGATTTTTACATCAAAAACTCAAAATTAGGTATTTAAAATTAATTAAATGTGGCAATAAATGCTACTCCACATGCATTTGAAATTGACCCTTTCGGAAACAGTAATTTGATCGACTCGATCATCTTTTGTCTTGTTCTATTAATGTGAAGCAAAAAGAAAAAAAAAACTCGGTAGCTGATGATCGGATTATCGAATCACTCTATACCGGAAGCGCCTATAGTAGTATATTTGTGAAGATATTTTGGACTTTTTTCTTTCCCTCAATTTACCTATGGTAAACGACTGTCTCTACTGTCAGAATTTATTGTGGAACGGTTTTTATTTTCATTAATAACGTAGGTGACACTTTTCTACAGCATTGGAATATTTACGCACTGATTTGAGATTGAAGTTAAGAATAGATATTTGAGCAGCAATGTTAACAAAAATGTGATTGTGTCATACGGACTTTATACAGAAGAATGAAGCTGAAGTTCAAGATTGTTAAGCTCAATTGAAATGATAAGGTATTATTGTGAGTTTTCAAGTAATGCCTATTTTCAAATAGGTATATGTTTGACCTCCCAAGATAATTGACAACGAGCCGCCACTGTTCAAAGCACAAAGAAGGTTCCTCATCAAAACAACTAACCTTGCAACAGCGCACGAAAACAAATGTCCGTTTTCCTTCGTGTAGCTTTTTCCATATACCTAAAAATAAAAGGTATATGGCTTTTTCAAATGACAGCAGCGCGCTACGAATACTACGAAAATTTGTAACGTTTACATTGAGCTTTACTTCGAAGTGGAAAGTAGAACTGTCAGATTTTTGCTTGCAAACAAGAATCATAAGCTACCACAGCCGCTTTCCAGCAAGTGCTTCAAGCTCAAGCGCCGATTAACACCGTGTTTGGAACGCAAAAGTGATCCTGGAACACGTTTTGAGGTTTGAGGTACTCACATACACAAACGTCAAAACTATCGATGGAGTATTTGTTTACGTTTGAGCCAAGGCATCTCCACATTGTGATTATTGTGAAAATTAGTTAAAATATTGTTTATAAGCGACTCTCAGCTGAATTTGGTATGTTCAAGCATGGATCCAGTCAAAACAGATCAAACTTGCCAATGTTTTGATTTTAAATATGACAGAATTTGACTGATTTGACGTTTAGCTAGTTTTGCGCTTCAAGCCCACATTTTCCGGGTGGTGCTTCAGGGGAAAGGGGAAGGTAACGCGGAGCACCAAACGCAATACAGCTGGAACACGCGTTTAGTGTTTTTGCGCGCTCAAAAGCTCGATTGCGTGCACAAAACGGGCAGCTGGAAAGCGGCTCACTACAACGAATCTGTGTTCAGTCACGCTTATGTCAAATACTATGTAGTGGTATCATATAATTTCTATTTGGCAAGCGGAAATCTTCCACTTTGAAGTAAAATTCAATGAAAACCCTATGTAAGGTTTACATTCAATTTCATTTCGAAGTAAAACTGTCAAATTTTCACTTGACATACGGGAGTCATATGGTTCCATTTACATCAAATTTGTGTTCAGAGTCACGCTTACGCTAAATTGAATGTGGTTGGTATCGTATGATTCACATTTGGCAAGGGAAAATTTTACAGCTCCACTTCGAAAAAAAAATGGAATGTAAGCCAGGCATTACATATAAACTTACATCTTACATTACAGATGTTTTAGTGAGGTTAAGCTGTTTGTTTTGATTGAAGTTCCTAGATTTGTAATCGATTAACAATTATTTATTCATAAAAACGCCCTGTAATTAAATACTGTGATTAATCCTGTTATTCCAGTTTAAGCCTTAAAATGTCCTGCAACCACTGCGGACAAAAATTCAACCTTTTCCATAAAGAGGTGAGAGGGTAGGGAAATCTATGAATCCGCCTTTATGATTTTTTTCTCCAATTCCGCAGTTAGGTTGTGCCAATTGTGGTCTTTCTCTATGCAGCAACTGTCTCAAACAAAAATCCCAAATTCCCTCCAAAGGAGAAGGATTTTATAGGGTTTGTAGAACTTGTTTCCCGAAACTGGCCCAAAAAAGTAATGGGGATCAGGATCAGATTGAACCAATTATTGTGCCTCCTGATCGATTTTTCAAGTAAGATTTTTGTTGGAATATGATTCCATTCCATTATTTGTAATGCATGACACTGTACTGTTTTATTTTTGTATCATTGGTGCAGTTCTGAGTGCTCAGGTTCAGAGTTCAGAGCGGAAGGTTATAAAGAAATAATATACTATTCTACTTAAAGTTTCTCATCAACATTCACCACACAACGCAAATATTTATTTTAAAAAATGTGAACGCAGCTTCATTTGTACGCACTTGGTACGTACCAATCAATAGAACATGCCTCAACGTCAAATGAAAAAATTACTGTCATAAATGTAATGTAATGTAAAAATCAGAAATTTGAATATACAGTGTGTCAAAGATAAGGATGCACAGCATGGGGATCTCGGAAACTATAAGAGATACAGTGTCGGTTAAATAAGACAAAAATTGCGCATTTTGATACTCAACAAAATCCCGCTTTACAAATTTGAAAATTCCAAGCCGTTTTGGAAATATCCGATTAAAACCGAAATATTTCGATTTAGTTTTTATTTTTTTTAAGCTATTTTGAAAGATATGAAAAAACCGAAAACACTTTTTCATTGTCACTTTTTAGCTCTACAAAACAGCCTTGAGAGATTTTCTGTACGACGTTTCGATTCGGAGAAACCATCATCAACTTTGTTTTTTTAAATACGGTCCTGGATTTTTTATGACGGATTTTAAGAGCCTCTTATGTTTCTAAACCAACGATTATTCAAGTCACTATGTACAGCACTCACTATTTACAAATAATTTATATTGCCATCGCAGCGTATTTATGTTTTAACGATTTATATTTTGCGGCTAATCAATAATTACCTTCTTGAAATGGCGGACCTCATTATACCCTCGCCAGGATTGAAAGAACATTCTAGTGATTCGTAGAACAGCGTAGAATGTTCGACGCCATCTAGTTTCGCTAGAATGTACCAGAAGCAAATCGACTCTACACTTAGTGGTGGCTGATACAACAAACGTTCGGCGCCTTCACCATGTGCTGAACAAATGTTTCGTCGCAGTATTATTAGAATCCTTAATGTAATAGTTCAAGCTAGCCAAGTGCTTAATAAACGATATCAATTTATTTACTCCAAACGGCTCATTGAAGGGCTTCTAGATCGGGAAATAATAAACTTATGAAACAAATCAATGAATAAAAGTTATAGAGAATGTTCTTATGTGTAATTTTCATTTGATTATTTTGTTGTAAGTAGAACAATTCAATTCCCTATGCTCAAATTCTCCCACAAAAAAAAATGTAGAATCGGGTGGAGCTTATAGGTTTTTTCCAACTCACACAATTTTATTATTGGTATAGTTACGAAACGGTTATTGGAATCGAATTATTGCGCATAATCTAGATTTTCTTCATTTCCATTGCGATGCCAGAATCTAGATATTTCAACCCCTAAATGGAAAAAAAAATCTAAATCGAACTATTAACAAATGAAAAATAAAAACATTTGTACTATTCCCTAGTAAGAAGTCAAAGCATACATGAACAAATCATGTTCTAGGCTCGAGTGCGCATGTCATCCCAATCGATTCTAATTTTCAGTCAGGTATCAAAAGAATCATTTAGAAACCGATTCCCAAACAGTGCCAGGTCCGGTTGGAACGCTTAACTGGACGGTGCAAGGAATCAATAGCCGCCCACAGACCGGCGTCCTTTCCTGACATTCCTTCCCCTCATTGTCGAATCTTGCTGGAAAGAACGCCGTATATAAATCTTTGACGCCAGTTAGTGGGAGATGAAATGATGAATGCGCATTCAATCTTTTATGTCTACATTCTTGTCAGATGATTCACCAACACTCTTTCCTCTCGGTAGTGGCCTCCAAGCGGATCATTTTCCCCGCAAAAACGAGATGACAGTTCAAGAGGAAACATGGCAGGAAATCGTTTTGAGTCAGTGGATTTGTTATTATTGTTGAAATTATAAATTCATTGGCAGCTTTGTGAAGATATCAAAAAACACTTCGCATTTCACTGATACTGATACGAAATCTAATATAGAAATAAACAAACAACAAACATCAATTCACGCGCGAAAACATGTTACGGAGTCGTTCTCGCAAGTTCGCACGCTTTCCGTTGCTGCGCTGCAGGAGCCATTTGAATTTTGAATCGCAAATAGTGTCAAAGCCGAGAATAAAATTTCAACGAGAAGCGACAAAGCTTTTTTCGCCAAAAAAGTTATGTGGTGCCTCTGCAAGATCAGTATATAACAAGTTGCCTCACTTTTACGTGTCCAGGTTTGCCAGATGATCCCTATCAAAAACAGTAGAACAGTATCTCATGGGCGAAATCAGTAGATCTCCTGTTAAAACTGAACTTCTGGCAACTTTGCGAATAACACATGACACGATACGATGCAGACCGATGCAATCGATTGACAGGATTCAGTCTACTGCAGACGCTAGACACGGATCCCAAGTAACACAAATATGTTTATAAGTATTTTGTAGACCGTTATACAACAGTTTTGTAAAACATTTTGCTCGTAAAAATATTTTTATAGTCATTTCATAGACATAAATAACTTATAAACACGAAAAAGGACCACTTTATAAAATATTTTTGTCGTATTAAAATGTTTATAGGGGTTCTAGGTAACAACTATAAAGCTACTCTACTACTGCTATAGAGCTCTAATAAGAGTGAAGTTGTTCCAAGTTAAACATTAAGAAAACAGTTATAAATATATTTTGTTGTTGATTTATTCGCGGTATTTACACTGCAATTTTGTGTATATTCAGAGCAGAATAAATCAGAATTGTTGCAAAAGTATATCAACTGTGAATGACGGAAAATTAATGGAGTCTATCCTACTTCTGTCAGTCGCTAGGAATGTCTTATTTTTTGACAATAAAGTACATTTTTGATTTGATTTGATTTGATTTACTATTAGACAAGTAGCATATTGCAAAATATTGAAAATTCAAGCATGATAATATGTTGATTTGACCTGCGAATTTGTTTTTACTGTTAATGTATGTGTACATTATGAACTAAATTTTGTTTTTCTTATAATGACGTTTTTATTATCGTATTTCCTTAATAAATATTTGGTTTTCTTTCCCAAACCTAAAAAATGACCGACATAGTTCGCCTACCAAATATGGCTGTGCTTGTTGCGACAAATTTGTTATATAGGTATTGGACAATTTGCATACATTTTCAAATTACTTGAAATTTTATATACATATTCTAGACATTATTTGAAAGTCACCAGTTTCATGTTTCCAAAATACCCAAAAATATACTAAATAAATGAAAAAGAAGACGCGAATTCCACTGTATGATCGCAAACGGGGTGGGCATCTTTAGGCAAGACATACTATAAGACAATGTTGCTATTTCGTGCCCATTTTTATTTTATTTGTTTTTTAGTGCTGTCTTATTGTACGTTCGAAATCAAGTATTCTATAAAAGATTTCTATAAGATATTCTCGTAAGCCAATTCAGATTTAAATACGTTTGCGACTTAACGATAAAATAATAAATCTCTAATAAAAATATTTTGTAACGATCTCATAAAGTTCTCTATAAAACCTTAATAAACCAATTATACAACAAATTAGACTTGAGAGTAATTCCTCTTAAAAAAATGGTGCTATAATATGCTATAAGAATTCAATTTCTTTTGTTTTATAAAAGGCTCATTAAATGGTCTTCTAGAGAGCTTTATTACATGATTATAACACTTTTTTTGTCTCTGAGAGTATTTTGTGCCAACTACCGTCACTTATAAATGATAAAATTGTTATTGAAGTACCCTAATATATCAGTTATATAGCATTTTAGTTTAATACGGACAATCTGTGTTAGTTGAGATGACGTCATTCCCCCCCCCCTCTCCGTCTTTTACCTCAGGCGGAGTGCGGCAACCTATTGTATACCGATCTTGGGGCGTGTGTGGTCGTTATCTGTCATAGGGCCCAGACTATTTATACCATTGAACTCCGAACTACGTACCTGGAAAGGACCTGTTCGTGAAGTCGTAAAGTGTGTCATTTCTGTCCAAGTATAAGCCCTTGGGTTAGAAAGAGATGACCCATGCATATAGGCCAATGAGTTAGAAAGAGATAGTCACTATCGTTATCTCCACTTGCTTCACGTTCAATAATGAGCGGGTCCGTTCCAGTTACGTAGTATGGAGTTCAATGATTCATACCATAGTATAATGAACAACAAGTGGTTACAGCTCCATATAATACCTAAACGTGGTCAAATTTCGTTCTGTCTCAATGACAGAAATTCGCCTCATTTATACACTGCTAACATTATGAAATGTAAAATAAAATTATATCGTAGCAGATTTTCATGATTTCAGTGATAGTGAGACGTGCGCTCTAAAATTTCAATTTCAAGGCCAAATAAATAAATGCTTTCCTATCGATGCAATGGGGAAAACAGGTTTTTGTCGCTTCTTATTGGTAATTTGTTCTCTGGTCGAGGCATGGTGTATAGACAGCCTAAGCGTTGACGCCACACCGCGGGGCGGAGCTTATTCCGACTCCAAACCATTTCGTTTATAACGGTGCATTAGCATAATATTCAAATTTTCAGTTTATGTTTTTTATGGATTGTGTGATTGAATAAGACTTCGTTTCAATATACAGGGTTATTCACGTTTTTCGACACGAAACATTATGGCTGAAGTATCTGATTTTGAAGAAGTTTTTTTTTTTGGATGGATAGGGACCTCTTAAGGCTACATTTTACAAATATTTTCCTGTTATACAGGGTGTCCCTAAAACACGTAACTTATCAAAGTTGTATTTTTTTAAATGGAATACCTTGTATATTATTTCATTTTTGGTTTGTATGATCAAAATTAATGTAAGTTTGATTGAGGTTTAATACACCTATGGTTTTTGTTATGGTTTTTGAAATATCTTCAATTTTGCGAAAATGTAGTATTCATTTTAATGCTTAATTTCTCAGGTGTTGTTTTCTTTTTTTTAACCAAATTAATAATCAAGTCTACCAATTGATCAAGTTTGATGTCACACTTATGAAACTTTTAATAACTTATACAGGGTGTCTAAAAATTATGGTAAAATAATCAATATCTTTAAACGGTAATAGCTTGTTTAATTTAAATGGGATACCCTGTATTTTATGTCAACAACAGATGTAGAATTTAATTATCTATCAATCATTATTATATTCCTATAGCTAACTTCTCAAGTTTTCAAGTAAAGCGAAGAAAAAGAAAAAAAAATAGGTTTTTCATTAACACCAATAGATGGAGATGCCATCTCCAAACCCTCGTTAGAAACATTATTTCACCTATGGTATTTTGACAACTTATTTCCTTAAAGTTGTCAGTTATTAAGTAATATTTTCAATGCTCGAAAACTTTTTGAGGTTATGTTTGTTTTTGTTTTTGGTGTTTATTTTCTGTATTTGGACAAATTAATATTTTTATCTTTGTCATACGCTTCCAAAAATAGCTATTTTACCAACTCATTTACAACAAATACACCAAACTCGAGTTGTTTGAGACTTCACAGGAATTGATAAATCCAAGATGTTTCCATTGCCCTTATAAGCAATATCATGCATTATATTATTCGGGATTTTTGAACATTTTGAAATGCCTGTGATTTAATAGAGTATCATCAGAGTTCAAAATTTAGCCTTTCTAACAAGAATCATCTGTTATTCTGGACTCGGTAGGTTGAATGCCTTGTCCGGAAGGATTCATTATGCAAAACTTAATTTTGCAGTTAATTGTAGGTAGTAAAAATAACTATTCAACCCTTTTAGGACTTTTTCATAATGGGAATGTGCTTTGTTCCGGACTGTTAGCATCACAGTTCCAAAAATGAATGTAGATTTACAGAAAATAAACTCCAAGAACCAATACCAACATAACCTCAAAAAGCTTTCGGGCATAATTATTTCATTGAATTAACTTACCTGGGCAAAAACTATTATCAATCACTTAATTGGGATGTTCCTCTAACTATTTATTAATATGAACTGAAAAATTGGTTATAGCGATTTATAGCCCCGTGGTGTGACGTCAGTCTTAGCCCATCTATTTTAAACGGTAATGTTCACATATGCAGGCCCCGTCGCGTGTTTTCTAGTTGCTTCGACTGAATAGCAACCAATAGGAGGGTCGAAACCAGAGTAATGACAGGGAAGAATGGACGTGTTAACTACCGCCAAATTTGAAAATGAATAATATAATAATATCAGGAAAACCGACGAAAAATTTGAAGTAGGTAATTCACTAAGTCCAGACTATCCTAACATTCCACAACTCAAAATAAGTATATGTATAGGATATGATACGGAGACGATTCTAATAATCCAAAAACAATAATGGATGGTTATTGTAAGCTTCCTACCTAAACCTACCTGTAATTCTAATTAAAGTGAGTTCTTTCGTTTTTAACTCAAGAGTTGAAGGTTAGTCTTCAAAATGATTAAACCACCATACTCTACTTCGTCATTGAGAAGAAATCAAATGATAAGCAAATAACAAAAAATGTCTAGTTTTTATTGAATCACCTATGAAATAGCCCGCATTTGAAATCTTTAAATCGTATTGAAAACCCTTGGACCTGGGTTATTATTAATTTTTTAAATTGGCGGTAGTTAGCTAGCCAGTCTTCCCAATTGGTTGCTTGTCAAGTCGAACTAGGAATAGAGAACACGTGCGCCGTCACGGAACGTCAACATTTCTTCAAAAGAATAGTTTGACGGGACGGTGCGTTCGTTCCATTTATTAAAATAGTTATTTAAATCAATGGTTCGTTCCCGTATATTTCTAGTGATGTGAATGCTGGAAAGCACGATACCGACTCACTAAAGTGAAAATTTGGTGGGATGTTAAATTTGATTATCACTCCCCGTTCATTTGCAAATGAAGCTGAACGACGAAAAACTATTAAACTAAAGCTGCCATAGTTAAACATGAAATCCTTCAGTCAAAAGACTGCGAGATTTCCTTGAGGAATTCCTCAACCGCATAGCTGCCCACAGACATACGAGATTTTCTCCATATCAATAGTCACTTCGCATTCACGCGGGACCAGATTTTGCGAGTGTTTGGTTATTATTTCTTCTACTCGATGCAGAGGCATGATCTCGAGCGTAAACACAACTGATAAAAAGCAAAAACATCAAAACAAATTTGGTTTGAACAAACGCCTGTCCACAGACGATCAGAATTTCTCGAGGCTTGTCGCGGAATATCTAGCGCCAGTAGATCGCGGCCTGACACATTTCTGGCCTGAACGCGCCAGAAAACTGAGAACTGAAATACCCTTAGACGGGCGGGATTTTCTCCAGTTCTCGTTCCTACGAGAAATACTTGGGAAAATCTCGCAAGGGTGAGAGAATACACATGGATTTTGCATATCAAAAACATCTGTACCATAACCCTTTGTCGTTCTCATGCAAATGAAGCAATTAGTACTGGAAAGCTTGAAAACGTCATGTTTCTAAGTAGTTCAAATCCGTTTTTCCGAGAAGAGTCTTAAAAAAGTCGATGAAAACAATTAGAATGAAAACAACATAACTTCAAAATGTTTTCAAACATGATTTATACACTGAAATCCAACTTGTCAAAAATGTATATGAATCCAGTAACTATTGCTTTCGTTCAACCAAATCTTAACTTATTTCAAGAGTTTCCTTATGAGATTCCACCAAGCAAAAAGAATTTGTTTGGAGTCAGAATAGGCTCCACCCCTCTTTTTGACTTACGATGTCATAACTTAGGCTGTGACTTTCAGAGCAAAACCAGATAAAAACCCTATTGTGTCATCGCGGTATTGCAATTTTATGAACAACTGCAGATAACCAAAACATTCGTTCTTTTAATCTTGTAGACGTCTCGAACATCTAGAAAACCCTTCGAAACCCCCAACTCTAGATACTCGAGACGCCCTAAAAACCGGACTTTCTCCAGAAGACGAATTAGTTGATCGTTTAGGAAAACTCAAAGATACACCCGATAGAATTCCTACAGAAAGTGAAATTCGCGAGAGGTTGGCCAAATTGAGAGAGGATCGGTTTGGTCTGGCTGCTGGCGGTAGTTCAAAACATGTGAGTTACCTATGGTTAAATTTCGTCAAAAATTTGCTATTCTTTTATAAAACAGACATTCACAAAAGATACACGCAGCGACCATGAAAAAATCGACTCACTATTAGAACAGTACTCAAACTTACAACAAATCGAAAACTCTCATCAATCACATGAGGACATCAGCCAAAGACTGGCCAACTTGAAGGGCGAACAATACAAAGAAAATCAAATCCCTGAAGAAAAGTCTGACGACTCCGAAGAGGAGATCAAGGAAATCACCAAAAAGGTAACCCAATTCAGGTCAATCAACCCAAATCCACTGAGTTACTTGTAGATTTGCGCTCAAGTGTCTCTAGAAGAACGATGTCCTATAAAACCCTCCTCATCTCAAGAGGAGGATGAATTCCGATCCAGTCCGGAACTACCCTGGTGTGTTCTATGCAATGATGACGCCAAATTCAAGTGTCTGGATTGCGATGGGGACTTGTACTGTAAATCTTGCAATGTCGAAGTGCACACGGAATTGGGAGAGCGGCATCGTAACATTGTGGCTTATAAACCTAAAGAGTGAAATATTAAAATGAATATTGTTAAGTAACCTGCCTTTTATTTATCTTCTGTTTTTATCGGGGGTCGCATAATCTTCAACCTCCCGTAAACGCCTTATCATCTAGACTTGCGCCCGTCCACGACTGGGGGGTTTGGCCCCGGCCGTCGCCGTCCCGACGCTTCCAGTCTCGTCGCGACTCTCTCACCGCATGTTATGCGTCCCCAAAATCTCGTCCTGGAAAACACGTCGTGATGGGGGACGGTCACAATTCATCCGCTATTAATTGCACCGATGGTTTGGTACTGCCCTGTTGGCATCCCTTGGACCATGTCTCCCTTATCGACAAAATCGGCCGAGGCAGTTTATACTTTTTTTTCCTGGCATTTTTGTTTATTGGAGTTTCGATTGTTAGTGACCGGTTTATGGCAGCTATTGAGGTTATAACTTCACAGGAGCGGGAGGTGTCGGTTAGCAAACCCAACGGAGAGAAGCAGATTATGGTGGTCCGAGTGTGGAACGAGACTGTTGCCAATTTGACGTTGATGGCACTGGGTTCCAGTGCCCCTGAGATCCTGTTATCAGTCATCGAAATCTATGCTAGGGATTTCCAAGCAGGAGAGCTGGGCCCAGGCACCATAGTGGGCTCCGCCGCCTACAACTTGTTCGTCATCATAGCCATATGCGTTTGGGTAATACCGGATGGGGAAGTCCGCAAAATCAAGCACCTTGGTGTGTTTTTCGTCACTGCCACCTGGTCAGTCTTCGCCTATGTCTGGCTGTACCTCATCTTGTGCTTCTTCTCCCCGGGAGAGGTGGAGATTTGGGAGGGCATGGTTACGTTCACCTTCTTCCCATGCACCGTCATCACTGCCTACGCTGCCGACAGAAACATCCACAAGTTTATGCGAAAAGACTTTCGCATGAACAAGAGAGGCGTGATTGTGCAAGCCGAAGGCGCCGACAACCTTGAAATGGTCAACACTGAACTTCTGGTCCTCGACGATGTGCACGAGGACATAAAGCAGGAGTACATCTCAACGCTTAAAGAGCTTCGCCAGCAGCACCCCCACACCGACATAGACGTGCTGGAAAAAATGGCTCATGAAATGCTCCTAAACAAAGGCCCCAAATCAAGAGCCTTTTACCGGATTCAAGCGACGCGCAAGCTGATGGGCAGCGGTGACCTTATGCGCCGTATATCGGAACGTGCGCAGAGCGACTTGAGTGAGGTAAAGGCTGAGTTGCAGCGCGAAAGTGGTGTGAACGAATTCAACCAGAGCAGCTCCAGGGTGTTCTTCGATCCGTGCAAGTACACCGTGCTGGAAAGTTGCGGCCAATTCGAAGTGCACGTTGTCAGAACCGGCAACATCGACGCCTCTGTTGCTGTTGAGTACACGACTGAAGATGGCACTGCCCAGGCTGGTAGTGACTACGTCAAGGCCAAAGGCATCCTCACGTTTCTTCCAGGGGAAAAGGAGAAAAAAATTACCTTGGAGGTGATTGATGATGACGTGTTCGAGCCAGACGAGCATTTTTACGTGAGGTTGTGCTCAGCCCAGCCAGGAGGCAGTCTGGGATCTCCGATGTTGGCTACAGTTATCATTCTGGATGATGACCATGGAGGGCTGTTCAAATTCGAAGCGCAGAATCACGAGTTGGTGGAGAGTGTGGGGACGTATGAATTGAAAGTGGTACGGTGCTCGGGCGCCAGAGGGCGGGTCATTTTGCCCTACAGTACTGAAGATGGAACGGCGAAGACTGGGAAGGAGTATGAGGGCCAGCAGGGTGAGCTGGTGTTCGAAAACAATGAGTCAGAGTAAGTATTCTTGGAAATTTCAGACATTTAAAGTTCATTAGCACGGCGGCTAATTAAGCTCAAAGGCGAGATTAAGATCTGGCAACAAAACATTATTTCTTAAAAGAAAAAACGATCTTTGTCCGACAAAACAACAGAGCTACATAGAACGACATAATCGCCGTTACTCCTCTTTATCCCCGGGTTTTCTTTGCACCCCTGCGAGTAATAAAGTATTTAATTCCGCTATTCAAGCTTTAAAAAAGGTTCACATCAATCAAAATGCCAACTATGGTTGACAGGTTGTGAACAGAGATGGTCAAAAGATAGTTTTTGAAAGATTTATTGAGTTAGATAGGGATTTATGAACTGTTGTGACTTTCCCGTTTTCTGTATCAAACGCAAAGACGTTATGGCAACACTGTCGTCTGTCAATGTCACCTGTAGGACGATGAGGTCGTGTATGGGATTACTTTCGTTGACGTGACATTGTTGCCATAACCTCATAATGTAGGTTGACACAACTATTCAGGAATTTGCGTGGAATACATAAAATATTCACAAACAGGTGAATAAGGTATCTTAACCCATGCAGACAAAACAACCCCCAAACCACTCGAAGACTGTTAAAGATTCATGAAAACTAAAAGCACTTTGACGCAATCCAGCATACTAAATTGAGTACGATGACTGTAAATTTCTGCGAACTCTAGTCTCAAGTTACTTATTATATTGAGAATTTTAGAGCTCCCAATACGTAGAGATATCGAAAAAACAGCTTATCGGGAAAAACACTGGAACGGGAGTTTCGAGATGCAAAAGGAAATGGCGATGAATATTTTAGAGGTCTGTGTTTTTTCGGCTTGTTCGAGTGAAAATGAATGTGGGATATTGTGCATATGTGAGGATCCTGATGTTGAATATTTACTCGTGTTTGTTGTTTGTGATAAGAAATGACATAATTATTAATGACATTAAGTGACAGCGCGATATCGGCACTTGGAGTGTTTCATACGTCATGTATTAAGTATACCCCAAGGTATAATTGAATAGTGAATCGAATAAAGTCCAATCTTATATTATGAGGCCGTTCTATTGTTAAAATGTCAAACATCAATTTCAAATGTGATCGTTTTGACAGGAAACAAGGTGGTACCGCCAGATGGCATCCTTTCAAGAATCCGGACACGATTGTTCACTCTGCTGAATCAAAATTTTTGGCTTTGATTTATGACGCTTGTTCAATTCCGTCCCCTTGCTGTCCTTAATAAATCGTGGAAAAGGTATTGACAGTCGAAAAGCCATTATGGGGGTTTTATTTGAAACATAAAGGATATTTTTGTCGATATGTAGAGGCATTTGTGATGTTTCTTGATTTGTTGTTTTCAAGAAGTTCATATTATTTTGGCTGGCAATATTTCCTCGATGAAACAGAAGATCCGGCAACGCCAGGTTTTCATATTTTTGACAAATGACAGTTCGAGACAAGAACCTGATTCGTGGAATTTTCCTAGCAGTCACTTGTTAACTGAGAAGAACTGCGATTTTGCATTATTTTTATTTGTCTCGTTGCCAAGAAAGTTTTACGAAGTTCGACTTAGTTGTCAAAAAATCTAATTCAGTCTTGAACATTTGAAATCAAAATTGTTTGTTGAATGCGATTAAATTGAAGTTTTCAACACACAATAGCGTAGGCTGATACAAATTCAATAAATTTTCCCATGAAACGAAACATCCGGCAACGCCATACTTTCCACATTTTTTATAGATGACAGTTCGAGACAGAAATCTGATTTCTGGAATTTTCATATCAATGTCACTTGTCAAACAATAAGAAGTTCGATGTATCCACATTTGTTTTATTTTTATCTCCACGTCAAGACATGTCCAAGAAGCTCATGTTCATTCCAAGATTTTTTAATGTTAAAATCAAACTGAATTGATTGCGGTGTTGCCAAATTACAATTTTTGCTTCGTTACCAAGAAAGTTTCACGTTTGGTTAAACCACAATTATTATTGTGTTGGCAATTCATAAATTTCTCGAGAAACCTAAGATTCGGCAACGCCACATGTTTAAAATGACAGTTGTTGTGAAATTTTCATGAAAATGTCATAGGTACATCAGATCATAAAAAAGTGTGGTGCCGCCCAATTTGCATCATTTTTGCCTCGTTGCAATTACGAAGTTTGGGTTAGTGGTGTCTCATTTCAAAAAATCAAAATCAATCATTTATTTCAAATCAGAATCCATTTATTGTTGAATTAAACGTTCAAATTAAAGTACCTAACACTAGATAGCCTGGGAATGCAATAATCCCTCGAAAAAACGAAAGATCGGGCAATGCGACATCTTTTATATCCACTTCACTCACTTGTCAAATGTCAACAAGTGCGGTGTTGCCAAAGATTCCATCATTTTTGCTTCGTTGTCAAGAAAGTGTCACGAAGTTTTGGTTGGTTTGTCTTCTGTGTAAAAATCAAATTATTTTTTAATATTAAAATCAGTTTCTATTGATGATTGTTGAATTAAAGTAGACATAATGGCCTAGGTTGAATCAAAACCAATAAATCTTCTGAAAAAACCAAAGAATCGGCAACGCCACATATTTCATATCTGTATTGAATGACATTTGTAGAATTTTCATAAAAATATCACACTTGAAAAATGATAGTGTGTTTTTGCCTGATTTGCATTATTTTGCCACGTTTTCAAGAAAGTTCCACGAAGTTTGGGTTACTTTTGTGGCTAATTTAAAAAAATCAAAATAAATGTTTTTTTTTTGTTTATTTAAAATCAGATTCAATTATTGATTGTCGAATTAAATCAAATTGAAGTAACACAATACAAACGGTTAAAATAAAATCAATAAATCTCCCAATCGACGCTACACCTTCAATTTTTGGACAAATGACAGTTTTTCATAGCATCAAATGATGAAAAGTAAGGTGTAGTCAATGTTGTAATACATATTTTTTCCTCGTTGTCAAGAAAAATCCAAAAAGTTTGGGTCACTTTTGTAACATTCAAATTCAATTTTCACTATCAATATTACAATCAGATTCACCAAAACAATTTATTGATAGTTGTCGATTTAAATCAAATTTAAGTAGGGTAGCGCAGGTTGAAATGAAATCAACAAAGTTCCTGATAAAACAAAAGATACAGCGACGCCACACCTTTCATATTTCTTGATTCTTGGAGTTTTCATACTGATACTTGTCAAATGAAAGTGAGTACGGTGTTTTCAGTAGTTCACTTTATATGACATTTTCAAAAGATCGTCGTAAGTTTTGATGAATTCATACGTAATTATACAACTGGCAACACTGTGAAACGTCAAAATTATTAGAACTATAAAGCCGAGAACGGAGCTCTGTGCACCAAGCCCCTAAAGTAAGAGATGTGGATTGAGGCTTGAAAGCTTAATCCAGACGTCACTCAAAGTCCTCAACAAACGTCATTGCGATAATTGAATTTAAATTGAATGAAACTGCAACAACAAAGTCAAACAAGCTAATAGTTCATTGTTGATGGCGATTTTGATCGACGGATCGATATTGGCTAATTTCCCTTTTGTTTGGGGAAAATGTAATTTATTTGAAAACTCTATGTATACGCACTAAAATAATTAGAGCTCGTCAACTATATTTACCAAAAACAATCGTTTTCATAGATTGCTTTTATTGTCTATACCTATGATCACCTCTTCCGCTTACAATTATGTTCGAGTTGAGCCTCAAAACACTTTGTCTTACGCGGAATCGCTTTTCCGGCATACGCGTTATTTAGATTGCTCCGGGATTAAATTGCACTGAGACAAAAAAAAATTTGTTCTCAGAAACACAAAGCACTTGTCTATTCATGGAAACTGGAAGCGTGAGGGCTTATGCATACACATTTGTTCTAAGGAGATTTGGATATGGGTCGACTTGGCAACGTTAAAAATTACGTCATCAAGTGACGCATCTATTATAAACTTGTCATACTGAGCTCCACCAAAGTTCATCTATTTTCCATTCCAGCTTCGAAAGTGCCAAAGCGAGAATTCAACCGAACATACCTTGACCCTTTTATCCTGATTTCTGCGGCGCAGCTTTTGTTCCATGATTTGTGAGAACTATTCAAATTCCACCGGGGATTATCACATTTTTATCCTGTGCTAAACCAATTTAGTTTGGCGATGTAATTAAGGGAGGCGGAGTGTAAAATGAAAAGTTTTCACATGAATGAATGGCTGTTTCCAAGGGAAAGTTGGACAAACATAGTCTGGATAAGACTTCACTTAATTGCTCTTCAAAATATCCGTCTCTTTTGGGGAGTTAATCATAAAGTTTGAATCCTGTTGTCAAAAGATTGGGACTAAAATTCTTTTTAATTACCCCCTATAAAGCGGGTTTCGCTAGATCATTAATTTCAAACTCCAACGCCTATTGGCGCACAAATATCGCATGAACTCTAATTGGATTTACTGGGCATTATTTCAGCATAGCCAGAGATAATGAGTTAATAAATAGTGCCAGGCATGCATTGCAAATTAATTGTCATCGAAGGTAGATTTGCTTAAAATCCTGCAAATCCACTCGAGTTGGCCAACACTGACACGATAGAATGTCTACAATCTTGTGTTGCGTGCTATCGCACCACTTTGCTTGTTTGCAAAATGGAATCACTTTAGGGAGTGTTGGCTTTTATGGCTTAATGTACACGTGGCATGGAAATATTTCGTATATCTTTGCTAATCTGGTCCAAACACTGACATTTGTGACGTATTGCAACGTTGCCAAATTTTACTTAATATATTTTTTTAAAACAACCAACCCAGAACAACATAAATTCCATCACGTATTGACAAAAATCTTCATCATATATCAAATAAAGCCCCAATAATAGATCTTTGGCTGTCAATACCTTTTCGTGGATGTAGAAAGGACAGGAGAGACGAAATTGGGCAAATCTCATAAAACGAAGCCGAAAATTGGGACGCAGCAAATTGAGCCGGTCGTGTCCGGACTCTAATGTCCTGGATAAGGACTAAAAGGATAGAATTGCGTGCCAGAACTTTACTTTGAGCTCTATGGAATTGAGATTATTGTCTGGCAAAGTTTTATGTTGACCTGGTTTCTGATTTGCTTTTATAGTGAAGGAGAAAAGTTATGGTGAGAAAAATAATAACTGAAGGTGTTGCAACAGGGCGTTATTGATGTTTTTGACAACTGACAAATGGATTATCGGACATATGTTACATAAGGCAATGTAGTTCTATGTTACAGTCCCTGTTGTCGGTTTTGTCAGTAGTTAGCATTGTATTTTCTCACTTTAGTATGAAAGAAGTGAACAAAATTGAAACAAAATAAAATTATGAAAACATTCTTCTGAAAAATGAAATAGTCTGACATCCTCGCTTAATCCGATAAAGTTGCCTGTCAAAAACAGGTGTACTTCGGGAATCATATGCTACCATCCACATTGAATTGGCGTGAGTGTGACTTCAAACGCAAATTCAATGTAGATGGTGGCATATGATTCCCGTTTGGAATGCGAAAATTTTACATTTCCACTTCGAAATGAAATTGGATGTAAACCTAACATAACACACTCAAATCTCGATTGACATATAAAATGTACGTGACAGGGTTGTCACGTGAACGAAAAAAACTTTAAAAATATGAAGAATGAGATGAATAACTCGATTGCAACCATAATAAGCCTATACCTCATTATTATATCAGTAAATAATCAAGCACAGGTCGACGTTCAAAATAACCTCACTTTTCCTGTACATAATTTAGCGGACAGACACAATTAATAGATTTTAAAATTTTCGACAAAAAGTGTATCGTGGCGTTTTTCGCTAAACGTGAGGGTTTTCGAATTCCGACAAAAAGAACGAAACATTTTAGTTTTTCTAGAATATCTCATGGATGGTCAATCGTATAGCGCAAAAGTGAAAAAAAACCAAAATTTATGGACTTTCCAATTTCCAAGGAAAGGTGTCTTTTGGCATTTTTCGCCAAATGTAAGGGTTTTCGAGTTACGACAAAAAAAAGACTCAAAATTTTAGTTTTTCTCAAATATCTCATGAACGGAAAAATATCTGATTACAAGTTAGGACCTTACTATGTTACTTATGGATCCCTCTGTTTAAAAGTTCTGGAATAATTTAACAGAATTACCAACATTCAAGGTGATCAAGAAAACGTTTAGCTTTATTTTTTTTTTATTTCAAATCATCCATAAGATTTTGAAAATTGCGGAAAAATATTCCATTATAATTATAACATTATCAGTTGGAATTTTGCTTATAAATCACTCTGTATACAAATTCTGGAATAGTTGAACACAACTTCTGTAAAACAGGGTGATAAAGGTAAACGTGTAACTCCAATAATTTCATTTTTCTATCAAGGAAAGGGCATCTATCAATAGAACACGAGAATTATTTTCAATACATTGAAATATTAATTTAACCTGAACTAACCCTAAACATTCGGTGAAACATGAAGATAATCTTTGATATGTTGGGATGTCGCTCATTTTTATCAAACAGAAACTAACCAAAACAAGTCCGAACCAACCTAAAATAATCTAAACTAACTCAAACCATTCCAAACTTATTTACTGGAACAAACTCACGCGACATTCATTTTCACCAAACAAAAATTAACCTGACTGATCATCACGACAAGCTCATAAAAACCTAAACTAACTCAAACCAAACTAAACTAATCTTAACCATTCTAAACATATTCAGTGAAACAAAGATTATTTTATATATCATTCATTTTTACCAAGCAAAAACAAGCCGGCCATAACAAAATAAGTAATTCAAATTACTTATTTCTTCCCAACCTAAACTGACTCAAACCATTCCAAACTAATGTTAACTAACCTAAACCAACTTAAATTAAACAAGACCGTTTCAAACTAACCGAACTGATCTAGACCAAACTAACCCACATCCCGTAATTTCTTTGCTTCATTATCCCTAATTCCCAATTGTCAAAAAGATCTGTGATATACGAGCCAATTAGAATGTTTAACCACCTACCAAAAAGTGTGCAATCTTTATCTAGTTTCCCTAAGTTTAAGAACTCTGTTTGTGATATTTTATTGAATAAAGCTTTTTATACGTTGGATGAATTTTATAAAGATAAACTTTATGGCTAGTAAATTTTATTTTTTCATTTAATGTAGTATTTTTATTGTGATCATTGCCCTATTTTAAATATTATGATATATAGTTTTAGGTTAAATTTTATTACTTTTTTCTTTATTTTTTTCTATTTATTGTACTTTTAGTCTCCTTTTTGTTTTTTGTGATTTTATTTTTAGAATATTATACTGTGCTTTGTCTGTTAAACCATTGGTTTTTTGATAATAAAGCTTATTCTGATTCTGATTCTGATTCTGATTCATTATCAAAATTGTTATTTATTTTATTTATTTATTTGCGCAGAGATACATTTATATGCATCAGCAACGTAAGCAAAAAATATTGCATATAATGTTAAAATAGCAAAAAACCGTCTTCTAAATGATAATAATTATCGTTAAGGTATTAGATGACTCAATAAAATAACGATTAAACAACAACCTTTCCACCCAAAAGACAGAATTGAAAATTTCCATAATTTGAGGAGAAATGATACACACGTTATTTGAATTCCTAATTTGTGATATAAGGAATATAATTACTGGCTTGGTGAAGATGGTTAAAACCATTAATGAAGAAAAAGATCGTTACAATATTGGATAAAGCCTTCTTCAAATAATTGTGTATCATGACCAATCAAATTATGAATAAATTATCGTTGCACAGTCTCATGATGACGTCATAAAAACACTAATCACAGGAGCCAAAAGATGAATCAGTACAGTGAACCTGCTTTCAAAAACTTCCGATAGGTGGCACGACGAAAACACTTTAATTTTCAGTTATGTACTGACTTTGAACGTCTTCCTTTACTTATCTACTTGTATTATTATTATTTTTTGGAAAAGATTCAGTTTGCAAAAAAAAATTGATTGATTCGACAACATTGTCTGTCACATACATTCACTTGGAATTTAATGCACGTGACAAGGTTGCCAAATATTGTCCAATGTCCTGAATATAAAATATGTTCGAGAAACATAGTGATATGAGGAATGACGTGAACAATTCGTTGACTCTACTTCATTATCAGATTGTATTTTTGCAGGAGGTTCTGTTTAAAACGTAAAATTGAACAAACCGCCAACGTTCACTTTAAAATAGAGCTGTGCTCGTTCAACTACATTCCCCTGACATTACGTGTAAGTGACAAGGTTGCCACGTATCATCGAATGTCCTGGATGTAAAACATTTGCAAGTTGTGAAAAAAACGAAGAATCTGATCATATTATAGTCAATCTTGATATTTTTGAAAAAATCGGCAATATTGTCATAACATGCTAACATATTTTGGGTTTGTTTGTCTGGAAGATTGAAATCATACTAAAATGAGGAATAATGTAAAGAAAAACAATCTATAAATGTCATCTCGGCCTCTTTCAACTGAGACTTATCCACTCAATTAATTTTCTCAAGATATAAATCGCCACACCCAGTCTGCAGGGATACTTCGTTAGAGCAATGGCTTCATTAAGCCTCAAAATCGAGAGTCCAATTTAGAGAATAGAGTCTAATTCCTTTATGCAATCAAAAGCCTGGTTAAGTGAAAATCCCGGTTACAGTTAATGCGAGAATTATCTCGCAATGGTGCTTAGTCTGGAACAAGTATCGAATGACATAATTGCCAATTCATTGTGTTGGCTTATGTAACAGAAAGCCATTTTTCTTATCCGTGCATAAAAATATGAGCCATTTCACAGGCTGTCGCTCTGAATATAGAGCACCTGTTTTCCGCTTCAAGGAAAAGTGTGATGAATCACTTTCTTATGTGAATGTATTTGAGCTAATCTAAAATTCTAAGCAAACATTCTGATTACTGTCCTAGTGGAGTGTTTGCTTTCGAACTGATTTTAGTTGAGGTGTTGAAACAACATTTTTTTTCCATAATCCCAATAACACCCTCATCAGAACATCAAATATTTTTCCTTGACATACACAATACCAAATCCACCCTTATTTCCCAATGGGAAAATATTTATTCAAGCTCCGCCTGGAAGAAGATATACGGTCTCTGGAATAAATATTTGATATATTATATTGAATTCATATAATCTGAAGGTGATAAACAATTCAATTTATATAATATACAACCGGGCTGGTCGATTTATTAATACGTGGCAACCTTGTCCCGTACATTCAATGACAAGTGAATGTTTCAGAACGCAACTGTCTTTATTCATTTATGTTGCATATCGAATTGCATTCTGTGTTGAGGGTGAGGAATGAAACTCAAAAATATTTTATATCGAGGACATTGGACAATTTGTGGCAAGTTATCTGGCACCTCATTCCGCATACTATAATGAAGAAGATATTCTATACCTAGAACATTCGACAATACGTGACAACCCTGTCACGTACAATGAATGTCAAATAAACGTAGTTAAAGGCATTTGACCGCGGACGTTGTCAGACTTCAAAATCATTTCAACATCCAGGAAAATCAATTGAGCTACATATTGGTTACAAAATAAATTCCATCATCCACCATTAAACCATCCCTCATTCCAAAAAATTTGCAAGAAAATTCGTTGATTTTCCCATTCTCATTTGGTATGCAAAACAGCGATTTTTCAAATGGAAAATAAAATGAACCAAAACGCCGGAAATTTTGGTCGAGCGCAAATATTACCAAGCGTATCCAACTGGAAACGCGATAGCAATGTTTTCGTTTGGAAAAGAAATATTTTTTCAGTTTTAGGGACGAAAATAATGGGGATGTTATGACGCTGATTTATTCTGTTAAAGTCTGAGATAAAAAAAAAGATCTTGCAACAAACCGTGCCACTTTATTGAAGTAATCAGGAAAAGTGGAAAATTACCCCGAAACGCTTCAGTCCACTGCTACAGCAATTTCGCCGCAAGCCAATGGAAATTTATCCTGTTGGAAATTTTTATATTGGAAGCTTCTAAGCGGAATTAAGTTTTTCAGCTGATCGGGTATAACTTGTTTCACTAACTACAGTCTGCTGTTTCTAATCAGAAATTAACTTGCCAGACACAGAAGATTCTTCGATAAAGCGCATTCCTTTAACGGAATCTAGATTTATGTTCTATAAAACCGCATTTGGTTCTCGATAAATGACAAATTGCGGTCTCTTGGACCTGAATTCAGCGGTTTCTGATGACTTGATTATTAAGTTTGTTGAAGACTTATTGATTTATGACCGTTTCCGGAGAACCTCCAAAAACTCGATCATGAAATATCCTTAAGACTGAGAATTTATTTTGTTAAAAAGTATTGGAGTCTATTTTTATTCCTAGTCATTTATTTTTCCAAACTGATCCATTAACTGATGACTGGAATAATGAAAGAATGATTGTAGTCGTAATCCACTCACAAGTTGTAGTTTGGAAAGTCGTTCATCCATTTTTATTGAAAAAAATCAGTTAGGTGGTTTAAATCGACTGAATCAGAAAAGCAGGGACAAATTTCATCCCTTAAATCAAAAAAAATTGTTGAAGCAATGAGAAAACGACAATTATGAGATTGTATTTTTAGCAAAAAATCTAGTTTGCAACGTAAATCTGATCAATCCGACAACGTTCACTTTCAAATACTTGAATTTGCGCTTCTTCTAGTGCATTCAGTTGACATTGAATGCACGTGACAATGTTGCCATGTTTCGTCGAATGTTCTGGATATCAAATATTTTCAAGGTTCATATCTCCAAGCAAAGATCCACAATAATATAATATGATGAATGAGGTGTATAATGGACTCAATAAGTCGTGACGTCATAGCTATGTTCTATGTTGATAGCACGGAGTTCAAGTCACAAATAACCATTTTATTGTTTGTAGAATATTAAATTTATCATGAGACATAATCTCACGAGGTTTGTAATACCATGGAGAATACTTACCGGCGTTAACAATGTACTTTTTGGAAGAGAACCAAGTTATCGGCGATAACTAAAAACATCCATGAAAAAAGCAAAAGGAGAAAATGTTTTATTGGAAACAGCCGCTGCCTTTCAGGGAAACCACACTAATTGAGTACATCCAGTTAAGATCCATATAGCACGCCTACTTCATCATAACAATATATTTTTGCAAAAGATTCGCTTTGCAACTTGCAACAACAAATTGTAACAATCCGACAACGTCGCCTGTCAAATACAATTGCGCTTCTTTCAAGACATTCCTTATGTCCAACACAGCTCAGCGGTGGCAGCAGCTGGACAAACTTTGACAGTTTTGTGTGCAAAACGCAAAACTGTCAAAATCAACCCAGCAGCTGTGATCGCTGAGCTGTGTTGGACATAAGCATTGTTTTTACATTTAGTGTATGTGACAATGTTGCGACATAACGCCAAATGTCTGGCTCATTTATTAACTGATGACTGGAAATAATAGAAGTACTGAAGTTCTTTAAATGAAATCAATAAATTGGCAAGAGAGACAAACTCAACTCAATTCCCAACATTAATCAAGAAAATTGACTTGAAAAAGGGAAAACTACAACCATACTCACTGAACTCACCATAACAAGCTTAATGGTTTTGTTAAGATTTGATTTGAACAATCCGACAACGTTGGTTGTCGAATACGACTGCGCTTTTTCCAAGACATTGATTTGACATTCAGTGTTCGTGACAATATTGCCACATATCGTCAAAAGTTATATCCTTAATAAAAAAAAATAAATTGCTTCAATTTTCCCAAACTCATCCATAACTGATGACTTGGAAATGATGAAAAAACTGAAGTTAGGAAAATCGCCTCCTTTTTTTTTAAGGAAATAAATCAGGCGGTACCTATACATTGAACGAAGGGACAAATTTGTATTTATCAGAGAAATTAACGTACAAAAACTAAAGATTGTTCAATAAAAAAAAGGGATCAAGTCACGTATGGATTGAAATTGTTTCAAAAAACGTATTTCTTGGCTAACATCGCAATTATGACATGACATCCACTTTCTAATCGTCACAGATGCCATGATGCCAGAGCATACAAACTAGCCACGACCTACGTTCATGACAGAAAAAGAAATCCAGAGGTGACTTGATCCCATTTTTTATTGAACACTCGTTATAACCATAGACTTAAAATAACAAGACACGTAACGCCTATACCTTTAGCATTGAATGTTCTGGTCCCAACACAATGATGATATTCCAGTTTTGTTTTTGTTTACTTACCGGTGAAACGCCCGATTTTCGCCTGTTTTTTTTTCTCTGGCCACACACTACACACTTTTTAGGCATTGTTTATCAATTAAACACTAAATCCCACAATCAAGAACAGACAGAGCAAGACTTTCTGAATAATTGAGAAATAAGCAAACTATAAACGCATTAACCTCACTTAAGCGGACGTTTGTAAACAATGCGTCAGCCGGTCCGTCCTCAAAGTTGCGACCGGATATTGCCATATTTCATCATGAAATGTAGAGCTTCATACAAATGTTCACTTTCAACAATGTTTTTAAACGACAGAAAAGTCATTTGTGACGGAAAACTGAGAATACGGAATTATAGGTGTTTAAGATTGATGATTTGGTAGTTGAATTGAATTATTTTTGCCGGTATTTTTCATAAAGCTCTAGAACATTAAGAGCACATGACAACGGCGCTGAAATAAAGTAAATAGCTTCATGAGGGAGATGTTGGAGTTAGCAATATTTGTTTTGTTACTTGTCTTGTTATTTTAAGTCTATGGTTATAACCATACTCACTGAGCCCACCATATAACAACAAGCCCAATGCTTTTGCAAAGATTCGCTTGCAATATAAATTTGAAAAATCCGACAACGTTGACAGCTAAAGACAGTTGGGCTTTTTTCAAGACATTCATTTGAAATTCTGGTTGCCACGTATTGTCAATGTCCTGGTTATAAAATATTTTCGAGTTGTACTTTTATCTCAAAGCAGAGAATTATGATAATATACAAATGAAGTGAATGAAGGAAATTGACTACATCTGCTACATAATAAGATTACATTTTTGGCAAAGAATTTGTTTTGAAACATAAATTTGAAAAATATATTTATTTTTCCAAACTCATTCATTCTGATGACTGGGGGAAATAATGGAAACATTTTGCAAAGTCGATCCGTTGTTTATTGAACGAAATCGAAAAGGTGGTATAAATTGACTTTAAATTGCTGTTTATCTTTTCACCAGGGCATCAAATAGTCTCCAAAATGCACAGGTTGAAAAAAAATATATATCAAGTCAGGTTTTATGAAACAAAAAGTATGTCATAGCTCCAACTCACAATCACTATCTAGATTCACAATCTACGTCTACCGGTTATCTCCCCACCCCTCTACCGTCGCCATGTTTTTTCTCACCTCTCACCAGGGTCGGACAGTCGGACTCCAGGTCTCTGGCCCATTTTTCCACCATTCGGTCATTCCTCACATTCAAATTGTTTGTCCCCAAACCAATTGTCCTTTCCGCAAACCCATAATAGTATAAACATCTTACCAACTAACTAAAACCTAACATATCTTAGCTTGGGTCTTTGCTCTTTTTTTGGTCTGGATTCATTGATCGTCGATTCTAAATCTAGCCTAAACAAATGGTATTTGGACTCGCATCGTTTGTCTTCTTCTTTGACCTATAATGCCAAAAGACGAAACATCTCAATGGAGTTTTGTGTAGGCTGCAGAACTATAAAGTTGCAGAACTGGGGCATGGGTTGATTTTTATTTGAATGTCGAAAAGTTTTGATCTTGACCCCATTTTCACTCAAATCTCCTGTTGTTGCACTCGGAAAAATAAGTAACTGAGTTCTACCTTCGTCGCAGTTCTAACTCCTTATCACTACTTTTTACGATCTTTCATCTACGTTGCCTTGTTCTTTTACACCTTTTACCAAGTTCGGACTCCAGGTTCCTAGACCATTCTTCCACCACAGCAAAGGAGGGAAAAATTTGATACCTGAAAAACATAATCTATCAAGAAAATTGGCATGAAAAAGAACTACAACGATATAACAAGTCTTTGAACAATCCGACAACGTTGACAGTTGAAGACAGTTGGACTGCATCTAATACATTCATTTGACATTATAGGTACGATACAAGGTTGCCACATCTTGTCGAGTATCCTGGTTATGGAATAATTTTGAGTTGTATGTCTCAATGCAAAGAATCATGATAATATGAGTAATGAAGTGAATGATTTATTGAAGACTACTTCATTAGAGGATTGTTTCTTTTGTTAAGGATTCCGTTCGCAACATACATTTGAAAAATCCGACAACGTTGAAAGTTGCGCTTCTTCTAAGATATTCATTTGACATTCCGTGTACCTACGTGACAAGGTTGCCACGTACTGTCGAATGTCCTGGATAAAAATTATTTTCGTGTGGTGTGTCCCAAAGCAAAGAATCATGATGAAATGAGGAGTGGAACGAATAAGCCTTATTCAGTAATAATTGTATTTTTAGCTTTAAGCTGTCTGCAACATGAAATTGAATAATCCGATAACATTGCCTGTCTTTCGGAGACATTGACTTGACATTCAGTGTACGTGACAAGGTTGCCATGTGTCGCCATCAATTAGACGGTATAATCAACAAAGGAGGGTTATTGTGACAGATTTTATACAAAAAAAAAGCTATAATCAAGAAAATTGATCTAAAGATAAGAAAACGACAGTCATAATCGCTAAATAAAGAAATGTGAGTCACACCCCAAAGTGGCAATATATCAGCTCACGCAATCCAATAATTATTACCAGATATTAATCTCAAATTGTCTTTAAAGCTCGAGTTTCACCCCCAACCAAAATAATAAAAGTTTAATCAAAAAAATGATTTCTTGCATAAATTACCTGAAAACTTTCCTTGAGTTGCTCACTTAATAATTCCGAAGTTTCCACTCCCCATCTCCATTTCCCATTAATCCAGAGGATTATTCCATATTTATTCGGCACCGTTAATGGATATCACGTGTTTGATTATCATCCAGACAAAACATTGTTCAGGATCGTAAATCATGGCACGCCATCACAAGGGCAATTGTGGATAAATTTATGTCTTATTCCGGAAAATAAATCAATTATTGTGATTTTATCCAGACAATGTTTAAAAGTGGAGCGTGTCTATATAAGAGGGTGTGGTTGTAACCGAATAAACAGGTGGAATGATGATGATAAATGACCTTCATACTCCATTGGATTATGAAGAACAGGAACATTTTGGACTATACAAAAGAAAAAGGTGAGGGTTTTGCGAACAAAGTTGTGCTAATTTCATCCCGATATTTTGAACAATAAAAAAGTCATGGGCCTTTGTAGGTGATAAAACATGGTATTATTTCCAATTATTGATCAAATCTCCTCATAATCGATCGAGAATACTCGAATTTCCAATATTTCAAATTTTTCCAAATTATTTTGAATGAATTGAATGATTACGATGAAATTGACGACCAATTACGATGAATTTTGGGTATTTTGAAAGGGAATCTGTTTTCGTGATTTTTTATTTTCACAAGCTCTGACTTAATGCGTATTTTTAAAACTTTATCTTGTCATTTCGTCGCTTGATATTTTATAAAAAGGAGTTTTTCTTGACAAGCCAAACAAAACAAGAATTATTAACTTGTTTGGTCAAGACGATTTTTCCCGATATTTAAAAAAATAAAGAGGTTTTGAGACTTTGAAAGTAATAAAACATGGGAAAATATCAAAATCCCGATTATTTTTTTTGAAAACCAAAGAATTCGAATCATTTGAAACGGCATAACTTTTTACTGGATCGACTGGATCTTTTTTTGTTTGGATTAAGCGATTCAGATGAATCTTGCATCATTTTGGAGAAAATTTGATCTAGTCTCGTCATACATTCTTATTCGAATGTTGAACAACCACGTGACTATCATATCCCACTGAATTATGAACGCAATGCTCATTTCCTCATACCATTGATCAATGGATTGTTTCGATATCGATAACCTAGGATAAATATGGATATCGACATGCTCTACTGAATAGCGTCCTTGATTGTATAAGACTAAACGCAACAAAGAACTGACAAAATTGGACGTTAGATTATCAGTGAGAAGAACAAACCTTTTAATTTAGGATTCTGTCTATCAATCTATGTTGCATATGTTTGTGGAGATGGATTTAATGCTGGTATTGTGCATGTAACCCCTGTGTAGCTGTTCCAGAGTTGACCGTGTTATTTAAGGATAATAAATCATCTCACTGAGGCTTCTCTTGTCAAAATTATTTTCTCGGTCTACAATCTCAACTTCGGCAAAATAAAAATTCTGTTCATCTTCGAAATTTTGCTGAGGTAACGCGGTTTTTTCCATCTTTTTTTTTGTTGTATCTACAGTCATATTTGTGACGAAAAAACTAAAAAGAAACAACAGCCTTTTTTTTGAATCTAGCTATTTTGCCTTTGATGACAAGTTTCATGCTCAACTGGATGGATGAGCTATGGGAAACACTTGCTAGCACTGTGCTAGCTAATTTGGTGATGGATGAGGTGCTTGGAGAGGTGATTAATCGCCTTTCATCCAAACAACTTTTTACTAAGCCCTATGCAGACGATATTATTCTGTCATGCCCTGACAACAAAGTGACGGAGTTGTTGAATTTCTTCAATGATTTTCATGAAAAAATACAATTCACCATAGAACAAGAAATCGAGTGAAAACTACCCTTCCTGGCCACTCTTCTGCATAGAAAGGAAGATGGAGGCTTGGTGACGAGTTGGTATTTGTATAAGCAACTTTTTTTTTTACAAAAGATAAGCACAATAAAAACCTTTATTTTCGAGCCATTAACCTCAGTGGAGAATTCCTTCTATATTGTTAAGTTTTTGAATGTAAACCTTCATTTTATTCAAAAACCCAACAACATAGAAGACTTAAAGGATAATGATAGGAGAGGAAATCACGAAAATCACACCGGAAATGTTGCAGAATGTAAGTGAAGAAACTCACCTCAGCCTGGGATGCTGCCAACTGGTGAATGGTAGTAGATGCAGATGTAGATATGGGGGTGAGGGTGGTAGTACCACAGCACTTAGGCCACACAGTGGGTCCACTGCGCACCTCCAAGAGGATCCTCCAAGAGACGAGAGGTTGCTCCCCTCCATCGTCGTCAAGCCACAGCAATTTAGCTTAGGCGACAACGTAGCCCAAGGGCGGTCCCTCTGACCTCTCCCGTATACCGCAGTCTTAACAAAGGTGCTGATTGAGAACAACACCTTGTTTTAGTATTAAACATGCAGGTTCCAATGATTTAGACTAATTATTAACTTTTTGACTTTCAGTAATCAATAATACTACAGCCTACTCAGTTTTATTATCCAGGTAAATGCTAGTAATGGTAGACATTTTGAGCAATGGAGAACTTGCATAAAATTTTTTCATTGCTGAATTCGATGACGTCATAACATTGTAATACCATGCTCAGTATATCTATATATACAGAACTTTAAACTTGAATAACTATTGTGAAGGAGTGGTGTGATTTTCCTTGTTCTGAACCTGGACAAGACTGAAATGGTATGTTTCAAGAGTGGCTCAGAGAACTCATCTCTTCTTTATCAACAGACCTTTGGGATGACTAAGCAGAACCACTACCTGGATTGACTGAATAGTTCAATGAACCAGCAGTGGGGAAGCTGGTCCAAAGTTAACGATATTGGGAGCACACTTGGGGAAATACAAAGGGCCAACATAAACTTAGAGGTCTTAGTAGACTCAATCAAAAATTTCATCAGCCAGCTCTCAGCAGTATTCAAATGTTGAATAGCTAACTATCATATCCCTTTGAATAATGAACATCCACAGTGTCCATTCTTGAAATATTTCGAACAATCACCAACCCATCAAACTATGAACAAAGAAGTAGTCAATCCATCGCAACGTTCAGAAATCCCCATGACAATCAAAATTTCACAAACCCTCCATCCACTTTCCAACACGCGAATTTGGAATAATTAAAATAGAGGTCAACAAAGCCCTCGTGTCGATATTCACTCCTCAAAGTTTATTTTCTGCCTCTTGTTTTTGCACGCTTCCCTGTTGAGGATTTTCTGGATAAGATTTGACACTTGATTAATGTCTTGATTGCCTCTCTTCTGAAGTGCCTTTGATGTTGCTGATTGGAGTTTGCATTTTTCCAAGTTTGCGGTAATTCATCTCCATAATTTGACGATGGAAAATGTAATTAAAGTTTTTTTCCGCAATCCTTCAGCTTCTGATAAACAGCTCAAATTCTGAGAATCTGCAATTAATGTCATCCGACAGTCTGGCAAGTTAAAAATAGAGCGGGATGTCGAAACCTAATATGGAAATGCAATTAAAAAATACAGTCTATTTATGGCATCCGCCACGAACGCTGCATTAATGGAGAGGAGATTTGGTGTTTTTCTTTTGATGGAGAGATTTATGGGTGGAGGTTAGTAAGAAGATCCCAAATTACCTACGTACTTGAATAATGGATACAATCAGAAATTTCAAAAGATACTGCAATAAGAGGTTGAAGTAGCAACGCTGCCTTATGTCAATTTGACTCTTTCTCTAATCTCAAAAATCACATTAATTGACGGCAAAACTGAATGGTATTGTCTACGAACTCAATTGAAAACTGAATAGAAAACCGCGCCACGCTCTCTGTGTTAAATGAGGTCCATTTTGAAAAGAGCGATAATTCTGTTCTATGGCTGAGCGGATATTGGC
Organism: Orchestes rusci; assembly: GCA_958502075.1. Taxonomy (NCBI): domain Eukaryota; kingdom Metazoa; phylum Arthropoda; class Insecta; order Coleoptera; family Curculionidae; genus Orchestes; species Orchestes rusci. The sequence goes on from OY293307.1 coordinate 32,470,123, forward strand.
GGTTGGTTTGGGAAAAAGGAATAAGTAGACTTGATTTTCCAAACTGCTCTGTTATTTATGTTTGTGTGTGAATGGCGCAACTTTATTTGGATGCGGGAATAAATGTGGATTTAGGAAGAAAACAGTTTGAGTACTCAGAGCAATAATCTTTAAAAGATTATTATTATTAAAATCTTTAAAAGATTATTGCTCTGAGTACTCAAACTGTTTTCTTCCTACTTCGAGATGAGCAACACAGCCATTCCTTCCTATTTAAATGTGGATTTGTTTCTTTGGAAAGGTTTCGATTTATCAATACTAAAAATGTTGTTTCAATGCATATCGATATCGGTTGACTGAGGGCAACAATTATTGTTAAATCTATATTTTGTTGGATATCAGTATTAACGCTATTAACTAGCTTTAGTTGACACGTCCAAGAAATCCATGAACATGACTACATCGACTGTCTGTGGATATCGATACCGACAACATCTGCAAGTATCTACCAAAAAAAGTTTTACTTGTGGGATATTCTGGATATTATGTATGTCCTAATTATTTATAAGTCAAAAAAGGAAACATAATTTATCGATACAAGATTTTATACTATTGACCAATGTACTGTTTCAATATCGACCTACTAATACTACTTCACAATGATTCATATTGAAAATGCACTTTTTTAAAATATCGACACTGAAAACAATCACACTTTGAATATCGGTATGAAACGCATTTTAGAAGGATGATCGATACTCGATGGATAACACTGTCCTCACAAATATTTTCCAGCTAATTCTTTTGAAAATAGGAAATTTTAAAACATGGATAACAAAAATCATAATGAATATTCAAAGTATCGATATTCGATCGATATCATTGTTCGCACAAAAGTAAATTCTTTCAAAATGAGGAATGTTAAACATATCGATACTAGAAATCAAATAATTTACAATAGAGCAGGACTTTTCAAAGTAAAGAACGATACTCTGTCGATGTCATTGCTCTCACTAATACGTTTTGGTTGATTTTAAAATATCGATAAAAGTGGAAGGCGATACTTTATCGATTCGAATGTCACATTGTAGACTTTACAATGCGCACAAATATATTCCACTTGCTTCTCTTACACATGGAAAATTTGAATTATTGATATTAAAAATAATCTGGTGAATATCGACATAAAGGTCTCGTCATAGTGAAAGTCGATCCCATCACTCATTTATCAATTCAAATTATTTCTATTAAAAAAAGAACCTTCGATACCAGAAATCATTAAATATCGATAAAAGAAGTACAAAGTCTAAAGCTAGAGTCATCAATACTTTATCAATACCACAGTTCTCATAGATTAATTGGAAATATGTTTTATTTAATCTATACTGAGAATATCATAGATTTGAAGTCGATAGAAGACATTTTGGAACTATCTCACTATTTTCATGAATACTCTAACAAATGAATATGCTCAGAATATCGATACCAGAAATCATCCTTCATTGAATATCGATATAAGAAATACTTTCTTATGAAACCATTTTTATGGAAAGGGATATCGATAATAAAAACCTCCATCTTTGAATGCCGTTATATATATATATATATATTATCAAAAAACCCCATAGTGTCGGGTGTATACATGTCTACATTTCTTTTTCTCAATTTACATTAATTGTGCACGAATCTGGCCCATTCCTTCTTATTTCTGGTCAATGCTTTAGCCTCATTCCATGATTTTTCTCTTTTCTCCAGTGCATCCCCTACAGTCTAGTTCCATGTTTTTTTTTGTCTTCCTCTCATCCTTCTTCCTCCCGCTCTTGCTTCCCAGATTTGTTTCACCTGCCTATTGCTCCCCATTCTTTGTAAATGTCCCCACCAACTCAATTTTCTCTTTTCAATAAATTCTAGGATTGATTCTATATCCATTTTTTCCCTGATGTCGTTGTTCTTGATCTTGTCCATCCTTGTTACCCCCATTACTCTTCTTAAGTATTTCATTTCCATGGCCTGTATTTTGCTTTCTTGTCTCTGAGATAGTATCCATGATTCACATCCATATGTCAGTACTGGTCTGTAGATAGTTTTGAATACTTTCATCTTTGTGTTTTTGGATATTTCTTTTCTGTTTATTATTTTTTTGTTTATTGCATAGTAAAGTTTTGTTGAGGTCTCTATTCGTCTGTTGACTTCTGGTTCTGTTGTTCCTAATTGGTCCAGTTCCACCCCTAAGTATTTATAAGTTTTGACCTGCTCTATTCTCTCTCCTTCCACTTGAATGTTCATTTGATGAATGTTTTTTCCAACTATCATAACTTTTGTTTTGGTTTTGTTGATTTGCATTCCATATTCTTTTGTCACCTGACTCCATATGTTGATGTTACTGTTAAGGTCTCTTTCATTTTCTGCAAATAATACAATGTCGTCTGCAAAAGCTGCCTCTGATATTTGCATATTTTGCATGTTTCTATAGCCTACTTGCAGTTATAAAGAAAACTTTAAAATGAGTATCGATCTCAGTGTTCTTATACCAACAATATCGATATAAGAGACACTTCAATGTTCTTATAAACCCGTACCATTCATTTCCATTATAAATCAAACTTTCGGAATATCGATACTTACTAGAACCAGATAAATGTCATAATCAATTAAGGATCGATACTGGATCGACTCTTTTATTCGCACAACTACATTCTTGTTTCTCTTAGAATAGGAGATTTACATATCGATAACAAAAATAATCTAATGAATATCAATATATCGTGTTTTTTATACACGCCAAAGTGAAAATCGACACCTGTTCAAATAATTTCTATCGATAATGGATCCTGTATAATATCGATACAGAAAATAATCAGCATATCAAAAAAAAACAAAATCGATATGAGACATTTCAAACTTTTACTGTGTCGATCTTCCTGTTTTCCTTCTGGTTGTGCCTTTAACAAATAAAAATGAATCGAATATCGATACTAAAATTCTCAAAAACTTTGGAAGAATTTGAAAACTCTTTTGCCTAACAAGTCCACTGACTTATGTTATATTGAGGTCAACAATACTGTGATATATAAAGACTGTGATATTGTCAATAATTTTAATACGTATTTTATACAAAGTGCAGCTAGTATTTCTGAAAGTGTAATTCCATGCAATAAACACGATCACATTTTATCTTTTATCAATACCTTTGGTGACTTGAGTAAGTTTGAGTCTGTTGATATGTGTTACCTTAGGAAAGTTATGGAAAGTTTGAAAAATACCAAAGGATGTGAAGATCATATATCGACCCATATCTTGAAGGATGCGTTCAGTGTAGTTGGCAATAGATTGTTGGATGTTTTGAATAACTCATTGACCTATGGCGAATTTCCTCAAAAGTGGAAATGCTCTATTGTAACACCGATTCAAAAAGTTCCGAACACCACAAAAATTGAAGAATTTCGACCAATAAACAAAATGCCACCTTATGAAAAAGTGCTAGAGATTATTGCGAAGGACCAAATTACATCATTCTGTAATAAATATTCAGTGATCGACGAGAGACAATCAGGTTTCAGAAATAATCATTCGTGTGAAACTGTGATAACACAAGTTTGCGATGAATGGATGGATCAAATCGATGATGGAAATTTCATTATAAGCATATTTCTAGATTTTCGAAGAGCGTTTGAAACCATCAATCGTGAACTAATGCTCAAAAAATTGTATAAAATTGGAATCAGAGGAACAGTGCACAAATGGATATCCTCATACCTCTCAAATCGCACCCAAAAAGTCCAACTCCACAGTATCACATCACATGAGGAAATTGTGACATATGGTGTTCCCCAAGGAACGGTTTTAGGACCTCTTCTATTTTTACTATATATAAATGATATTTTCCAACAAGTGAAGTTATGTAACATTAAGTTGTTTGCGGATGATACTATGTTATATGCTTGTGGATCTGATTTGAATTCAATGTTAGAACGTATCAACTCAGACCTTCTCAGATTACAGAATTGGTTGAATGACAACAGTATGGCACTAAACGTACAAAAATGTAAATATGTAGTTTTTGGGACAGCGAAAACATTGAGAAAGCTAAATGATTCTAATATTAACATAAATATAGACGGACAAACTATAGAGAGGGTAAGAGTTATGAAATATCTGGGAGTTATGCTCGATGAAAACTTGAGCTTCGATGAGCATTCCGACTATATGTGTGGTAAAATGTCCAAAAAGATTTATTTTTTGCAAAGAATTAGTAAAGACTTGTCACTATTTGTTAAATTGCTGATCTACAAATCGATCATTGCGCCACATTTGGACTATTGTCCAACAATTTTGTTGAACTTAAAAAAAGGTAAAATTGCGCAATTCCAAAGAGTTCAAAACAAAGCGTTGAGAACTATATTGCAATGTAATAGGTATACTCCAGTTAAGTTAATGTTGGATACGGCACAAGTAATGAGTGTGGAACAAAATATATTTTTTAAAACCATGATATTTGTATTTAAAATGAAAAATCGCTTGGTACCAGATTATTTATGTAGAGAGTTAGTATATGTTAATGATGTACATTCTTACAACACAAGAAACAATTCAATCTTTTATATTCAAACTAATCGCTTGGAAAGAACCAATAAAAAATTATTTTATACTGGTCTCAAAAATTTTAATAGTTTACCCTGTGATATTAGAAATATACAAAATTTAGATCAGTTCAAGAATTGTATCAAGTGCTATGTTTTGGAAAATTTTAATATGTAGTGTTGTCCCATATAATATAATATGTTAGTATATTCTGCTGTTTACAATGTATTTTATTTATATGTGTGTATTTATATTTTATCATTTATTTTTAAAGACATTGTTGTTTTTTAATTTTAATTCTTCATTCAGCCTTTGTTTTTAATCTTGTTCGGTATAGGTACATTAGGTGTTGTATTATTATACATTAGGTATCACCAACTTTTTTTTTATAGCTGATTTGCTAAAAAAAAAAAAAAAAAAAAACCATCCTTCATTTATAAACTTGAGTTGACACTTTGAAGAAACATTGCACTACTTTTGTCGATTGTTCATAGATTACGATACTACAACATTTCTTCCATTGTCGCTATCGCAAAAAGTCCATCTAGTGTTTCAATCATGAGCCAAGTATCGATTCTAGGGATAAGAACAATATCGATTGATAAGGTACATTCTTACTAGAATGTAGGTAATCGACTCATTCTTATTCACCGGTGCACAATTTTATAATATTGTCAGTCGATTGTTTTGATGTCGATAATCTTTCATAGAAATGGATATCGATATCGACCCACTAATATCTCCCAAAGATTTAAATTAAAAGTGCATTGTTGCATATATTATATTAAATGTATGAATAACGATATGAAGGACAGTTTAAAGTAAAGATCGATGCTCGATCGATATAAGTGTTCTTACAAATATCTTCAGGTTATTTTAAAATCATCTAATATGGGGGACATTTCGAAGTATAGATAATCGATCGATATCATTGTACTCAGTTTACAAAAAAAAACAGTGTTGTCACTATTACTTTCCAATTAATGCAAATTTTCAAAATAACGATCCCTACTTAAATCATATAATTGAAATATCGATTGAAGTGAAAGACAATAATACTGAATCGAACTTTCAGAATAACTATATGTACTGAAAACACACATCCATTTAATATCGATACTGGATCGCTTTTACAACATTCCACTTTTTTCTCTTACAAATAAAAATTCAAATTTCTATATCGATACCAAAAATCATCTTATTGATATCAATATAAAGAACACGTCAAATTCGATACCGTATCGATATCTCTCTTTTTGTTATTAGGTATAAGAATATTCTGGTTGCTCCGTTTATAAATAGATAAAAACGTAATCGGCCGAATATCGATATTAGAGACTATCCTATATTGAATATCCATATAAGAGGTATACCTGGAAGCGAAGTAGATATTTCATCAATTTCACAGTTATTATATAATCATCTCTATTAAAACAGGAATCTTCAAAATAACGATACTAGAAACCATTCTCCTTTGAGTTCCGATAGCAAAAACACTACATGGAAATTATCAAAATATCGATACTAAAAGAAGCTTACGATATACTAAACAATCATACAAGAGACATTTCAAAACTCCATATAAGAGATACTTTGAAGTAAGTAAATCGATATTTGAACGATCCCACTGTTTACTGGAGAAATTATCGATACTAAAAGCAATTTATCCATAGAATCAATGTGAAAGCCCCTTCAAATGGAGGATCGATATTGAATCGATTTTATAGTAACAGCGATGAATGAACACTTCAAATAAAGATTGATACGAAATCGATCCCACTGTATTTGCGAGGATGTGAGGAATCCGATAATGTGTACTAAGAATGGAAATTTTCAAAGTGAATTAGAGGCGGTACTTTCTATTATAAATCGAACTTCAAGAATATCGATATTACTATGAAAACATCAATTCAATATCGATATACCTTAGAGAATTTGAATTTAGGATCGATACTGGATTGATTTTAAATTTTGCAAAAATAATTTACACTTGTTTTACTTACAAATCGAAACTTAGATCTCAATCGATACCAAAAATCATCTAATGATTATCGATTTTAGCGAATATCGATTCTAGAAATCACCCTTCATTGAATATCGATAAAAGAAAAACATACTCCAAGCGAGAGTCGATACTTTATCAAACCTACCGTTCTTGATTCATGCGAACTATTTCTATTGAAAATGAGATCTTCGGGATATCGATACTGAAAACATCATCAAATGGAAGTCGATATTAGAATCTATCTTACTGTTCCCATAATCCTAGTTGTTTGAATATTGATATAAGAAACTCTTTGTAATGAAGCTCTTGTAAAATTAATCTAGCTGTTTCCATAAAAAGTGGAATTTCAAGGATATCGATAGAAAAACAATCCTCCATCTCTTTCAAATGAGAATCGATACTGGATTGATAAGTGTACTAAGATATCGATATAAAAGAGATAGTCGATTTCACTATTTTCATTCTAATTTGTATTTGTACTAAAAATGAGAATTTTTGGAATATCGATACCAAGATAAAAATTATTGTTTGAATATCGATATACAGAAAACTTTAAAATTCAATATTTAAGAGTCTGCTTCGAGTGAGAATTGAACTGTATTGATCTGAAATCCTATCAGTTAAAAGTTCAAAAATATCGATACAAAAAACTATCATTCATTGAATATAGGTTGGGATCGATACTAAGTAGCAGTGTTCTCACAACGATATCGATATAAAAGACGCTTTTACATAAAGATGGTTATTGAAGGGATTGAGGGACACTTTAGAGAAGGCAACAAAACTGGATTAAGCTTAGATACAGTTCCCACAAATACATTCCAAATTGCAATCATCCATTAAATATCGATGTAAAGGCCACTTCAAAGTGGCAGCCGTATCGATCCCACTGTTCTTATAGTTATTGAAATTATTTTTATTTAAATCAGAATATCGATACCATATCAGAAATTTTCGACGTGTTCCTTTAACAAATGAACATTTTCAGAATATCGACACTAGAAGCAATTCTGAATAGTTTGAGGAAAGAGTAGATACTATATCGATACTGTTCTTATAAAATCATCCCAATCCGCTATAAAGGATATTTGGAACACTTGGTGGGTATTGGGTCGATCTCAATGTTCTCGCCACGTTATCGATTACGTAGACATTTCAATGTGAAGATCGATACAAAATCGAATCGAAATTGAAAATTTTCGAGATATCGATACAATATAGAGGTTGAAGTTGGGATCGATATTGGGTCGATTAAAGTTTTGTCAAACGATATCAATATAAGAGAAAACTCTCTTAAGGATAGATGCTGAATCGATCCCACTTGGCTGTCCTCAGAAGTAAGTTATGATCACTGAAAACGAAAAATTTCAAAATATCGATACTGAAAGTGCTTATTAAATATCGATACAAGGAGGGGCATTTTGCGGTAAATCTCACCAAACTAGATTGAAAATGAATATCGATATGAGCACGGATCGATGTAATAATACATTTTTTTTGCAGAAAAATAATCCACCTAACAATAATCGAAGAAGACAGCTACGAAAAAGACGTCCTCTTCTACGTCCAGCTGGGAGAACCTCAAATGTCCGGTGGTAAGACCTTCTTTTCTTGTTCATAAATTGTATTTGTTCTCATGACTGTTTTTTTTCATATCTTCCTCTTCTACTCTCCGCACTATCTACGTCGTGTTTGCATGCTAAGTAAGTAACCGATCTTGTTTTGCACTATTTTGCAGTTTTGTCCTTCGCATGTAGCATAAACGGTCATGCCACTGCAATAAAACACATCACTTTCCTTGTATTGATCAGCAATAAATATTAACTGGAAATAACTTGTTTCAGGATTACTTCCTATGCACATTTAATACAATATATGTGGGGGTAGGCTTGGAATAGATAAAGTAGAGAGCCTGCAGTGGCGTAGAAGTTTTTCCATAACAAATTTGTGGGGTGATTCCTGAGATATTTTCATGAGAAAAAGTTTCTATAAACATTAGATTGATCGAAAAAAGCTTTCTAGGAAAAAATGGGGTACGATTTTCTATTAACATCAGGAAACACCCTGTTTATGGTCTTGAAGATACACACACTCTAGATTCGAAACGTTGGTTTTGTTTTTGTTACGTAGCTCTCTTATCTTTGCCATTGCATGAGCTTTTGACAAGTTTGACAACTTTTCTTGGGTTGTTGTTGACTTTGCTGGTTACCAATGAGCAAAACCTCTACAAATTCTAAAACAATCTTTTAAAGTCAGGGGCAACAAAGGGCGACTATTGTTATTTAGGGCGACCCTGATGTAGAATGTAAAAGATTTTCAGAAATCGCTTGAGAACTTTCTCAAAGTCGAGCTTATATGCGAGAGTCAAAAACAATAGAGGGCGACGGATTTATTTTCTGTTCAGTTATATTGAGAATGATCAAAAACCTCAAAGAAATCACTTTAAAAATGATAAGGTATAAAATAAAAAAGAGCGACCGTTTCATTTGGTGCAACTCTCAAAAACTATTTTAAGAATAATGAAAACAAAGAACAATTGTTTTCGAAAATGACCAATAATCGTCAAGAATTGGAAACAATGAAGGGCGACCGTCTTATCTGGGGCGACCTTCATCAATAATATCAAGAATAAACACAAATCTGAGAGAATTCCCTTCAAAGTTGAACATGATCGACCAAAATTGAAAAAACAAGGAAAGAGCGACCGTTTTATTTAGGGCGACCCTTATTTATATTGTCGATAACCATTTCTTCCAAGTTGAACATTATCGGCAAACATTAAGAAAAATAAAAGGCGACTTTTTATCAAATGCCAATAATCCTGCTTGTTAAGAATAGTCACAAATTCAAAAGTCACTTCAAAATTGGAAATGGACAAAAAAGGTGATCGTTTCATCTAGGAGGACCCTCATTGACAACGTCAAGAATGATCATAGATCTGAAACATAATTGGCAGACAACAAAAAAAAACACAACGGGCGACCGTTTTATTCAGGGCTTTCCTTATCAGTAATATCTTTTGGGGCGACCTCTGTTCATGTGAAGAATTCAAAAATCTGGAAAAATCTTTTTAGAATCGAATATAATCGGCAAAAATCAAAATATAAACAAAGGGCGACCACTTTATTAAGTGGGACCTCCCATCAAAAGAAATGTACGAAAAACACGATGACCGTTTCTTTTACCGTGACCCTCATCAATGAGAAAAAGTCAAAAATAATCACTGTTAAAAGAGAGAAAAAAATAAAGGGCGGCCGTTTTATTTGGGGCACCCTTTCATTGTCAATATGACGAATTATCACAGATCTAAAAAATCTCCTTGGAGTTAAACATGATCAACTAAAATATGAAAACAAAAACAAAGAACTATCGTTTTACTAACGGTCCCTTATTAATAATGCTAAAAATAATCACAAAATTTAGAAAATAAAAGGCGACCGTTTTATTTAGGGTGATCCATATCAATCATGTCAAGAAAAACCACAAATCTAATAGAATCTTTTCAAAATTGAACGTTATCAAAAAAAAAATTATAATAAAACAAAGAGCAATCGTTTCATTGAGGGCGGCTCTTATCAAAATCTCCAAATCCGAAAAAAAATGAAAGGCGGACGTTTAATTCATGGCGTCAATGTCAAAAATAATCACAAATAACACTAATAAACACAAATCTAAGTCCTTCCTTCAAACATAATTGGCAAAATTTAAAAAAAATAAAGGGCGACTGTTTCATTTAGGGCGACTTTTATTGACAATGTCACAAACTATCACGTATCCAGAGAAACTCTATGAAGTTAAACGTAATTGACAATAATATAAGAAAAAAAATTGGGCGACCGTTTTATTCAGAGCAATCCTCATGAAAACTCTCAAGAAAAACCACAAATCTAAAAAAATCCTCCAAAATTGATCAATTATCGACAAAAATTGATAAAAAACAAAGAGCTATCGTTTCATTTAGGGCGGCCCTTACAAGAAAGTAAAAAAAATCCACAAATCAAGAAGTTTTGAAAAAGAGAGCCGTTTAATTTAGGGCGACAATGCCAAGAATAATCACAAATCTAAGAGAGTCCTCTCAAAGTTCAACATGATCGGCAAACTTGAAAAAAAAACGAGTTCAACTGTCTCATTTATGGTGAACTTTTATTGACAATGTCACAAATTATCACGAATCCAGAGCAACTCTGAAGTTAAACATAATCGACAAAAATATGAGAAAAAAAAAGGGCGACTGTTTTATTCAAGACGACCTGTATAAATAAGAATAATAACGAATTCAAGAAAGTCTATTGAAAATTGAGCATCTTCGGCAGAAAATTGAACACACAAAAAGGGCGACCGTTTTATTTAAATGCGAGCCTTATATCGATAATATCACGAATTATCACAAATCTATAGATTCCTTGTAAATTTGGATATGTTTGAAAAAAATTGAAGGGCGACCGTTTTAATCAGAGCAACTATCATCAATAACGTCATGAAAAAACACAAATCAAAATTGTATAAGAAATCAATTAATTTGGAGCAACACTCATTGACGAGCTCATGATCCATTAAAATCAATAGGGAACAAAAGGCGACCGTTCCATTCAAACAGACCCTTATGATTTATATCAAAAATAAATACAAACATACGACAATCCCTTAAAAGTTCAACATGATCGGAAAAAATTGAAAACAAAAATTGAAGGGCGACCGTTTTATTCAGGGCAACTCTTACCTTGGAGAATCCCTTCAAATTTAAACGCAATTTGCAAAAATCAAGACACAATAAAATAACGATGTTGAAATAAATAATATAAGTGAGTAAGTAATCACAAAACTAGGAAAATCACTTCAAAGTTGAATCGGCAAAAATAGAAAGAACCAAAGAGCGACCGTTTCATTTGAGGAGGAGTCGCCTCAATTTTGTTATGAATGATCACAATTCTAATTCCTCCAAACATGAAGCTAATCGGCAAAGCTTGAAAAAAATTCAAAGGGCGACTCTTTTATTCAGGGCGATCCTCATCAATTATGTCAAATTAATGACAAATCTAGCAGAAACGCCTTCAAAACTGACCACAATCAACAAAAATTGAAAAAAATCAAATTATTTCGAGCGACTTCTATTGATTTATTTGAAAAAGTCACAAATATCAAAAATTCCTTCAAAGTTATGATAATCAAAAATCTGGAAAAATCACTTCAAAGTTGAACATAGTCCGCAAAAATGGAGAAAATCAAATGGCGACCGTTTAATTCAAGGTTGGTTCTATCAATTATCTCAAGAATGATCACAAATCTTCTAAAACTTCTTTAAACTTTGATCCTGAAGGTATAGGCAAAGATTAAAGAAATACAAAGGGCGACCCCTATAAATTATGTCAAGAATAATGACAAATCTGGCAAAAATCCCTTCAAAACTGACCACAATTAACAAGAATGTGAAGAAGATCAAAGGGCAACCAGTTTATTTAAACGACTTATCGATTTAAAAAAACACAGTTAGGAAATTTCCTTCCAAGGTTTGAATAATCACAGATCTGGAAGAATAACTTCAAAATTGATCATAATTGACAAAAATCGAAGAAAAAGGCGACCGTTTTGTTCATGGCCACCTCTATCATATCACAAATCTCATAGAACTTTATCAAACTCGAGATCAAACTTGAACATTCTCGACAGATTGAAAAAAAAATCAAAGGGCGTCTCTTTTATTTAAGTCACCCTTATCAATTATGGCAAGAATAATGACAAATATAGCAAAAATCGCTTCAAAACTAGACACAATCGACAAAAATGTAAAGAAAAATCAAAGGGCGACTATTTGAACGACTCATTGATTAATTAAAAAAATCACAGATAACAAAAGCCCATTATGAGTTTTAATATTCAAAAATCTTGTAGATTCACTTGAAAGTTGAACATAGTTGGGAAAAATAATAAAAAACGAAAGAGCCGACTGTTTTATTTAGGGCGAACCTCATCAATTATTCTGAGAATATTGACAAATCTAGCAAAAATTTTCTCAACATTGACAATAATCAACAAAACAGTGAAAAAATCAAAAGGTGGCTACTAGCAAAGGTTCCTTGAATGTAATAATAAACACAAATCCCTTCAAAGTGAATCTGAGCGGCAAAATAAAAAAACAAGGGCGACCATTTTATTAAGGGCGATTCTCATGCATTGATTATGCCAAGAATGACGAATGATAAAAATCGTCAAAAATCTAAAATTTTGAAGGGCGGCCAGTTCATTTGAGAACGAAAGGGCGACTGTAACCATTGAAGGCGACAATAATTGATTCAATCAAGCATCATCATACTCTTGAAAATCTAATGTAGAAATAAATCGTAAAAACATCAAGGGAAAAAGGGCGACCATTGTTATTGCGGGCTATCCTTAGAGATCATGATTAGAGCGATCGAGAATATCTCAAAACTCCCTCAAAGCAGAAAATTATTGTTTGAAACCAAGAACTAGAGGAGGAACCATTTTTTATTTAATCCTTTCAAAGTAAAAGAGGGCGACCATTTTATTCGAGTCGACTCTCATTGACTTATTTAAAAAAAAGCAAAAGTATCTTTACAGCTATAATAGTCACAAGTCTGGGAAAATCCCTTCAATGGGCGGCCGTTTTATTGCGGCAATTCATTATTTATATCAATATCAATAAATCTTGTTGAAACTATTTTAAAACTCCAAGGGCGACCATTTTATCCACAATTCTTCAAGACTCTACAGTGATTAAATCAAATAAAATTAGAATCAAATGAAGTTCTCAATTCACGGCTATAGCCGAAAAACCCCAAAACCCATCAAATTGTCACTTCAAGTGCCCCAACTCAGCACAACATAATCAATTCGATTATTAAAACCGACCATAAACAGTCCCAAAGGCGGTAAAACGATCATTTTAATTACCTGAGAATCCAATTACATTGGATGGGACCGATTTTACTGGATCCAGAAATTCCAGAGTTGTCGTTTCAGAAGGGATGTTTTTATGGCGACAGTTTATGGGTGCGTAGATTATGAGAGGCGTCACGTTGAAAGCAATCCAATTTATAGACATCATTTTATTTAAATCCGAATAAAGTTATAAAATTAGGATATCGTAATGTGGATCGAACGATTTAATCCGATTATTGGCTGACATGCTATTTCAAGCGTTACTTTTTTTTTTTTTACAGTGGCTTGGTTTATTAGAAATTTTACTTACAAAAATAATCATAACTTCGAAACTACCAGAAATAGAGAAAAGATTTTTTCATCAGTGAATTTTCTTTGTTTGCGTAAATTTCGTGAAAATTCATCAAAAAAATAACTTCAACTTCATTAGTTGACATTCACTCGAAAACTACAAAAGATAGAGGCAAGACAACATCCACTCACAAGCAGAGCCATAACTCGAAAACTACAAGAAACAGAGACGCAACTTTTTCAACAGTGAAGTTTTCAGACAAATTTCCATTGAAGATTACAACAGGTCAATGTTCAACCTGATTATGTTGAAAATGATCGAAAGAGTTTCTTCAAACTTGAACCTTATCGACAAATATTGGAAAGAAAAACAAAGGGCTAAACTCTTGAGATCAAAAAACCGCGGAACTCTTACTCTTGAAAACTTCTGAAATTCAATAACATCGAAACTCCTTCACTATTTAGTTTTTTTCACTCCAACACAAAAACAGGTTACCAGAAACATCAAATCCCTCAACTAATCCAAACTTACCCAAAACAGTAGCCAAAACAAAAAAAAAATCAATCTCAAAAACGTCAAAGCCTGAATCCAGGGGATGGCGCTCGAGTTTTTGGAAAATATAATCTTCCAACCCTCGTTAAAAATCAGCCTAAAATCCTGAGCGCATCAAAAATGGGCTACTGACCCACACTAACTCAACACTACAAATTTTCGAAACTATCAAACTCAAAAACGTCAATATACCTTAATCCAAGGAGTGATGTGGTAGAGCGATTTTTCCAACTCCCGTTATAAATCACCGAAAAGCACGTCAAAAATTGGCTACTAACACAAACTAACTCAAAACTTCAAGAAAGCAAACTCAAAAACGTAAAAAAACCTCTATCTTTCAACTCTTTTTCAGAACACTTCAAATTTTCAGAACCCTCAAACCCCCCAAGAATCAAAACTAACTCAACAGTTCAAATTTCACTCCGCCGTTAGGTGCTGTGGGCACTCTACGACATACATCTGATAGGTGACGCCCGAGTTTTCGGAAAATATGAGTTTTCAAGGCCCGGTAAAAATCGAAACTTCCAAACTATCAAACACAAAACACCCCTATCAAAACTCTTTCTCCAGTCCAACAAATTAAATTTCCAGAACCATCTAACCCCTCAAGAACCGAAACTATCTCAAACCAAGCCAAAAATTCAAATTTTACAATTATTCAAACTCAAAAACCTCAAAACTCCCCACCGTTAGGTGCTGTGACTCAAACTAGCTCAAACTAACCCAAACTGAACAAAAACAACCAAAACAAATTCAAACGAACCAAAACTAACCAAAACTACCTAAAACCAACCAAAATCAACTCAAACCAACCAAAAATAACCCAAACACATCAAAATAGACTCAAATCAGTCAAAACTAACTCAAACTGACCAAAACCAATCAAAATCAATCCAAACTAGCCAAAACTAACATAAATCAGTCAAAACTTAACGAAAATAACCAAAACTAACCAACTAAACAAACCAACACAACTAAATAAAATCAACAAAAACCAACCCTAACTAACCAAAACTAACCAGAACTAACTCAAACCAACCAAAACCAAACCAACAATAAACAACCGAAAGTAAACAAAACAAACCCAAACCTACAAGTAGATAAACAAAGGGGATTCTGGCTCAAATTCTGTACTTCACCGCACTTTTCATACCCGCTTGACCGGCGCGCGGCGTTTGGGGGTCTTTTGTAGCGTTGATCCGAGTAAAAAAGTGTGTGCAGCTGGTGAGTTTGAACCCGCGGTCTTTGGATTCTTGTCTAAACCACTGAGTCACCGAGACTTATTGAGAGTATTGCTATAATCGGGGTACTGTTGTAACCATTTTGTTGTTTATGGGGTATAAATGATGTCTTAAATTGTGGGGCTGATGGACAAAAGACCCAAGTTTCGGTGTTATATTGTGTAAGGGTGTATGTGTGTGTGTGTGTGTGGGGGGGGGGGGAACGTTTGTGGCGGCTTTTGTAGCGTTGATTCCGAGAGATGTCGGGATCGATGTGAGGGCGGTGTTGCCGCTTATGATGTTTGGTGGGAAGATGAGGAGCATCGGGAATTCAGGTTTCTTGATGAAGTGACGTTGACGTTTGGAAGTTTTGTAGCGTTGATTTTGACAATTGACAGAATCGATGTGAGGGCGGTGTTGCCGGTGATGGTGTTTTGTTGGGAGATAAGGGATTTTGGAAAGGCCTGTTTTATAGTAGACATTTGAAGTGACGTTGACGTTCGAGATGTTTTGATGCGCTACCTAGCGATAACATTCGTAATAAGGAGCTTTGAAGATGCTGGTTTCTTCAAAGTTTTTGAGTTATTAAATTTAATCGTTGATATGTATAGATTGATCCAGTTCTTTGATCGTTTGCTATTAGAATTATTAGTTGGCGTGCGATGTTTGAAGTAGACAAGCTGATTTTTAAAAGAAATGCCAATGGGAAGGTTCATTGGCCCGAGGCTTGATATGATTCTAGAAAAAAGCAAAATTTTTATTGTTACGAATGAGTAGATTTTATCATTGGATATATTATTCAAAATTGAAAAACAGACATACTCACCATATTCTTATGAATTGCCTATCCAATCGAATAAATAGAATAAACACAAACTTACCCAAACTACACCAAACCAACCAAAACTAAAGCAAACGTACTCAAAACTTTAAAGAAGTTCTAAAGAAAAACTCATCTAAATTAATTGAAAAATTTATTACAACGTGAATAGTCGGGAAAAAAACGAATCAAAATGAATCGTAATGCAACCAAAAACAATCAGAAACAGTTATTTATCTATACATTTACAAAAGGAAAGTATGTTTCTCCGTAAAAAAGATAGCATTATGCGTGTATCTTATGAGGGAGAGAGAAGGCTTCATTCTCGCAATCTCTGATTGGTCAGATAAGTTGACATTGAGGTTGACATGGCATTGCCATGGTGATCGCCGAAGTAACAATGACTACATTCAGGCGGACCCAGCAGCTTGAGCTGCTTTGTAAGAAGCCCACCTGAACGTAGTCCTGTTGTAAAGCGTCACGTCAGCGACTGCGTGCTTTACTCAGCTTAAAAAATTGTGGCCTTTTCGCAAGAGGATCTCGCTTGATATTTAAAGTTGGGTTAGGTTTATTTGTTTATGATAACATCTTCATTATATTATTATGATGATATTTTTCGTCTCTTTGTGGCACCAACAATATCAACCGGCTGGACAAATTTTTCTACAGCCACGAGTTACTCACTACTAACCCAAACTAACCCATCAAAAAAAAATAATCCTGAAAAGAGCTTCCCAATGATTTGATGTAACAACATATTATCTGTTGTTCTAGCGTTTCACTTCGAATCTCATTTCATTCGTTTTTGGATTTATAATAATAATAATAATAATAATGATAATAATAAATCGTCTTGTGTTATTTTGGAGCCCCAGCCTAATATATGATTTTTGTCAGTCCGACAATGATTGACAACAGACTGATCGTGTATTGCGATTTGCAGTTTCGCGATGTAATTCCATGGTTACCCGCTGGTAAACATGGAATCCTAACCTAACCATTTTTTAAAACTGATGTCGGTTTGAATGATCGTGTAAATCGCCATTCAGTCCATCA
Source organism: Orchestes rusci (assembly GCA_958502075.1). Classification (NCBI taxonomy): domain Eukaryota; kingdom Metazoa; phylum Arthropoda; class Insecta; order Coleoptera; family Curculionidae; genus Orchestes; species Orchestes rusci. The sequence goes on from OY293307.1 coordinate 32,487,525, forward strand.
GTTTTCCATCACTCATTGAGTGACGGACTGAACTGATTCCAGACTGATTGTGTTACCTCTGTCTTAGACTCTCTGACAACTTCAACAAAACTCTCGGGTCCTGAGTATTGGGTTAGTTTGGGTTCATATAACATAACAGCATCTTACAGGGCCCTCCTGCTCAAGGTTTGTCCTCGAGCCATTCTGAAAACAAAATTTGAACATCCATTGAAAAGAACCGCCTTTCAAGTTACATGTAGCTTATTTTACTTATGACCGCAGCCGTCAATTTTTTTTATGGACCGCAGCCCTTTTCATTCTTGACCGCAGTCATCAAGTTTCCAGTTTTTTTTTTATGGACCGCATACCTTTTCACTTGTGACCGCAGCCATCAAGTTTTTGATTTTTTTTTAATTTTAATTTCTTTTTATCATTATTTTGTTATTATTTTTTTTAACTGGCATCTTTTGAACACTTGGTCTTAGTAGCACCTGCTCTTGACCAGCCCCTGTGGCTCTTTGATGTCCATTGTTTTTTTTTTCAGTAGGTACTGGTACCCCACTATCATTCGACAGACACATCACTACTCCAAATAGCCTTTTGCAACTCGCCTTCGATTTACCTCCTCCAATTCAGCCACTCGAAACGGTTTCACCACAGTTCTGGTTTTATTCCAACGATTTACAATTTCTTCTCATTTTTTTGTTAGGCTTATTTTGAAATTCCCTTAATCTTTTATTCACAAAATTAATAGTGAGGTTGGTACAGAACTGTGATAAATGTCCAGAGTTACATCTATGTGAGTAGTGCCGTTTGTCGTATCATGGTAGTGCCCTCCTTATACCGGTTTCGTCCTGAAATTGAACTCATCAGTAAGGCAGCTGGCACCACTCACACCGATGCAACTCTAGGCACTATACCCTAATCTGGGTAAATGTGCAGCGGTTGTTTTTACACAACCACTGCCATCTATTGGCTCATCTCATCTCATCTCTGATGAGTCCAATTTCGGGACGAAACCGGTATAAGGAGGGCACTACTCACATAGATGTAACACTGGACATTTATTACGGTTCTGTACCAACCTTTCCGTTTAACATCGGATAACCGTAAAACAATGTCTCTTTAAAATTAATAGTGTTCCTCTATCTTAGGCTAATTGACTCATTGTTTTTCGTTTCTGTGGTTTAGTAATCTTCTCATTATGTTGAACAGGGTCTTCATCACTGACATCACTCGCTCGACTTGCCCATTTTTCCTCAGAATGCTTAGGACGCAAAAAGTGTTCCTTCGAGATCAATTTGTGACTTGTTCATTTTCTAGTTGGGCTTCTCTTCAACCTGACACAACCCATGTGATTTTCTTTCCCAATGCAACATTTTCTCAAAATCTGCATGCGATAAATGTTCATGATAATTTTTGAGCACCACTAGTCAAGCTTCTTGTGGCACATAAAAAACATTGAAAAATAGAAGAGCATCCTAGTAGCTATAGCCTTGAATTCCTTGCTAGTTTTTTTTCTTACAAAATTCATCCGTCTTCTGCCATTCGATAACTACTATTATTTTCTTCCTCACTACATCCCTACTACCATTTTTTAAGTCAAAAGCTCACAGCTGAATCCACAATTTTCCAGCATAAGAGAGGGTTTTTTTTTTAATGTCATTCACTTTCCGATGTCCCATAGAATTCAAAATTTTTCTTTAGTGCTGCGCTGTTATTGGTGCTGTTTTGTAACACGTTTATGTAATAGTGACACCTTAGCTCCCGTATCTAGTAAATAACTAAATTTTTCATTATTTTCACTAATTGCAGTATGTGGGTATTTTATCCAGATATCGCTGCACCTCCACAAGCAGTATCTTCTCTGAATTCTTTCTCTCATTTTCAGCTGTTTTTGAATGAAAAATCCAATTTTGAAGTAGCTCTGCTCCTCTCTGTACGTCCTTTCTTTTGGGAATAAGTGCAATCATTAGCAGTGATCTCCCTTTTTCGACGCATCCGCTGTTTTTGTACGTTTCTGCATTTAAACGCTTCATGCCCAGGGTTAGAAAAATGATAGAAAGTTCCAGTAATTTCGGCAGTTTTGGTATTTAACCAGTTCCTGAGGGTATGTATGCTCATACGCATACTTCGGTCTTCGATGACACTGTTCAGCTCGAAAATGTTTGACATGGCTTCTTGATCGATGCGTTGTATCTGTTTTTTTATTATCCCTTTTGGGGGTATCTCATTGGGTGTAATCAAGTCCCCAGTCGCAATGCAGTCTTGTCTTCAGCATCATTCAAATCCAAACATCCTTCAACTCCAAAGTTGATTTGGGTTAGTTCGGGTTAGGATCAAAGAAACACCGAACCACAATCTGAATTTGACGTAACTATAATCAGTAAGCGTATCATCACTGCTTCTCGTATTCGTCTAGAGTAAGGCATATCCACAACTGGAAATCAACTGGTTTACTAATTAGACCTCTGTGACTTAATGGGCCCATGTTTGTTCCCTCGGTTTCCACTGTCTAAAGTAATTAATACCTCGTCTCTGTAACGCATCCCCCACTCTAAGAATCATATCCTCGTCATCGAATATTAACCAAAGACTATAAAGTTCACTCGTCGTCAAAAGTCAAAAGTGGCTCCGTCCCAATGATATACCAGGGGTCGTCTATCGGAAATACGGCTGAGATTCGTCGTTGGAGTTTCGTACACCTCTTGGAAATCGATCGCTTCTTTCCAATTTGTAAAACTTGTTCGTGGCTGGTTTTTGTTTTTGATCCTAGGAATTTCGGTGAATCGCTTTGGACACGATTTTTAAAGATTCCGACATGGAGTGAGCCAACTGTATATCATATAAACTGTGTCCTCGTCTTCATACGCGTATCTACTTTTATTTTTATGTACAAGCAATTTATAACCATTCTTTAATACTCTATAAAGATTCATCTGGGTCAAAACGGCTCAGTTTGAAATCAATTAAAAGTTTACTTACACTTGTTAATGTCATCAATCCATTGTCCAAATTATTTGCACTTGTCTGCTGCTCCACTATCTTTACCAAACCTACAATATCTAGTAGCTTGCAGTTTTTCTTCTTGCTTTTTCTGTCCTCTAGCTTGCACTTTGTCTCGATCTGATTGTTCTTTTATTTGTTTCTGTTTGAAATCTCTAGATTCTGCTCAAACTGTCGTATGTACCTACTATGTACTCTGGAGGTCCTTTCTGTTAGCTTGCTTCATTTCTATTCTAATCTTTTACCAAAATAGCTTTTCGCATTTCATGAATATGTGGTGATTACATCTGCTTGGTATTATCTTTTGCGACTTTTTTTCAATCACATACAGGCACGTCCCTGTCATACTTGACGCATCCATCCCCATTGGTTTACCACTGTTTTCAGGGTCTTGTGGATACTATCCTACATTTGACATTTTAGCTAAGGTAAACTTAAAGTTGATCTGAACTTTAAAATTGTCCATCAAAAGTGCCGTTTTTCAATTGCGCCACTCCCTTCACTTAGCTAAGGATCTAATGTGAGTGTCGCAATTGAAACACTGCACTCACAGGAGACAAATTCAAGGTCCAAAATAAACATCAAATAGTATACCTTAATCTTGAATTGACATTGAAATATCGTCCCTGAAACAATGTTTTGTGTTTTTTTTGCTGAAATGAATGTTCCATAACTTGTTTGCACAAACGTGCAAGATTTCACGTTATCTTTCAAATAAATTCATAAAAGTGTAAAATTCTAGTGTAGCAGAGCCCAAAAAGAAAGATAATGTAAAAATTGCTTCTACTAAATTTGATGGATTCAGAAGTTTTAGTAATTTTTTTTAACAGAAAACAAGATGAATGTGAGCCAATTAGTTGATCATTTCCTGAAAGAATCAAATACATTGTCGAACACTTGAATATGATTGTATTTGGAATAAGAGATACAGACGTTCATAATAAAGCCATAAGTACGTGACGAGCCAGTGAAATAGCAAAAGCCCAACTGAGCGATGTTCAAAAGGAATATGAGATAGTCGATTCGGTTAGAAGTCAAGTAGTAAGAGGCCGGGAGAAAATAAGTCAAAGGCTGAAGTTCGGTTGCAAAAGCTGTGGTCTCGATAATGCAGTCAGAAAATGTCTTGCATGTACAATGAGATCCAAAAATATGGCCACTTTGGAAAAGTATGTCGCAGTCGTGTGTTCAAAATTGATACCGATGCTTAAGAGGATTCATCCGCTCGTGAAAGCACTGCTAGCAAAATAAGTTTTCATCACGTTAGCCCGCGTGCTGACGTGATGAAAACAGACAGTAGGTATTCATCACGCCGGCAACCAAACTAAGTAAACATTACGCCTCAAAAGACATGAGTATAGATTTTGTTCGAAGACGGTGGCAATTTATTATGAATTGCATGAGATTTTGTGGAAGGTATTACTGATTTCTGTTTAATTATATCAAACGGAGATTGCCAGCATGATCTCAGAAAGGTTCAGTCTCTCAAAAGGTGATGTAATAAAAAAATAGCCCATTCTGGAAAAATGCTTGAATAGAGTAAAATTTCAGACCGGATGAATCCCCTTAAGTGAATCTGATTTCAAAAAGTGTATTGAATAATTAACTCAAACCAACTCAAAACATCAAGTTTTCCAAAGCATCCACATTTTTGACCCAGACAAACTATAAACTAAACTGAAAGTTAATGATACCTGAGTCATAATAATAAAACACTTAATACACCTAAAACGAAAAAATAAAAAACAAAGGCTGAATGAAGGATGAGGATTAAAAATTAAAAAATGCCTTTAAAAATAAATAATAACATGTTGATACACACATATAAATAAAAGTCCATTGTAAACGGCAGAAGATACCAACATATTATATTATATGGCACAACACTACATAATATTATAATTTTCCTAACACTTAATACAGTTCTTGAACCGATCTAGATTTTGTTTGCGATTTTTTGTGATGAAAGTCTCCTGTCCCAACCACACCAGCAAAATACCTGGAAAAATCCCCCTGTCAATTCCCCCAAAATCCAGGCCTGTCTGGAAATAGCCCCGTTTGCATAATATCGGCTTTCACCGCCATTATATCCAATGTTTCCATTATGGAAGGCAAATAGAAAATTCCTGGCTAGAGTGACATTAGAATATTTTTGTAGCGCCTTCTAGCTGGATGTAATCCTGAAACAAAATCCTGCTTTGCATAGATTAATCCAGGTGTTTGTGTTCCAGACGAGGTAGCCAGTTTGGCAGCAGAAGCGGAAAAGAAGAGACCTGAAGAACGAACGGAACGGGAGAGAATCGCCATTATGGGCAAGCCTAGATTGGGTGACGTAACACGGGCACAAATTAGGATAAAGGAGAGTAAAGAGTTTAAGGTAAGGGCGCTTGTTTTATTGCGCAGTCACACACACTGAGTCACGCCACGTATACAGTTTCCTCAATTTTTCGAATTTTTGACTTTTTTTATTGATAATTATTCATTTCTCTTATTTTTATGTCACTTTAAACTAACTTTTGAACATTATGGATCAATTTTGATTTGTTACATTATAATAATCCAACCGTTTTTTATTTTTCCTCGTTACATTATAATTTTTCAAATATATAATTTCTGCCAACGTTTCGACGTCTATCAGATCATCTCTAGGGTCCCCATTCATTTTTTAATCAATATGATCAAAATTATTTCGGATCTTTCCCAATTCAAAATTTCACATTGATTTAAATTTTTGATTTTGGTTTTTTAATTTGTTTTATTGATTTTTCAATTTTCTAGCTTTTATTTATTATTCACCAGTTTTCTTATTACATTTTATTTTTCACGTTCCATTTCATTTAGTTTTATTTTTGATGCTCTGCCACATAAAGGCCATCCTCAGGCCATTTCCAATCCATAATATTTATTTTAGTTTTGTCTTTTTTTTTCGAGAATTGTCATTTTCTTTGTTTTGATTTTTTCATTGTTTAATATGTTGGGCTGATTCTTTATTCTTATGTTTAATCTACTTCAATTTCTGATTTTATCACTTAATTTTTAATTTTTCAACTTTTGATTTATTTTTTCAGTTTCCAATTTTTCGGTTTTGCGCAGTGGAAATAACGTTTCGACTCAAAATATAAGGTCATCCATGACTTTGATTGATTTCCTAATCCGTATTTTATAATGATAATGATTTTTTTTTTCAATCATTATTATTATTTGAAATTTCACAACTCTTTGTTCATTCAAATGTTTAGCTTTTTAATTCTTTCATTTTTCAAGTTTTTAGTCAACATTCTTTTTGATTTCAGTTTTGGTTACATTGAATGGTTATTTAATTTCGATTTTTTTTGAATGATTCTTCAATGATAAGCATTTCGATTATTATTTTTTGCAGTTTTTCATTTTTAAATTTTGTGTTTTCGACGTTAATTTGTATTTTTTTATTTTGATTTTCCCATTGCTTTTATTCATTTCACTGATTCATATATCTTACAGTTTTTCTCTTCTCAAAATTTTAATCAGGGGCGTAGGTACCATACTGGCGGGGTTAAAGGTTAAAAGAATCCAATTTTCTTTTAACCTTTAACCCCGCCAGTATGGTACGCCCCTGATCAAAATTTTGAAATTCTGAGCTCAAATTCTCATTCAGCATTAAAAGTTTGTATGATGTACCAAATTTCATGATTTTTGTATGTAAGGTTTCGGAAATATTGAGGAAAAACCGTCTTCGGGGTGCCCTATTTAAAGGGGCGTAGCTCCCTTAGGAAGCATTTTTCGGCAAATGTTTATAGGAACTTTTTTTCATGAAAATACCCCAGGAATCACACAACGAATTTTTTACCAATCTTTAGGAAACACCCTGTATAGTTATATATTTTTTAGTCATTTTGTTTTTCAACTTTTTGGATTTGCTCAAGTGATAGTGATTGAGATAAATGTTTAAATTCAATTATTTCAATTGGCCAGCTCATTCAACAACTCAATCAATTGTCAGGCAAGGTTTCGATGTATTTGAAGTCATCTTCAGGGCACGAAAATGATAATACTATGGAATACCATTGCATGGGCTCGGAACATTTCGAATTTTGTTGTGCAACCCTTTTAAAAAATGATTCAGTTCAGAACATCATGGATTACCATCAAGACCATCCCGTAGAATACCAAATCAATACATTGTTGCCTGTTCTGCATCATTGAATTGAACAAAATATGCTTGTTTTTGTTGCTTTTTTGAAAATTTACAAACAAATCTGTTGTCCAACCGTTGAATCAAGATATCAATAAATTTTTCTTTTTTCTGCTTCAATAATTGAGTCAGAAACTGGTAAATTTTGTTGAGTTTTTAGGAATTTAAAAACTCTTGTCCTGCTCAACAGTTTAAGCAAGAGATTAATACCAGGTTCTCTTCCCTGCAATTGAAAATATACTCACCACAACCCAAAGATCTTTCATAAGCGCAAAATTGGTCCATTCAGCATGAAATTGCGCTTCAAAGGCCGCAAATTTGGTCATAGACGCATGCGTAATAGTGCCGTTCTGCCCTAAAAAACATTGACGTAATCAAGTTCGCATTATCCATGTGTTAAACACAAATGTCACAAAACATAAATAACCAAAATTGGAGCTGCAGTTTGCATAGGATTACCCATTGCGGACCTATTCACAATTCCCAACAGATTTCTGGATATGGTCGGTGTGTTTAACCGGGCGATAATCAGATTTTGACGTTGAAACAACATTTCGAAGTTTGGCTGGTTTGGTTTGAAGAACGATTACGTCGAAAGTTTCAGAATTGGATAAGTTTTGTAGTTTGCGGATTATGGAACAATTGTTATTGTGCCAGTTTGTGCCAGAGTCGATGGACGCAAACAATTAAGAATACCCTGGAACATCATCTTCGTCTGTACGTCAATTAATCAAAGTTTAATTGGAATCTACGACGAACAATTAAGTTGTCATTTTAAATTGTCCCCCACCTCAGAAAACAAAGCCAAAGTGACAGTGATTCCGCTCAAGTTTATGGAGAGTCATTTGTAAATCTGAATTGTTAACGATGTCTCTGGAATCTGCATAAAATCGCTCTGCCAGTGAAATGGACAGTCAATTTATGGAAAAATATGGATAACGTGATCGAGCTTCATAACTCTTGAGAATATGATGCGCTTTTTGTTCTATTAAATCAATTTCTAGCTCAAACCAGCGAGTAACAATTCCAATATGAAATTCCACAAATCTCATAAACCTGCGTCTGGATGCAAACAATTCCCCCAACTGGATATACTACACAACCGACATTTCAAAATAAAGTTTTATTGTCAGTACAAACGACCGATATGGAAGTTGTGTGTTTTTTTTAATGGAAACTTCATCCGAGTTATTTTTACGACTGTAATCGATTTAAAACTCGTTTTAAAATCTACTTTTTCTTTTTCTTTTTTTCTTTGCCTTTCTTCTTCTTATACGGCCCCAGTTTCCACACCCTTATCATTTGCCGCCACCACATCTGTATCAGTCTGGCCGAATCCTTCACCAGTTTCTCCTGCTTATCCCTGACCGCCTTGGCAGTCTTGTAAGCAACCCACTCATCAATCTCTTTCTGCCTCATTTCATACTTCTCAGCAGTCACCTTGCGTTCCTCGGTGATTTTCTCCAAGTCGTCCCGTAGCTGGATAATGTCGCTGTCGTACTGATCAATTTCATCGTCGTACTTTTTCATCCAGACTTGGATTTGGTCCATAAAGTCATTCTTCATGTTGACAAAGTACCGCTCCATCTCGCCGTGACAACGGTTTTCTCTCTCAGCTCTATCGTTGGTGTCTTTGACAATGTTGCGAAAGTTGTTCTCTTTGTCATTATTTCTTATGACGTTCTGCTCCACCCTTGTTGTCTCCCACTTTTCGAAAAACTCCACCTCGGTCTTGCCGTAAATGTAAATGTCCTCCACCTCAAAGTGCAGTTTCTGGATCTTTTCGTTGGTGTCCTCAATGGTTTTCAGGCTTTGCAATCGCTCATCCTCCAGCTGTTGTTGCAGTTCCTGCAGCCGCTTCTCCAGTCTGGTTTCGTCCTCCAACAGTTCCTCTCCGTCCACGTGCATCTGCTTCACTGCCTGTACCGCTTCGAGCATCACATCGTGACTTCCCATGTCCAGCATCTCCCTGCACGTTTCCTGCAGAACCACATAGATGGTACTAATGTCGCGGGCCACTTTGTCGAAAAAATTATCCGTGCAGCCAATACGGAATTCGGCATGATCTTCCTGGCCCATGTATCGGTCGGCTAGGCTGTGGTACTTGACCAGCTCATTGGCGGATGCACCAAGGTCGTTTTGGGAGTTGATGCTGCGTAGAATGCTGAGCTCGTTGAGGGTTTCATTGAGGATGCAGTTGATTATATGGCGGAATAAGTCGGGAACCTCACTGGAGTTGGCTTTGAAGAATTTGGAGAACTTGATGAAGGGGTTCTCGTCTTCTAATAGAGGCTTGAAGTTGAAGTTTTCAGACATTTTTGAGGACAGGTTGACAGTGACAAGAGATGAATCATGACTCAAATGTTTATGTATAATGGAGGGTTTACATTAAATTTGTTTTCGACTTGGAAGAATCAAATTTCCGCTTGGTTCCATATGATTCCCGTCTGTCAAGCGGAAATTTGACAGTTCCACTCTGAAATGAAACCGAATGTAAATCATGCATAAAACTACTCCATCAATGAAAATTGAATTTGAATAACATATAAACCCTCATAACAGCCACTCGTTTAATGAAATTTATGTTTTCGACAACGGTAATATATTTAATATTGCAAATTGCTTTTGAACATGTATGATTCAATGGAACAGAGCAGCTGTTTCAAATGGATATTTCTTTTTTCCAGAACACAGTGGATAAATTGGTGCAGCGAGCCAATGCTTCGTTGCTGATAGGAACCTCTTCTTGGAAAGAACAGTTTGTGGAGGCCCTCACTATAAGTTCTAGTGGGGAGGATGATCAGAAAGAGCCCTCCAAGTTGGACTATTTTATGCATTTTTTGACTGTTTTTTGGAAGGTGCTTTTTGCTTTTGTGCCACCCACAGGTAAAAATAAAAAATGTTAAATAAAGTATCTGAGGTTAGAACATCGTTATTTTCACAATAATGGAATCGATAAGTACTTTTCACTGGAGGTCACTGGAGACGCTGAAACCTAGCAGGGACTACATGAAATATTAACTGAGAATCATACTCCACCAAGTTATGATTTTTTTAAAGAATAGCAGATTGCGGTTCTGCACATTGTACAAGTGAATGCTGAGCAATACTCACATACATCGCATGCGAAGCACGTCTAATATGCGCAAAACCATTTTATTATTTTATTAGCGATCTCAAGTGAAAAACACTGTCATTTAGAAAAGATCTTTTGCGCATGTAAACTGAGACTGCAAGTTGAGCTTGCGCACGGTCTATGTCAACACCAAAATTACTTTTTCATACATGCAACTGGTTCGATGCATTTTTCAAAGAAAAACAAAATGTAACGAATTTTGATCAAATAATCTAATACCACACATGAGGAAACAAGTCATTAACGCATGCTCAGTATGTCAGGTTTCCATGCGGTTGAAACATTTTTTTAACCACAAAAGGAAGCGATTTAACGATTTATGGAAAGGGTCGCAGCGTCTGCGCATATTGTTCAAATAACGACATCCCACTGTAAAATTATTAATGCGCACGCGCTCACTAATTTGAAAACAAGTAATCTACGCATGCGTGAAGCGGTTTTGTTCTCAATTTCAACTGGAATCCAATATTGAAACAGATTTTATAAACAAAATCGTGGATTGCGCCTTAGTACATGCATAAATATTCAACATCCAACATACCAGTGGGCAAATCATCCTTGCGCAATTTGAAAACAAGTCATTTAAGCATGCGCAGTACGCGAATCATTCGTGTATAAGGTTCAACACTTTACCTTAAAAGAAACGTGATTTGATGACTTTTAGGAAATGATTAATAAATCATTCGACCATATAAATCAACGATGCTTCGCGAACCTTAATAAAAACAAGAAATCTACGCATGTGCAAAGCTGTTTTGTTTGCATTGTGAAGTGGACAGGACTAACAATATCAAAATAATCTTTATAAACGGAATCCTGGGTTGCACCTGCGCACATTTATCATCATACAACTTCCCATTGTACAAATCAACCTTACGCAAATGTCTTACAATCTGAAAACAAGTCATTTACGCATGCGCAGTACGTTAAGTATTCATGCGCATGGAAGGCTGCAACTACTGCTGATGCAATCAATGTGAAAAGGAATGTCACGGGTGAAATTTTCACTACAAGCTACTGTGGTGTTATTGGATGTTTTGTTCGTTTAAGCAGTTGGTTTCCATTCATATATATTCATTGTTCACCTTTGATTCGGATTCCATTCTCATCCCTTGCCAATAATTTTGGCTAGCCTGTTTTGTTCACGGATCATTGCTCTCATTTTTCAACTTCGACAATCCATTTCCACCTAATTCAATTAATTCTGTTGATTAATTGTTTATTCCTGTTTGCTGACAAGTGACGAATGTCATTCAACATTCAACAGGTTATCCTTTCTGCGTGCAGTGTTGCCGGACATGGGATGATTTATTCGGTTTTGGGAATTCTTTTCTTTTTGCGAAATTATCGTTCTCGTACCCACAACAACTGCAATAAGACCCAGTAATGCCTTGTAATCATTATCCTGTTTTCTCCGCCCAACCCGGTGTAGTTTTGTTGGCTTCTTGCATGTGGAAAAATTGTCTTCCTACGGTTTTCTACACCCGGGGGCAAACGAGCATAATGGTAATCCGTGTCAACTGACCTACCTTCACTTATGTAATATTGTCTCTGTCATGATTGTCGTGGTCATCTGTCGAAAGCCATCCTGATTGAATCTCTCACGGTCAAAGGCGCTAACAACTTCAATCGGAAGAAATTCTGGTCATCTTTTGATGGATCTTGTTGTTAGACATCTTATTTTAACCCTTATAGTTGTGTGGAATTAGTTTCCGTTTTGCCGTTACTCCAGAGTTGTGCCTTTTTGGGGATTTTTGACTAGAGATTCAATTGTTGGGTCAAACCACTGTAACATCGAGGTGGACCGACGTACCTGCAGTCTGAACACTTCTGCAGGAAATAACTTAAGAAAGAACCCTTATTTTTATAAGGGTTTTTTTTATGTACGTGGCTAAATTCAACGTGCGTTCCATGTCAAAACAAATTCGACGCTACATGCTGAGATCTTTGTGAATGACCACCGGTTGCTGAAGTCAACATTGGCCAATCAGTGTCTGTATTGGTTCGTGTAGCCAACCATCCACCTAGTTCGTGTTGAACCGAATTCACTGAACCTACGTACCAAGTAATGTGGTAACGTACAATTATGAGTTGTTTATAATCTTTAGTTTTATTGTTTTGAAAGTGATCACTTAGGGCCATTCACCGTATATAACCATTATTGATTTGCGACGTAACTTAATTTGACTTTGGAACTTCAATAAACTTGCCGTCACCGCCACATATTTTGTTTTATTTGAGTGGAGTCACAAGTAGAGTTTTTTTTCCTTCACGTTTCCGTCTTTTAATTTAGTGATGCTGAAATTTACTTTCAGAGGACATCTTGGGGATTTCTGACTTGGTCCGTTACAAGTCAGTGGCGCTAATCCTCCCAGCTCTCCAGGTCTTTTGAGCTAGGGCAATTTGCACGCTCACTCGACAACTTCATTTCAGCTGATGCTACTTTTGGGACTGAAATAGGTACTAAACCTTTATTAGTTTCATCAACCAAATAAAAGCGTGGCAGGAATGATCATATATCACATAAGTCTATCAGCACACCGGTGTTCTGTTGTATGTGGTTCCTCATGGGATCCTAGGAACCGTGGGACTCCCATCTTGCCAATGTTTCACCACTAAAACTCTTCCTCTGGGTTGCCCGAAAGGTTGTACTGCGGTTTGCTCACGCAATCCCATTGTAACCTCATTTTGTTCTCTTTTTACTGCTCCAGCTCCGTTGTTACTAGGAAGCTTTGAAGCTATACCAATGGAAGTGATACATCCACAGTTCGCACTCTTCTGGATGTGTTTCTCTTACGGCACTATACGCTTAACAGTGATATTATGTGAAAAGGTGGTATTTATCTGCAATCCTGCAGATGGAGCAATACGATACAATACAAAATCAAGCATTCAAAGGATGCATATTTTTGTATTGTGATACAATCCAGTTGATAGGATTTTTCCCACTATCGCGTGGTTTCCACCTCGCTGTTTCGAAACTTTTTCATCCTCTTACTAGGAAAAGCCTCTAGTGCCCCTGTTTTTTGGGTAATGATTGCGAGTGTCTTTCTCGTAGGATTTAGGATTGCATTTCCTCATGTTCACAATTCCGATTTGCCTGCCTGAAGGTCGGTGATCTCTTTGCCCAGATTCATAACTTCTTGCCTTTTCTGTTGAGAGATCTTCTTTACTTCCACAGATATCCCAAACTTTGTGTGTCTGTGCTCTACATATCAGATTTGACCTTTCTCTCGTTTGTGTCTATCAATCTGGCTATCCAATTCTTAAACTTCTATTTTTTTCAAGGTAGGGGCTTCGTAGAGATTTCTCTTTTTGGCTTTGTCTGTCCTGACATGCTGTAACGCTTGCTTCCCACTCTTAAGAGTTTTAGTTTCCGGTCCCACACACCATACAATCAAACCACTCTCCGGGAAACCCCTATCCAACTCCGCAATTTGATGATCGCCCGCCTCCACGCTTCCCAGGACGATTTCTATTCGCCACATGACATGTGTTCCGTACCATCATCCGGAGCATAGCACTCAATACTCACGACCTACTCCTTTATGCTGACGTCCACATAGATGAATGTGGTCCGATTCATCGCCTTAGCCAGTGGTTCACATCTCACACAGCTCTTACCAGAAGCCAGTCCTCATGTCATCCTGCTTCTCTCAGCATATAACTTCCAGAACTTTGGTGGATACCGTCTCATAGGTATGCTCTTTCCATCAATAGCAGATAGGGTCATAGGGTCTTTCGTTGCTCTCAGCTGCTATTCTGCTGTCGCACGCCCTGGATACAGGATTGCCGGAACTACAACCGGCTCACAAATGCCTACTTGCGCGTCTCAACAACCTCATGAGTTTGTCGGACATGATGGTCGCCTTGACCCTTACATTTTTTGCGTGTTCATTAAAATTCATCCCCGCATAGACTTGTTGCATATGATCCTCACATAAATTTGACCTCATCCATCAGGAACAAGGTCTTACCGTAGAAATTTAGATTCCTCTTGGTCTCCACTTTTCTTCTACGAGTAAAAGCAGCTAAAGTGGTGTTTGCAGGATTTACCCTGAGCTACTCCATGACCTTGTTGTAGCATGGCTCTTCTCTCTCTCTCTCTCTCTCTCTCTCTCTTCTCTCTCTTGTTTTCAAGACTAGTTTGGTTTTGGGTTCATGAGTTGTCGAGAATGATAGATCCCGGAAAATGAGTTCTAAAAATCAGTTGTCTTGGATTTTCTATGTTTTTCTTCTGGTTTCAGGCATGTTCCTAAGGTCCACTGTAGATCCCTGGCCATGGCTTAATGCTATCGGGCGTAGGCAGGTGTTTCTGTTAATTTATTTCATAGTCTTTTCCAGCCCGTTTTCTAACCACATACCCAATAGTAACAACACGTTCAGGATAGTACATAGTTCTTAAGTCTGAAGTTGGAATTTGGATTGAGTAGCTTAATAGATTTGTCTGTGCTGGTTTGAGTATAGGTGCAGCACTTATTCTTTGGAGCCTCCTTCCAACCTACTTCTTAAATCAACAGCCACAGCAGCTCCTCATTCTCCAGCACTTGAGAGGGAGAGCTCGAGCATAATTTCCAGCCTTTGTGAATTGAATAACATCTTCCAAGTCAACAAAATATCAAACAGCTATGGCTCACCTTTGGATCTTGTACTTGCATCGGACTCCAATGTCCTGGTCCACCAGAGCTATAGCCATCGCCCAAAGAATTCCATCCTCCTACCATAGCAGAAATTCAAGCCAAGAGCAGCCGGAGAAGTACGATTTTGAATCGAGGAAAATTTCTGGATGTTGGAAGAAAAGTTACAGCGGAAGCGTGGATGATGTTTCCAACTATAGTCCCACCTGCATTCTGATGACTACCCTCAAATTATTTGAGAACCTTGTCTCCACCTATTCATCCATTACTGATGGAAGAACAGAAGGGTTTATGTCCGAAAAACCTCAACAGATTCAAATTAACTTTCATATTCCAGTCTTGTTTTACCAGCCATTGAGAACGGAGGTACAGTGTGGTCAATTTATCTTGTCCATGTTTTAAACCTGTGTAGATTCGTCATTTTTTATTCTATCGAAGTAAACCAAAGAATATGCTGTAGGGCTACCTGCCAAGTTTTTATAAATTATATACGAGGATTTCAAATCTAATATTATTTTTTTCAAATGGAAAGGGGGTCTGATGCGATGATGATGGAGCTGAATGTTTCAAAGTGCAAAGTGCTTCGTGTGTCAAGAAGACTCTACCCTATTCATTATGGTTACAGCATTGATAAAATGAGACTTGATTTTGTCTCAGGGCATAGGAATTTGAGAGTAGTGTTTGACTCATCATTGACATTTTATTCCACATATTCTGGATGTCCAACCAATGTCAAGGATCTCCATATTGTCTATGAAATCAGAAAGCTTGATGCTGGTAAGACCATTGCTGGAATATTGCTCCTCATTCTGGAACCCAAACTCTGAAACCGGTTCCACGCTTCATTACCTGTTGACTTCTACATAGACTACAACAGAGAATTCAATCTGGAGCCAATTGTTATCTGGAGATACCAGAAAGACGTGGTGCTATTGTTCAAGCTTATTGATAATCACATCAATAACAGGGTGTTGTTGTATCAAGTTAGCTGCCATGCTCCAGCTTAGATGATTGGACTTTTGAAAGCATCAGATTTATTGAAATTGGAGTTTAGTCTAGATAGATGTGTTTTTCAATTTCATCTCTCAACTGTGTAGGTTGAAACAAACCTAATGTTGAACAAGCGTGGATGTGTTTACTTCGTAGTTTCATTAGAAAAATACAATATTTGCCAAACGAACTTGATAATCAACACAACGAAATGACTATCATATCCCCAGAAATTATGAACGTTCATTTCAAATTAGGGCCTCACAAAACGAATGTCTGCTGCCACCATATTTGCTCCATGCATGGAGTTGCGGAGAAATTAGTTTCCCTTAGCAGCTTGTAACCGAGCAATGGAGAATACAAATTTCCCTGGTTAGATTGTTGCAGGGAGAAACGAGCAAAGCTTGAATATTTCCAAATTAATGCTTGGATCTAATAAAACCCGACAGTATCGATCCATGCTGTTGAAAAAATCATATATCGTGCACTTCCAAATTACTTGAAATCCTTTATTATAGTTACATAACTTCTATTATTGGACCCACACAAGCTCACTTAATTTATCCATAAATTCTTTGATTTTCCAGATTTATGCAAAGGCTACCTGTGCTTTGTAGTGTCAATAATCTGCATAGGAATTGTAACGGCTGTAATTGGAGACGTAGCCTCCCACTTTGGAGGAACACTAGGAATCCGTGATGGAGTTACCGCCATTGTTTTTGTAGCCTTGGGCACCAGCATTCCAGGTGAGTTCAAATTAATACTAAAAGTTTGATTGTTTTCAATCATTTGTCACAAGAGTACGAAGTTTTTCCAACTTCATCCACACAACAAAAACTTTTGGCAGAGCGATTGGGAAACTGGAACTTTTGTGTTGACTTGGATTCTCCAATTTAATACGACAATAATAGTTACGTTTTGTGCATCATATAATCAGATCCAAATGGGATTATTCTGGATATGGGAAATTTCACATGTAGGGACTGGATTATCGGGCTTATGTTGAGAGAGATTAAGTGATTATTTTGGTGCATTTCAACACAATGTAATGGATAAAGCCACAAATTTATCGATATTATTAGTTCCGTTAGTTCAACATGTTTCCATAATTTATAGGAGTATGATTGTCACTTTTTTGATATATCAAAAATTCGAGTGTGTTGTTGATATAAGCAAACATTGGTCTTCAATTTAGCAAAAAATCACGTTTGTTTGTTATTTTGGTAAATTATTTAGTGTTTTATGTTCAGCGTCCTTGAACTAGTGTGAATATTTTATACCTCAGAAAAATTATTTTTTATAATGATCTACGACGGTGTTTTTGATATAAGTGCAACCAAACATTTCTCTTCAATTAAGCACAAAAATTATCCTTTTATCTTAAAAAAAAAAGAATTATTTTGTGTTTTATGACTAGCGAATTCAAACTAGTGTGAAATCCAACTTTTACGCCCCAGATTTTTTTTTTATAATAATAGCCTTCCAGTGTCTTGTTGACACAAGTTGAACCAGACATTTTTTTACAATTTAGCACAAAAATCACCCTTTCATCTTCAAAATTGTGATTTTGGGGAATTATTTTGTGTTCAATGACGCGGTGTCTTTGGATTCTAAAAGACTTCAAGCCCACAAAATTTTAAATTGATGAAATCTCATTATCTCAAGTTTTTTATATCTTGAATTCTTTATAACGTTTAGTTCCAAAGACTTGATTTTGAGTGCGCAAGTGTTATTATTTCAAAGAATTCGGAAGTCTCAAAATCCTGAAGTATTGAAATATAAAAGTTGACATCAACAGAATTGGTCTCAGTCTTGAAGTTTTGGAACTTCCAAGTCCAAGAAGCCTCAAACTCTTAAGGTCTTGTCTTTTGGAGTCTTCAAGTTTTCACGTCCAAATATTCTAATTTTCAAGTCTACACTTTTTAAATATTCAAGTCAAAATCCTGAAGTCTTATTCAAATGGTTCAATATTTAGCCTTGGAAAACCTCAAACTGTTGAGATCTCCTTGAAGTCTTCTACTCCATAGTATCGAGTATTCAAATCCTGAATTCTCCGTACTTGAAACTATCAAGACCCCTAATTTTTTGTTGCCTCAAACTGTGATTGAAAGCCTGAATTCTAAAACAATTGAAGTTGAAGGGTTCAAGTCCACAATCTCTTCAATTTTGAAATGTGAAAATCTCAGTATCTTCAACTTTTGATCTTGAAATGTGTCTGTCTCAAAGACTTTGAAGGTCTTGACTTCAAAACTCTTTGAGTCTTTGAGTGCACAATTTTTTTTTTGAAGAAATCTCAAGTCTCAAAGTCCTGAATTGTTGAAATATAAAAATTTATTTTTGAGAGAATTGAAGTCCTAAAGTTTTGGAATTCTAACGTCCAAGAAGCCTCAAACTCTCAAGCCTCCAAGTCTTGATGTTCAAATATCGAAATTTTCAAGTTTCAACGGCTTAAAGTTTTCATATCTAAAGTCTTGAATATTTGAAATATTCATGGCAAAAAGTCTTGGTTTCGAAATAATCAATTCGTTAACTCTTTAGACTAAGAAAGTTTAAAATTATTGAAATCTCAAGTTTTGAAGACTTCCAGTTATAAAGTGCTGTATTGCAATCTCAAAGGTTTAAAGTTTGAGGGTTTAAAGCATCTGAGGTTGAAGCGTTAAGCTTTGAAATCTTTTGAATTTAGTCGTCGTATTGAATTCTAAAGGTCTAAAGTCTTCAAGTTTTAAAGTTAAAGTACAAATGTTCTGTGAACCATGCTAAGACATATTGATAGTTCAATGATGAATGTGGACTTCCTCAAAACTCTTCAAATCAAAAAAGGCTGAAAGGTTTAAAAAGACTGATGAGTTGGAAAAAGTAAGTTTCTTCTAAAAGTCTGAAAAGTTTCGAAAATTAAGACTAAAACTATTCCACAATAATTTTTTTCAACATGATTCTGGAAAACAGTTTGAATAGTCTACTGTTCAAAAAATCAAGTCTTGCAATCTCCATCACTAAAAAAATCAGGTCTGCAACCATTCAAACCACACAATGTTGTCACATCTTGCCGACAAAGATTATATTCCTAAAGAACCATGTAATAGTCTTTTAACCATCAAATCAGTAACGTCCAAATGCCCCATAAAAAGACGTTATTAAAAAAGATGTCCCCGATGTTATGTCACCATTTACGGTTATAATATGTGTGTTATAGCTGGAAACATAAGGGTTATATCCCATCTGAACCAACACATTAGACACTTGGAAAAGTGCCATTAACTTGATCATCAAATTACTTTAACATTAAAAATTAAAACTTTTCCGCAACTCTGGACTTTTTACGAATTATAACTTTTCTTCCAGCAAGGAAATAAAAGTTTGGTGTTATATTTTTTTTGGTAGAATATCAATCCAATTAACAATAGGGTTGAAAACAAACAAAAACCGCACCCGGCAAATACGTGCTCGTTTTCCTGAATTTACGTGTTTTGGATTAAAGTCAGGCTCCTGCGGCTGGATGAAACCAATAACTGCGTTTGACAGAGTCGAATGGAAATTTGAGATATACTGGATAAAGAAATTGTAATTCTTTGCTTGGTTACATTGGAAGTCCTCCTTTTGCAGGAATTTGATCACAGGAAAATGAGGCTGGATCTATCATTAGTTTCAACATTTGCCGTTATCCATTCAATAGCAATCAATTTTATTACTTTATATAATTGAACACTATCCAGTCGATAACTATGTTATCCGACAACTATTGTTAGTTCAATAAGTTCAAAGCAGATAGCAACACGAGCTCTCTCGGAAGATATGGTCTTGGACGTTCCATGATCCATAGAATTCATAACAAAACTACACAATAACAAAACAGTTCCGAGAATCACTCTGATATTTGGCTTAGATCATCGGGTTCATGACAGAATAACAGGAAATAGGTTATTCACTGTTATATTTACCGACCACAAGTCTGTAAATTTTTTTCCAAATGTCTATTCGATAAGTTATGGAATCCGGAATGGTTGTTTATTCAATCAATAGACTTATCGAATAGATACCTTGTTCAGAAACTAGGAGTATGTCCCATAGAAGACTAAAGGTCTAATATTCTGAAACTTCAAAATTGCTAAAACCTCTATAGGGTTTAAAATTTTATGTTCAATCTGAAAGTTAAAGATTGCATTGAATAGTGAACCTTACAAGCGAACGTTGAAAGTCACAGTGTATAAAGTTTCAAAATTATACGGGGAAGTAAAATACTTTAAAAGGTTAGAGTAGGTTTTGAATTTATAAGAGTCTAAGAGCCTGAATGTTCAAAGTCATCCAGCGTTGAAAGCAAGAAAAAGCTCAAGTCTTGGTTTTAAGTGATGAGTCCAAAAATTGGACGTCTGGAATCTGAAGCCGGAAGGTAAAGTCTGCAATGAAATACTCGAAAAGTCCAAGACTATTGAGACTAGTCTAATATTCAAGGTTTAAAATTGTGGAACCTCAACATTATTGTCTGATAATCCAGATCTCTAAGATGTTGTCTAAAATCCATAATTCGAGGTCTAATTCCTAAATTTAGTCTTATATCCGAGGTCTAAGATCCTAAGTGCCCAAATAAGAGGTCTAGAGTATAGTCTAAATTGCAAAGTGACTTTCTTGAATTTAGTCTAATGCTCGAGGATTAAATTTCTAGAACCCCAAGATTTGGATGGAATTAACTCTTGAGTATAAAGTGTATGAAAGAATACTTCCAATATTCATGGAAATCTAAATTCTGGAACCCTAAATCTATGCCATCTGATAATTCAGACTTTCAAAATCTAGACTTTATTCCAAAACCTGAAGTTCGACGTCTGGTTCTGATATAAGTCCAGTGTCGGAGGTTCAAAATTGCAAGACGTTGAATCCGGAGGTCTAAAGTTGAGTCCGAATTACAAACTGGTTCAAAGTGTAAAGTGCTACGTTGGCAAAAATCTGAAGTTTAGAGTCCTCACCCAACTAGCTTTACTCTAGTATCTAGAGACTCATGTCCAAAGTTAGAATAAAATCGTAAGTTTTCAGTATAAAGTGGAGCACCTCAAAAGTCTATGAAAAGTAGTCCAATATCTATGGAAGTTTGAAAACCTGGATTCCTGAAGCAAGGCCGTCTGATAACTCGGATTTTTCAAATATAGTCTGAATTCTAAAACAAACGTTTAATTTTAAAATGAGTTTAATATCCGAGGTTTATGATTTCAAGACCTCAAATGTATAAAGTCCACAGTTTAGAGTGTGGAGACTAACGATGGCAAAAGACTGAAGTCTAGAGTCTCCACTCAAATGGATATAATCTAGTCCAGGGTTTTCTCATTCTTGAATTCAGTCTAATGTTCGAGGTTTAAAATTCTAAAACCCTATGCCTGGAAGCCTAGAATTAGGTATAAATAGTGCAAAGTATAAAGGCCGCAGATGGAAGTGTAAGTCTAACGCTCCTAGTCAAATGGCTTTAGTCTGGTATCTAGAGTCTCAAGTCCAATGTTTGAATGAAATCTGAAGCCTGGTGTAGTAAGGGTGTTAGTCCAATATCCATGGAAGTCTGAAAATCTGGATGCCGTCTGATAACTCGGAATTATAGAATCTAGACTTAATTCCAAAACATCAATTTCAACGTCCAGTTTAAAGATAATTAGTCATGGCTCCGAGGCTTAAGATCGCAAGAACTCAAATCTGGAGGCTTAGGTTTAGTTATTAAGTCTGTAGTTTGAAGGATAAACTCTTACGTTGGCTAAAGTCTGAAGTCCAAAGTCCAAAAATTTTGAAGTTCAGGGTCTAAAATGTGTCTAAAAAGTGTGACTGGTTTTTTATGGTTGGGTTCACTTGACAGTAAAAATGACCTCATATTCTTTTGCAACCTCATTTCCTCCTCTTTCTACCTTTATTGTTTGGAGGACGAGGTTCCTTGACCCAAAAATTATCGAAAATGACGTCACTCGTAATTTCCTCAGTTCCTTCTCTTTCTACCTCTTTTGGAAGAAGGGCGGGGTTCGAAAACTACCAAGACTTGTGGCACCCCAATTTCGAGGTTTTTGAGTATGAGGAACTCGAATTTCATGTAATATTTTTTCTAGTACTTGGTACTTTCATTTGCGTAGATAGCTGAACTAGTTAGCTTATCATTACAGTTGGGATAAAAATAACATCAAAATAAAATTCCTTGACTCAAAAAGTTCGAAAATGACATGTCACTCGCAACGTCTTTTTGTACCCTCATTTCCTCTCTTTCTACCTCTTGTGGAAGGAGAGCTAGGTCAAAAACCACTAGGACTTGTTTCACATAGATACCTCAACTAATTCCCTTATTATTACAGTAAAACTGAAAATAACATCACAACCCAATTCCTTGTTCCTTGACTCAAAAATTATCGAAAATGACATATCACTAGTAACGTCGTTTTGCACCCTCATTTCCTCCTCTTTCTACCTCTTGAGGGAGGGGAACGAGGTTAAAAACTTTTTGGGTATGAGCAACTCGAATTTGATGTTTTATTTTTTGTAGCACTTCCATTTGCGTAGAACTAGTTGATTATTACAGTTTGAGTAAAAATAACACCAGTATAAAATTTTTTGACCCAATGACATGTCACTCGTAACGTTCCTTTGCAAAATCGTTTCCTTTTCTTTCTGCCACTTTTGGAAGGAGTACGAGGTTCGAAAGCTATCAGGACCATGTGACCCCTCAATTTTGAGGTTTTAGAAAAAGAAACTCATGTTATTCTTTTCTGACACTTTGATTTGTGTACATAGATAATTCACTTTATTAGTTTCAAAGTGAGAGTGGAAATAACATCAAAATCCAATTCCTTAACCCTAAAACTATCGAAACCTAACGTCCTTTCGTACCCTCATTTCCTTTTCTTTTTACGTTTTTCGGAAGGAAGACAAGCTTCGAAAACTACTAGAACGTGTGGCACCTCAATTTCAAGGTTTTTAAGTATGAGGAACTTGAATTTTATGTTTTGTAGTACTTTGATTAGCGTAGATAGCTCAACTACTATTTATTAACACAGTTGGGGTGAAAATAACACCAAAATCAAATTCCTTGACCCAAAATTAATTTATCGTCGACATTTTACTCGTAACGTCTTTTTGCAACCTCATCTTCTCCTCATTTTTTTCCCGGTATTATTGAAGTAATTCTCGTTTTAAAATATAGTTTTCCGTACGCCGCGTTTCAACTTACTATTCAACTACTGTCCGGAACAGCCCACGTAACGTTTCTGTTCAATTTTTATCATCTCGTACCAGTCGTATATTTCGTGGTACCAACCGCCCGTTTAATTGCATCTTTTACTCCCATTGGGAGGTGGGAGTGAAGTGAGGAGAATCGTGTTCCAAAATACTCCAAGTTCAATATCAAAGTCTCAAACTCCAGTCTTTCGAAAAGACCATACTTTTATTCTGTAGTCAGGTGTATTAAAGTCCAATGTTGAATGTCTAAAGGAATAATGATTAATAGAAAAAGTCTGACAGTTATGAGCAGGTCTAGAAGCTCGACAGTTCCTGCATACAGTATGAAATGTCGAACATCCACAAGGCTATAAGTCCATGCGTTTAAAGAATGAAAACTGAAGTGATAACCTCGAAAATATGAAACAGTCTGGAAGGTATAAAGGTGGGAAGCTCAAAGTGATGAATTTTTAGAGTCCTAAAATGGTTTGGTTGAAGCTCTGCAAAACTAAAACAGAGCGAGCTTCTGATTATAGACAATCGAAAGGACTCCAAAAATCCTTCTCATGCCTGAATAAAGTTAAGAATTAGTAAATGAAAAGAGCTTTCTGGATGACCTCCAATAGACTACTCTAGTAATGATTAAATATGAATAACGGAAAAATTGACTCCAATATCCTTCACCCAATTAGATGCAAATTCGATTTGATCCAGATTGGCAAACATCCTCGATCCACCTGGAACGTTACAAAGACATCGAGCGCAACTGGAAATCCAAAGTTTGATTTTCCTAAAAGAAATTACTGGATTTCCAATTTGTCACCCAGAACATATTCCAGGCATTAAGTGGCCCAGAAGTCATAAATTAAACCCTGGAAAAGTTGGAAACAGTTGCCTTTTTCTTTGCTCACGTTTTATTTTATTTTTTGCCTACACGGGGAACTTTACGAGCAGATGGATGAGAAAAATAAAATGTTTTTTCCAGACACCTTCGCCAGCAAAGTAGCAGCCATTCATGACAAACATGCAGACGCCAGCGTCGGTAACGTAACAGGCAGCAACGCTGTCAACGTATTTCTGGGTATAGGCGTGGCCTGGTCCATAGCAGCAATCTACCATGGTGTTCACGGGAAAACATTTGAAGTCAATCCTGGAAGGTGAGTACCCTGGGGGTTTATTTTGGCAAAATCTGTTGTTTCAGCCTAGCCTTCTCAGTGACTATATTCTGCACCGAAGCAGCAGTGGCCATTTTCATCCTTCTCATTCGAAGAAGCAACGTGGTGGGAGGTGAGCTGGGAGGGCCGGTTGCCTTGAAGTACCTCACCTCGGGCCTGTTGTTTTCCTTGTGGATTATTTACTTGGTTTTATCAACGTTGGAGGCGTATGAAGTTATCAAGGGATTTTAACTACATAATATGTACAAAGCGACGCCGACGTTTCTCTCATCCGTCACCATCATCATTCGATAGCCTTAAGATTGATAAAGCGTGTAGTATAGACTATATTTTATAAATGTTTATAAACTTACTTAGTCTGTTGTTAAGTCTAGATCGATGCTTCCATGTGATTGTTGATTTGAAGGCCTATGGCCAAGAAACTAGATTATTGTTATTGTTGTAATCCAAGACTTTCCGGAGGTTGTCCGATTTGTAGATAGACGTTTGTAACATAGATTTAGACAAGAATGTATTTCCCTTTCCACATTTCCTGCTAGACCAAAATTTTGACCAAAAGCCGATAGCTTTTATATCACGATAGTGTAGATTTTCTAACCGATTTTATTCCGTATTTGACCCGCTTATTTATCGACGTTATGGTTTATTGACGACTTAATTAATTAATAATTGGTGTGATGATAATGTGTTGTAAATAGGCTGTTATTAATTAGTTTAATTAATGATTATTTGTGTTGAAATGTAGATTAATGGGTGTGGGGTGACAATTTTATCAATTTGGCTTGTAATCAACGACTTTTTCACGTTTGGTGCATCAGACCGTAAATTTTCGAATCCAGGTCCATCAAAGACAGCTGCCAGATATTTTAAGTATGAATGCAAGAGCGGTCTGGCACCATAAACTAAGACGATATTGATTTGTTTTTTTTATTTTCATTTGTCGAGGTATACAGGGTGACCCAGTTTCATTCGGCAATTTTTGAAATTTTAAAATCATCGCAGTAAAATGAATAATTTTCACACATACAGGGTTAGCAGAAATTACCAAGACGGTCGATTATTTCCAAAGATACACAAGTTATAAAAAAATGTCTTGTATGAAAGTTGTGTGGTTTTTAACAATCTACATATCTGTGATAAATAAAAAAGGTTATGGCGGATCAAAGTTTCCTTTTTTTAATATTATATATGGATATTTTCTATTTTCATTCTTTCGTCAATTTTGAGCAAAAATTGTTTATACTTTTAAAATAATGTTCCTAAATTTAGCCGTTTCCAAGTTATCGCGTTTTATAAATAACATTTTTGAATCTTCAACATGGTATAAAACCCAAACGGTTCAAGGTAGAGAAAATCATCTGCACTGCTATCCAAGGGCAATAAATTGATTTTTGAGAAAAAATGTGAAGATGTGTTGAAGAAAATTAACAGTTGACAGTATCTTCTAGGTACACACCATTTTTCTCTATCTTGAACCGTGAGTTTTATAGCATGTCAAAAGAGCAAAAATGTCATTTTCAAATCACGATATCTCGAAAACGATTGATTTTAGGAACAATACGTTTTTTAAAATTTTTGCTCAAAATTGGAGGAAGAATTTTAATACTCATTAATTCCTGAACAGAATGCAACGTTGATCTGCCATAACTTCATGACTGACCCTGTATATTCCAATTTATGACAGTATGACCGTGCTAGTGATTTCTCCTAACCCTGTATTGTATACAGTATGTCCCCAGATAGGTGTTACAAGAGGACTAACAGGAGGACAAATGGACTAAAAATTCAAGGATACGACAAAAAGTCATTCTTGGTAAAAGTTTCTGCATGGTCTAAAAATAACATCTGTCAAAAAAAATACTTGAAATATACAGGTAGACAAACAAATAACAAAATGTGATGATTACACTTTAATACAGTGCTGAAATTATTATTATTTTTTTAATTTTGGACAAAAAACGATGACGAATAATATTGAGCATTATTTTTTTTTGTTTTTGTTGACCTTTTTAGTATATTTCTTTTGAAAAAATAGATTATTGATGGTCTTTTTTTAACTTGTCTATTCACATAAGGCTTCTTTCTAAGAACTTTGTCTGCTTTATTCAAGATTTTGGACTAATTTTTATCGTTGAAGTATAGTTTTTTCAACTCCAAAAAAAAACCACTTCAAATAACACTTTCCTTTTTATTTATTTTTTTTCAATTTCAGTTTTATGCGTCTCTCTCTTTATTTGATAAGTTTTTCTGTGGTCTCTGTTGTATCAATTTATCGAGTTTTCTTATTCTAGAATGATTTAACATTCTCGTTTTTTTTTTCAATAATTGTCATTTCAAGTACCTCTATTCAATGATTTAACGGATTTTTTCTCCAATGTTTTGGGTTTATAATCAACTCATTCAGGTTTTTAATGCTATGATTCAATGATTCCAATTTTCTTGGGAACATTTTCCCTTTTTTTATGTTTTAATTTTACGGTTGTTTTTTGGTATTTGATACATTTTTCTACGCTTATTGAGGTTTTCTATTTTACAATATGTTGGTGACCTGTTTGGAACGTGTTTTTTCTTATCAACACCTACCCGAAACTAACTCAAACTAACCCAAGCTGACGAAAACTTAAGCATACTGACCAAATCCTATACAAAACTAACCCAAAAGTAACCATCGCAAAAATAACCAAAAGTAACGCAAACTGACTCAAAACTGACTCAAACTAACCCAAAAGGAACCAAACCAATGCAAATTGACGATAGAGTAACAAAAATTCGATGAAATCTCAGAACAAACTAACCCAAATTGACTCAAAACAACACAAAATTGACCAAAACTAACACAAATTGAACTAAATCAACCCAGAAAAATTGACCAGAAATAACTGAAACTTACTACTCAAGCAGACCCAAAAATAACCAAACTGACCCAAACTAACGCAAAACGGACCAAAAGTATCCAAAACTATCGAAAATTTAGCCAAACTAACCCAAAAGTAATACAAACTGACAAAACTGATCTTAAACTAACGCAAATTGACGGAAACTAACCAAAAAGTATCAAAAAAAGTTACCAATACAGGACTAGTCAAAAAATAAATAAATAAGATGTTATTTTGGGTAAGAGAAAAGTATCTTAAGATATCAACATCCAAAATGTCATTCCTGGTAAAGTTTTTACTCAATTTGAAAATCCAATTTTCCTCAAGAGACTACTTATCAAGATTCACAAAGATGTTGTGGTCCACTAGACCGCATTTATTTTTACGTTAGAACGTCGCGTCGTGGCATCAGATAAATCATTCCGAACTACCAACGGATATTTTAAATCAATATTCCACAAGCGGTCTAATAAATCATACACAAAATATCTTCGAAAACTTATGTAGATGAATGAAAGAACTCATCAGAATCAAGTAAGGCCAGTAGCGCACCGGGAAATTTCCTCTGGGAAGGGTTTTCTCAATACATAGGTATCTTCACTACCTTACTACCTACCATATTACTATAATAATGTTTTATGTTCGTTGACTGCAAAACTTTCTAATTCTGGATTCAATCTTAGCCTTAAGAACACACTTCCTCTCATCACACAAACCCTACTTCTGCTGGATCGACTGTTTTAAATCTGAATAATGATTCACAAACTGATGAACGGTCACATCTCTTGAAAACTGGCAACTGCTTCATTTTCGATATAGTGATCTGATAATTCACTTCCCCTAACGCTTGGTGTAGAGCAGGTGAAGTGGGTGTAAAAGGAACCAGTAAAACATGCGCAGATGGTGTCTTTTTGTCAAATTTTGAAGGTTGGAGCTGTTTTCAACTTACATTTTATGGTTTTCAAGGATACCCAACATTTTAGGTTTTTCGCTTGGAAATATGGATTGGCCGAGAATACGGATTTTCTGAAAATATGAGCGATCAGTCACATCCTATACACCCCATATTCACTGCACTGAATCCACATTACACATAAAGCCAATTTGACGCATAGTATTATGGGGAATATATTGAAAATAATAAATGAATGTATTTATATAATTAAAATTCTGAATAGTTTTTTCATACTATGTATTAAAAATAAATAAATAAAAAGTCCCAGATGCGGTCTGGTAGATCATATTCCAAAAATCTTCACAAACTTGATAGTTCGATGAGAAAACGACAAATTAGACATCCAGTTCTTGAAATGCGGTCTACTAGACCTAAACAATAAACAAGTAAAAACTGAATGTGGTGTTGATCGTTCCAAATTTCAATTATCCAAGCGGTCCGGTAGACCGTAGCAAAAAACTTCCACAAACATGATAACTTGGTGAAAAGTTTTGTGAATGGTGAGTTTTTGATACGCGGCCTACCAGGCACAAACATCCGAACAGCCTCGATTATCTCATTTACACGATTTTGGTCGTGTTCCTGCCCGTTGAATGCCGCATTGAACGGAGGCATCTAAACACACAATAAAGAGTTCCAAATCTTTTATAAAACACTTTTTAAATCGATGAAATCCATATTAAATGGCGAAGTTGAAACTTGCCACGTCAGCAGCCCTCGATAACTCATAGCTTCCTTATTTACTGAAAGTTTTGTATGTAATAAAATACATTGGAAGGTTGTTGATATCCATTAATAAATAATGGAGTTTTATGATGTGAAAAGTTACCACGTCATCAATATTGGCTCGTTCATTTATAAACGGATTTTGCATTGTATAGAAGCTCGAATCGGTTAAATCCGTTAATGAATGGCGAAGTGATGGGAATTTTAAAATTGCCACGTCACCAATATTCAATCGTGCAAAATGTTTCCATAAATTGTGACCCTTTAAATCGATTAATAGTCAACGAAAAAAGCACACGTTTATTTCAGGTGTACAATAATTTATCACCTACTTATCTATCCTAGTGTGTAGCTATAACTAACCTAAACCTAAACCTAAACTATATTCCTCTAAGAATCATTCTTGTTTGTTGTCAATGCTGTTAAAAGTCCTAAACTAAGTGAGAACCTGTTGTTCGGTAATAAACTGGTTTTAAAATAGCTCCAGTGTCTTAATCTTAATACATCCCTCACCTGAGATCTCATCGGCTCGTAAAAATCATTTTATCGCAAAAGGCCTGCCATGAGGACTGGAGCGACTTTAGTGGATCTTTTTGAATATTTTATGGCACTGGAAAGGTTAGTTTTTTGCAAAAAGATTCGCGATGAATGGGAAAAGGGTCGTTGAGCCTTGGGAATGGGGTTGATGAAAGGGTGTGACTAGAATGTTTGTTCACCTGAATAGATATCGACATTTTGTCTTGCATGGAGCTTCGTTACATGTCTATGTTTATTATTGAGACAAAAATGATCAAGTGGAAATGGGTTTCACCTTTTTGGTAAAATAAAATGCAAATTTCTAATGGCCTGAGAAAAGTGTCCTATATTGTCCATCAACCCTTCACCATTTTAATAAAGCGGATGTGAAGTTGGAAGGGTTGAGTGGTGTAACAGGTTTGGTCATTTTGGTGAGTAATTATGCTCAGGGTAATTTCCATGGGAATTGGGATACGTGCGATAATGAAAATGAGTCCATGGGCAATTTGCATACAATTTAGTCATCAGTAGTTTCTTTTTTCAAAATAGCCAAAAATACTTAATAATTGAAGTCTTTCTCCACAAGGACAACAAGGCAAAAAATGACCTAGCCGATGATGTAGATGTTCAAAAGTTCGATTATAAAAAAAAAAATGGTTGTTAAGCACAGAACTGATGAGGGACGAAAGAAGAAGAATGAAAATGAGTCCTGAAAAATCATTGATAGAGATGTGAATGGCCAAAGAAAATAGAATATTGTGGTATAATCAAGAGATGACCAAAATAAACAAGAAGCATTATTTGCAGTCCTGGATATAATGAAACGGAAGTAATTTAAAAAAAATGTGATGTACCAGACAGAATGATATCTAGAAAAGAACAGGACGAACCAGAGTTCAGCGTATATCGTATTGGTTAATATTTTTTTTCCAGTAAAATAATTTTTAAATCTCTGATCAATGAAATTATAATAACTCAGCACAACACAAATGTGATTCACATTTCTGATATCTAATTCAATCTCCTCGAACAATTTCATTTGATACAAAAACCAATATACCTGCAAAAACAGGAGTAATGCTTTATTTTTTAATTTAACTGAACTAAACAGGAATAAGATGCCAAACATCTAAGAGATAGTATAACATATCATGGCTTCAAAAAAGCTCATACTTTTCCAGTATGCAACTTGTGTTTCAAATTTAAAAAAAAAAACTGGACAAAAAAGCTGCTTAATATATGCTAAAGCTAAAAGCCAGTGCATACCAGTTTCGATTTCCATCATGATCAACATAGCTACAACACCAGAAGGAACTACGACATCAAGTTGAGGTTTCTAGGACTAAATAAAACGCGAATCAGTATAAATTATTGGGCCCAATTATTTTTTAATAAATTACCTGTTCGAGTCAGACAGCTGGAAATGAGATCTTTCATTAACACTTTATACGACACGCCTTCTACAGCACCAGCACTGATTTTTCAAATTTTGATGTGAAAGTAGTGATGTGATATTTTGTATTGTTTGATTTTATTTTACATCTTAGCTCATTTTACATACATCTGTTTATTGTTAGATTTAAACCCATATTCTTACATTATACAGGGTGGCCCAACGAAAAGGTCCCACCCTTAGTTATGACTTTCCTGGTATATTTTGGGAAAAACGCTCGGACACATCAATTTTATTTTTGAGGGGACGTCTTTTTGTGTATGACTGTTTAATACAGGGTGTTCCAAAAATAAGATATCGCATTACACTTGACATTTTTTAATGGAAACCCCCATTTTCGGATTCTCCATGAAGTTTTAAGTAACTTTTGTATTATACAGTTTATACCTATCTTCAACCGTTTTAAAGTTATTTGAATTTTTCATAAAAAAAAAATTAAAAAATAAAAAATTGACGGGGAAGACGTACTTGGACATGTTGGAAAATACAATAGAGCCACGATTAACCAAAATAATAAAAAAGGAGGTTGATTATAATGAAAATTTTCTTCATTTCCAACAAGATGGTGCACCACCGCACTTTGTAGCTCCAGTACGACAGTTTTTGGAAACCCATTTCCGAAATCAGTGGATCGGACGGCGCGGCCCCATTGAGTGGCCACCAAGGTCTCCGGACTTGAGTCCTTTAGATTACTTTCTTTGAGGACATTTAAAAAGTAAGGTCTTCAGTACGAAGCCAGACTCCATCCAAGATCTTCGGGAGCGGTTCACGGCGGAATGCAGACAAATAACTCCAGAAATGTGTGAAAATGATAGGAATAGATTGGAGCAAAATCTTTATTATTGCATGGAGGTAAACGGACACCACTTTCAACATTTATTACCACATTGACTTTTTGACACATTATAGCTTAGTAATTGATTTTTGTTTAAATTTTTTAAATAAACGGTTGAAGATAGGTATAAACTGTATTATACAAAAGTTACTAAAAACTTCATGGAGAATCCAAAAATAGAGACAAAATTGGGGGTTTCCATTCAAAAATGTCAAGTGTAATGCGATATCTTATTTTTGGAACACCCTGTATTATACAGTCATACACGAAAAGACGTCCCCCTAAAAATAAAAATTGATGTGTCCGAGCGTTTTTCCCAAAATATACCAGGAAAGTCATAAATGAGGGTGGGACCTTTTCGTTGGGCCACCCTGTATAATGAAAATTGTTCTTCCACATTACTGTTGTAGTTATTTTAGCATAATGTTATATTATTTTTTGACGACTGTAAAATTCCTGTATTTTGCTAGCATGATTAAATTCAGTATTTCAGTATGCAAGCACAGACAAGAGAATTCCAAACCGATACGCACAAAAAAGAAACGTGCAAAAAAGTACAAGTCGTAGCTTGGCATATTAGATTAGACCGGTATTATTGGAATAAAACTAAAGCCATAATTCGTAATATTTCAGCTTATTGATCGAATATAATATAGTCTTTCATTGAATAAGAGATAAAATATAATTGGCATCACATTATTGAAGATAAAAAAAATACGATATGTGTTATAATTACGTAATCGACTCGTTTGGCTGCTAGTTTAATACATGTTACTTCAATTTTTTTTGACTATTATGATTTTGTTGAAGCTACATGTTCAGAAATTAATCATCTGTGGAGGCGAAAATACTAATTTATTAATTGCAACATTTAGACTGTATTAAGTGTACCTGTAAAAAACATGAAGTTCTTAGTTCAACCTTATAAACCATGTTATCTTGGAAATTAACCTTAAAACCTTTTCATTTGAGTTTTTTTTTTGAATCGACAAATCGAGAAAAAAAATATTTTTCCAAATTTGGTTCAAGAGAATCTTTTCGGCTTCAATGTTTTTTCTATATTTCAAATTATTATATTATCAACTTCAACTAGATTTTTTGAAAGTTTTTGAAATTAATTTGAGTGTTTATTTTCTATTTGACCACCCTGTAGATTTTTTCAGCTAATTCTGGTTAGTTTGGCTGGGTTTTAGTTAGATTGGATTGTTTTCGGTTAGATTGGGTTAGTTCTAGTTAGTTTGAGTTAGTTTGGGTGAGTTTTGGTTAGTTTGTGTAAGTTTCGGTTAGATTGGGTTGGGTTTGGTTGATTGAGTTGGTTTTGAGTTTGGTTTGTTTGGGTTAGTTTATGTTTAGATTTGTGCTAGTTTTGGTTAGATCAGGTCCGTTTTAATTAGTTTGGGTTAGTTTTCTCATTTTTTGTTATAGGTAGTCTATTAAAGTATAAAGACAAGTTTGGCAACATTGCATTCCAGTTTGGTAATAAACGCAGCTTATTGTTACAATGTGACAAAGCAAGGGAGTTTTTTCAGTTTTTGCACTAAATTCTGATAAAAATCTAGCCTGTTCTGGATTATTTTTTGTCTTAAAAGTGGTTCGATTCAAAGTATGTAACTGACCTCATTCCGAAATCGCTCCGTTTCTTAGGGGTGGTAAATTTAAAATATAATAATATAATATCGAATTATATATAAAAAATCGAATTATTCAAATTGTATATCATTATTAATTTGAAGTAGGTATTGCTTTAAAAATACCTCAAGGTTTTTTGGGATGCAAAACCTGAATAGGATGCAAAACCGGCACTTCTGTACAAACTTCTGATGGTTTAAAATGACCATAACTTTTTAACCAGTGTAGCTTTTATTTTTTGTCAAGGAAATTATTCTTTACGTATTCTTAGGCAAGAAATGTGCTCTATAACCCGCTAAAGTGAGCCGTTTTCGAGATATTCTGATCTTTAGTGTTCGATGCCGCACCAGAATATAACTTTGATTTAAAAAAAAATGTTTTTACCTTTGAGGCTGGAATTTTGTCAGTCAAACGGTAGTATTTGAATTTTATGGGTTGAAATGGCTTTATGGGGAAAAAATCGTATAAAAATTGAGATTAATATCGGTTCATGAATTGATATTGATCTTGATTTTGTTTTCTTACCCCTATAAATATATGGCAACAAAATCAAATACTACCTATTCAATGACTAAACTTCACCCTAGAGGTAAGTAAGTGGTTTGAATATTCTGGGGCGGCATCGGATACTAAAAAACCAATAAAATTGTCGAAAATATCTTCTCTAAATCGGCTAGAGACACAAGAGTACCTTTTCTGCTCAAAAGTGCCTACAAGATCATTTCCTTTTACAAAAATGTTTTAAAGTACCTAAACTGAGAAAAAAGATATAGCCAATTTAAACCTTCAGAAGAGGGGTGCGAAGCGCACTCTATAGGCCACAATGAAAAGGTATCCAAATTCAGGTTTCGCATCCCAAGAAACCCCCGGCTACCAATTTTCAAAGTAATACGTTGAAAAATGTTGACAGATTTTGTAGAATTCGATTTTCATTGTTTCACTTCACCACCCTGTATCTGAGAAACGGAGCAATTTCGGAATAAGGTAAGTTGCTTATATTATGTGGTAAGATTTTTAAGAAAACTTTCACAGACACCCTGTATAAACTCGAAACTCTGCTTCAAAATTAAAAAAATGCTTAATGTGTAGATATACCTAGTCTTTACAAGACCCAAAAATTTCAGCTCAGGCAGTAGTACAGTAAATCCGTGCTTGTCCTAAGAATTTTGGGAAATACGCAAAAACTTTTTTTATCATGTGGAGGGAGTCCTCAATAGCTTAACTCTGAGTTTTCTGGAAAATCGAAATTGAGCTTACCACGCCATCTTAAAAATAAGGGCACGTGTGTTTTCTCCGTTCCTATTAGACTTACGATAAAATCATACAACCAAAGTTGTTCAGAATGACAATGACATTCCCAAAAACTTTTATTCCAAACTTTTTTCTCTAAAATCAATAATAAAAAATTTACAGGGTGATTCATTATTATGGAATGTGAGAAGAAATCGTATAGGACCAAAGTAGTGCAAAATTACATTCCCAGCAACTTTTTTCCATTTATTTTGATGGTTTCTGGGAGTTAAATTTGTGCGACTTTCCTCCTGTACGATTTCTTTCCACCAAGGAATCACCCTGTACATTTTTTATTACTAATTTTAGAAAAAAAGTTTTTTAGAAAAGTTATTGAGAATGCAAATTCGAACAATTTTGGTTCTATGATATTTTATCGTAAGTCTTAAATGGTAACGGAGAAAAGAAGCAGCGCCCTTATATTCAAGAAGACGTGGTAATCTCACCCCCGAATTTCCCGAAAACTCAGAGTTAAGGTACTGAGCATCCCCTCCACAAGTTTTCCCACGTATTTTCCGAAATCGGTCATGTGATTTCGGAAAATACGCTATTTAAAGCACGGATTTACTGTACTATAGGTACTCCTCCACACCGTTAAGCCCCATAGACGCGTCTGCTGTCAATTTTTTATATTGTTTGCATAACAAAAACTATAACTTGACGGCAAAACCAAGAGTATTGAAATGGCACGGCCAAAAGGGAAAAAACCTATCTGCCTTCGGGCTATTCGTGTTATAAATTTGAAAAATTTGTTTTACTTTAGTAATATTTATTAATTTTACTGAAACTACTGGTTACTCAAGGTAAAAAGTAGGATTATGTATAATGATTATTAGGGACAATGGCGCTCTTTTGTTAAAAATAAAGACAAAAACAATTTGAAATCAACTTCATTTTATGATTTAAAAAATGAATGTATGATACAACGTTTTTTATGTTCCACTCAGCTCCACTTGAGAATTTGGGGTTAGCTAATATATTAAAGTCAAGAAAAATTGAAAAATTCTGTCGGTCGCTGAAATGATATCAGACGGTCCACTTTTTATTCATTTCTGACTTTAATTCAGCATCTTTTACTCAAAGTAAAACGTCTAGACATAAAATGAATCAAAAGTGAAGAATCAATTCATTAGTGAACTGATCCAGAGATGTTGGATATTTTCATTCGACATCTTTCTCCCGGTGCCGAATGAACGAAAAATGAAAGGTATGAACAAACAGGTTCACTCGACTTCAGTTCTTAGTCGCTCGCGCTCGGCAACCTCCATCTCCTGTGGAATTATTATTCTTATTTGAAAAAATGGTATTCAAGTGGAACGATCAAAACACGTTGCGTTCTTGGAGTGTCAAAAATAATTCATGTCCAAGCTCGGTAAAAATAAAGTCAGAACAGTACGGGGCAATGCTATGAAAGCGCTGATAAAGGGCAGGACACATAGCTGCGTTGGTTTTATCCATCAGCATCAGAGTGACTGGGAGTAACGAAGAGCATGGGATTAATGAACCGAGTGTAGATCATGTTGTAAACCACGTGAATTATAAGGTGGGTTTACACTATAGTTAATACACTGCCAGTCAAAATGATCAGATCACCTTAAATATCCGAAATAAAGTTTCTGTTGATAATTTTTTGCAGGTGATTTTTTTTTTTAAATACACAATCATGTTTTCTTTCGAGCCACATATCCCATATTGCAGTTTTTTTACCCGTAGTAAGAAAAAATCAGTTTGGATACTTTTCTTTTAACCTCTACGTTTAAACGTTAAACATTGAATTAGTTCCTATTATTTTTTGTTAAAACTTCAAAATGAATGTGAATGGTCGAAGATTGTGTTAGGGCGGTAACATTAATGAAGGAAGGTCGTAGTCAGCGATATATCGCAAAAAGGCTTGACGTAATCCAGTTTGCAGTTCTCTAGGTTTTAGGAAGACATAGAAAAAATGAGGATCTTCAGAGGAGATCAGACCAGGGTCGTGGACGCACCACCAATGCCGCCCAGGATCGCTACATGGTCCAACAAGTCCTTCGGAACAGGACATTACCAGGTCCTAAGCTGCAAAATGTTGCTAGAAGGACTTATGGAATCCAAATAAGCTCGAATACCATAAGACATCGCCCAAGGGAACAAAACCTGACTCCACGTGGTAGCCGCTAGAGGGCCGCGTTTGATCGTAGAGCACCGGAGGATTAGACTTCAATCTGCGAGGGTGCACCCCAACAACCAATTGGAGTCATTTTTTTTACGGACGAGTCAAGATTTTCCCTTTACCATTCAGATAGACGCGTACGAGTTTATCAAAGACCTGGAGAACGATACGCACAGTGTAAATTCGTTGAAAGCATCCGTCATGGTGGACGCAGTGTTATGTTTTGGGAAGGCATCTCTTTGGGAGGACTTACGGGGCTAGTGACACTTAGAAGGGATACTTTTGATGCTGTCCGATACATCTCGGATATTCTTGAACCCCATGTAATGCCATATGCTGAACACTTCGGTGACAATTTCATTTTTATGTAAGATAATGCACATCCGCACACAGCTGACCTCAACCCCATCGAGTATGTCTGGGACATGATGGGTAGGCGCTTTACAGCGCTTCCGAACCCACCGAACGATCTTGACGGGCTTACTGTTGCCATTTCTGAAATGTGGTACAAAATCGATCAAGGGGACATAATAGAGCTTATCCGACGATGTGAAGCTGTCATACGAGTTAGGGGTGGAAACACTCGATATTGACAGTTTTATCATAAATATGATAACATTTATTTTTTGAGGTTCTTGTTATTTATTAAATGGAAGGTCATTTTAAAGTTTATTTGCAATATAATCACGTATAATAAGATAATTGGTGTTTTTTTATGTTCCCTACTCGAATGAAACGAGATAAGTCTCATTTGAAAATTCTCTCAAAATTATTGTGTGATATCTAATAATTTTGGCTAGGTTATTTTTCAAAAAAATGTTATCAAGGCTACTGGACTCAATAATTTCTATCTATTAGGGTCAAAATTAGCCCCTTATTACTCACAACAACGCTGCCAAATTTCAAACAAGTCGGTCAAAATTTAACTGAATTATTAAAAAAAATGATTTAAAAAAACTTTGCCACCCTGTATCATAGAAACGATGCGTTTTCGGACCTATGTTTATTGAAACTTTTTTTCTGAGAATGACCTCAGGAATCAATCCTTTCATTTTTGCCCAATGTTTTTTAAAGATGATGTATATCTAATACGAACAGTCTCAAGGCTACGCGTCCACTCAATTTCTAATACTGTATTTTAGAATAGAGAAGATCGAATGAAAACTCCACAAAAAGAAATCTTAAGTCTACCTACCTATTATGGTGAATGCGGTCCAGGAAGATGCATTACGGTATTTCATTTTAGGTCCAAATTAAACGAAATCATAAAATAGTTTGATCAATTGATAACAAATGAATCAGTCTACCACATAATCAATGGGGTTGTAAGATACGAAAACACAACCAGCATCCCCTTTCCTATGTATCTCTTCTGGCCGGTTTCGCGGACAATTGGCACAGGCAAAAAGCAGCCAACCCTTTCTCTTTTCGCAATTGAGATTGCACGTGCGATTTTTGATAAATGGACGTCCGGTTTATCTTAGAATTAAGAATAGATTTTTTCGGACTGGGTTCAACGGTGTCTATTTTCGGTTAACAAATTGACCAGAGAATCTTGATTTCGGGGTTTAACAATGTGTGGTTGCGAGATTACGTTACTTTCTAGCAAATGCAGCTTTTTCCACTGAAATGGTACCAGGTTTTAATATTAATAATAATAATAATAACATTCATTTAGCATTTTTTGCCATACACATCAACAATACAGGGTGTTCGGTAAGTATGGGACAAAATTTTGGAAGTGTATTATAGGGAAGGTCAAAATAACCCTACTTTGTCATAAAAACTTTTTTCCTAAACAGCCTCCTAACCGAGTTACAGAGCCCCAAAAAGGGAACCATCGATTTGATTTTTTAGCTCTAACTTTTGAACCGGCTTGTATAATTTGATGAAATTTTAGTATGTTGTGTAGGCCATGAAGTCTCATAAGACCATAGTAAGGTCAATATTTGAAATTTCATGGGGAACCAGGAACGGACTGGCCACCATACCTTTTGGGCCCGATTTTTGACAGGTGTCATTTAACAGAGCTGAAAACTATTTTTTCAAATACTATGACCTTTTTTCATCACAAAAGGTGCTCTTCTTTTGTTCCGATAAAACTAACCGTTTTCGAGAAAAATAGATTTTTGTTTTACAGGTTATGCAATAATACAAAATACTACGGCGAGACATCAGTTATTGTTATTGTTGGTATTGAATGTTTTTTTGACACTGTCAGAGTGATTGACTGTACTAGAATTTGTCAAATTAGAAAAAAAAAAAAAAAATTACTTGTTTTTTTTTGAAAATTTGTATTTATTTTTTTTGTTTTTTTTCATAATTTTTAACAAATTCTAGTATAGGCAATCGATCTGAGGATGTCGGAAAATTGTTCAATACCAAAAATACCAACAACTGGTGGCTCGCCGTAGTATTTTAGTGTATTATTGCAATAACCTGTAAAACAAAATCTATTTTACTCGAAAACGGTTAGTTTTATCGAAACAAAAGAAAAGCACCTTTTTTTATGACAAAAGGTCAGAGTATTTGAAAAAGTAGTTTTCTTCTCTGTTAAATGACACCTGTCAAAAATCGGGCCCAAAAGGTATGGTGGCCAGTCTGTTCCTGGTTCCCTCTACAATTTCAAATAATGACATTACTATGGTTTTATAAGTCTTTATGGCCTACACAACATACTAAAATTTCATCAAATTATACAAGCCATTTATCTCTGTATCTCCGTTAGGAAGCACTTTGGAAAAAAAAGTTTTATGATAAACTGGGGTTATTTTGACTTCATCTATACGCTCCCGAAATTTTGCCCCATACTTACTGGACATATACAGGGTATATACAGTGTTCGTCATAGATTTGAGTACATAATATGGGAAATTTGCCCAAACAAATCTTTCTTATCGTTTGGCCGCTAGAGGGCGTTTCTCGGATGTCATCAAGTTTTTTATATCCTATGACATTTTTCTTAAAAATGATTAATTTTGGTAAAAGGTCAAAAGTTTACTTTCAAAAATAACTATACAGATAATTAGATGGCGCTTTCACAATCAAAACGCGCGCATCAGAATGTGATGAAAAGCGATCGAGTTATGCAAGTTTAAAGTTCCGTTAGCCATCTTGTTTTGACACGTCAGCAGACAATAAAATTGGAAGCTGCAATAACTGGATTATTTTTCAACGGATTTCGTTGCGGAAAAAATTAAAATGTCAAGAATCGTATTTTGCATGTATTCTCGAATTTATTTTATTGGCAGAATTCACCGGATTGAATATTTTTTATATTCAAGAGAATATCTTTCGTTGTGAATGGAATCAAGATTCAAGTCAATGGAGTTTAAAAAAAAACCCTGTTTGACATCACGTTTTCAACAAACATCAGACAGATTTTCAAAAACGCCATTATAGATAAATAGACAGATGAGACTGTCACCATAAATGTTTCTTTCCGCATCAAAATCTGGTAAAAAAACGCCTGATTCAGTCAAATTCAAAGTTTTGTCCGCTATCTTGTTTTGCCACGTCTGCAAATAATACAGTTTCCAACAGCTAGAAATTGATGGGGTTGTTTTTCTCGCCGATAGCGTAAGGCGCATGCTTTCTAACCAGGGCGACTGACAAGCGGTGCCGCGTTCACGAGCGTGCTTCTATCCTTGTCTAGCTGAAACTAGAACAAGGATAGAGCATAAAGTCTTTCGTGCAATGTGAACGCGGAAGAGATGTCAAAAATATGATTTTTGCATATACAGAAATGGCGGCTCTTGACCTATAGTTCACGTACTCACGTTTTAATTGTGTATCACTGTATCAACAAATGTGTTACCCTTCATGAAACTCGATAAAAACTCACTCAAACTTGGCACTTGATACTGACAGTATTTTGGAGGTTGTGAAAGATTGTCACAGGTCATAACTCAAATTCAAAACTGTCAAGAATTTGACATTTCCAGCCACCAGTTGCCCTTATACATGTGCATGCGCGGCACGAGAAAAACAACCCTATAGACAGATGACACTGTCACCATCAAAATCCGGTGAAAAACGACCGAAATTGGTATCACGTTTCTGATGTTAATCAGACGGACATACATCATCTTGGATTCTCAAAACCGTCATTTTGCAAAAAGGTAAATAAAATAATCGATATAATTGATAGATGGCAGGGTCACCACAAAAACGCTATTTCCGCATCAAAATCCCATGAAAAACGAACTTCAAGTTCAGAGTTTTGCCGGCCATTTTGTTTTACCACTTCAGCAAATGATAAAATTCCAAACAGTCATAACATGATCATTTTTGAACAGGCTTTGATTCAGAAAAAGCAAATGTCAGGAACTGCATTTATTATTTATGCAAAACTTGGCATAATTTTTCTACATGGTTGCCGCACTAAAAAGACAGCCAGAACCAGAACAGCCTCCTATCGTATGATTGATTGGGATACGGATACAGTGGCGGAGCTAGGCTAGAGTCAAGGAGGGGGCCTCAATCTTCATAGGCGGAAAATTAAGAATTTTTTTTTTATGCAGATTGAGTTAGAACAATGGGTCCGTTTCGTATGAATTATTAGTCCAGTCACCCAAGGTACAGAATCAGCGTTTCCAGGAAAAAAATTTAGAAGCTTTTTTTTCACTGGTTCTATCGGTTTTCTGGTCTACTGAATCCGAATCTAACTATGCAAACATATAACCTCACTATGTCATTGCTTTTTGAATTTTGATCAAATCCCAAATAGAACCTACATATGTAATTTGAACAAAGTCCTTTGGAAAATAACAAA
Source organism: Orchestes rusci (assembly GCA_958502075.1). NCBI lineage: Eukaryota > Metazoa > Arthropoda > Insecta > Coleoptera > Curculionidae > Orchestes > Orchestes rusci. The sequence goes on from OY293307.1 coordinate 32,528,992, forward strand.
ACTATGCAAACATAACCTCACTTTGTCATTCTTTTTTGATTTGTTTAATCAAATCCCAGACAGAAGCTAATATTAATATCTAATTTGAAAAGTCCTTTGGAAAACAGCAAAATTAATATCTAATATGAAAAAAGTCCTTTGAAAAACAGCAAAACTTTGCAAACATAACCTCACCAAGTTAATTTTTTTTTAATGTCTTGATTTCTAACCCAAATTGTGCCCAAATCCAAATAAAATCATCAGTCTACTTGAAAGCTGATTGTCAATTGTCAAATATTATGGTTGCGTTCAGAAATTTATCCCGAGAATCAATAACACATCAGAGGAAAAACCATTTTTTTTTTTAAATTTCATTCTAAGCATTTTCATATTCATTCAACATTTAAACCTTCTCTAGACTTACACAAATAATTCAAGACCAAAATTAGCCAAATCGGTCCAGCCGTTCTCGAGTTTTAGCGAGACTAACGAACAGCAATCGATTTTTATATATACAGATTATGCCAAGAGAAGCCCTTGTTCCCACCCTCCCCCTCCGTAGATCCGCCACTGATTGAGAACCTAAGTCACTAATCTTGGAGGTGTGATGAGCTTCATGAGTAGCAGTTTGATCACTATAGTTATAAGAATCAAAGAAATTGTATGACCAATAAGCGGCTCAAGCGATACCTATTGTGGAAAATATCGAACAATGACGTCACGAAGGAAAAAGCGCGATTCGGGTGGGCGGAGCCAGACGCAATTGTCAATAATAATTGATGTTATTCAAGTCCGCAGAATTATTATGTCAAGGATAATAAAATCGCATTATTACTTCCTAATCTTAATATTTTTCCTAATTCCAAACATTTTGCAAATTAATTCAAAACCGATTTATTGGGATTTGGGGTTAGTAGAAAATAAAATTTAATCTACAACCATTCCAGTCGATCTTGGCAAAAAACCCCCACTAAATTTAACCCTTTCGAATTCGCATAACCAGATCGTAACGAATCCAAAGAAAAAAGACTCGGACTTGAATGGTAAACTTGTTTGCAAAAGACGCGAAACCTGTCGCGAGCACGTGTGTTGATCAGAGGAATCAACTTGATTGGAATTGTTGATTTGAATATTCATTCGCGTTGAGATCTTGAGAGTGAGAAGGTTGTGAAGAGTTTGGTGTGAGGATGTCTGTGAATCATAATAAGGTAAGGTATTGGGTACAACTTTGATTGTATTACATAAACAATAAAACTGTTATTTTAATAATATTTAAACAAATCTTCATGCAAAACACGTTTTATTCAAGTACTGGAATTCAGATTTTCTTCGTAAACAACAATAATTCTCTTCAGACTTGCAAAACATACCTATCAACTTTATTTATTTACATAATTTAATCGTTGTATTATAAGATATACCTAAACTAGTTTGTGTAAATACGTAGACATGCTCATAATCATTTATTCATAAAATTTTCCATCAGTTGTTAGGAATTTTTGTTAGAAGGAAAAACTATTTTTTCTGGAATGTTTTCCAAAATATTAAAATTTTGTTGGTTTCTATCAAGCTTTTATCAAATTCGTTATTTATTATATAATTTTATACCTCATTCATCTGAATCGTTGTTCCTTTTTATTTCATAGATTAATTCGACTAATTTTATTTACTATTTATTTTGGTAATTTTTTTCCAACTTTTCTCAAAGCAATTTTCCGTTTTCATCATTCATTGATCTTTTTTATTTTCTTTCTAAATTGTTTTGATATTTTGTCCAAATTCACTTGATATTTCCCATCGGTTTTAATAATTTTAAAAGGTTTAGTTATTTGTAATAATTATCGTAATCCGATTTTCACTTTTTACATTTATGGATCATTATTAATTTGGTTGTTGATCAGTGGAAAAATATTAATAGTGATTTTTTCCAATCTTTTAAGGGCTTTATTTAACTATGAACAAAAATGTGTTATAACTTCATACTAATCATTGTAGGTTTTCATTTTTGTGATACTTCAATTGATTTGAAATTATTGTTTTTATTTTTATTTAGTATAATGTATTTATTTTGTCATGAGGACACTGTGCTCACTTTTCATTTTTTTTATCTGGTTTTTTCTTTCTCTGCACCATTTTTTCTATTTATTTACAGCACTTTTTCAAATTTCTGAAGATTCCATCTTAGATAGTTGTCATTATTTATAAATTCACTTATTATGATTCATTTTCTTTCTGAAACGCTTCATCTTCTGAACGGATTGAACGATTTTGATACATTTTGCTTCATTTTGTGAGAAATTCGATTTTTTTTTTAATTCTTGAATTTTTGCAATTTTCTATCTCTTGAAAGTTTTTTGAAACGAAATAACTTTTGAACAAATAGACGTCTAGCGTCGTTTTGCAAGGAATTTTATTATTTTTATTATGCATTTATCATCTCTTAAAATTTCAACGAAATCCAAAATATTCAACTTCCGACATTTTGAATTTTTCAAATTCTTTAAAACGCTATAACTTTTGAACGGACTCATCGATTATGTGTCATTTGGAAGGAATTTGTTTTTTTTTCTCATAGATCTGTGCGATATTTAATTTTTTCGACATTTTCTTTTCAAATTCTTTGAAACGCAATTGAAACGCTAACTTTTGAACGATCTGACCGGGAAAGGAAATTTGATCTAGTTATCTCATATTTTTGAATTTGAATTTGATTCATAAAAATGATTCTTTATCTCTACTTTTAACAAACAAACATATTTTGCAAGAAAATGGCGCAGATCTCATCCTCATATTCCAAAAATTAAAAAAAGCTATGAATCATGATAGGTGGAAAAACATAAAATCTACAATTTTTTTTTTCTGAAAATGAAAAAACTTATTTTTTCCATTAATAATAATAACACAAGTTTCACGCTTCTCTGATGCTCTTCTCTTCCCACTTGTGAACATTCTCAATTGTTTTCTTAAAATATCAAAAACTTCTCTTTTTCATTTTTATTTTTCTTTTATTTGTCGCTTGTTTTATTATAGTTCTCATTTCCTTCGCTCTATTATTCGATTTATCAAAAAAGTGATTAGTTTTATATAATTCAAAAAAGATTTAATAAATCGTCAAAAAGAAGTTTTAATTTTTCGTTTTCATGTTTTTTTATTAGGTAAGTGAATTATTCTATTTTCTCCATCATTTTGTTAATTTTTGTACCAATTTTTTTAACTTCTCAAAGAACTATTACGACGTATTTTAAAGATTTTTCACGATATAAATGAACTTAAATATTTTTAACAGTACTAAAAGTTTGTTAACATAGTTTCTGTTAACCTTAAATTTCCCTACATACTTTCACTTTTTCTATTTATTTTTGTTTGGAGAACATTGATTTTTCATGTAACTGTTTTCTCGATTGAGTAATCTACTTTCTTGTCCAAAATCTTCTTTCAATTTTAAATTTTGGAGAGAATTGTTTTTTGTACAACAGTTTTAAATTTCCAGATTTTTATTAATCACTGAAGTTTTCATAAAAGTTTTCATAAATTTTCACATCTCTTCTGGTCATAATTCGTGATATTTTTCTGTTTTTCTCCTTATCGCCTCTACACTGTAACATTCCGTTCAAACTTCAACAAGTGAATCTAAATTTGAACATCGGATGTCGATCAAAAATATTATTGATCAAAACGTCATCGTCGGCGTCGTGAATTAATAGTTATTTACATCACTAGGTCGGGAAAGGACTTATTAAATTACGGGTCAAGGTGTTTATGGACAAGGTGACGAAGGAGCGGCTGTGTATCGTACAATGATCTATTCCATTTCATACTGCGACATTTTTTTCTCAATCGGTTCAAAAGAGAAAAGTGCTCTTTTGTCAAACCACACATTGAGAGGGCGGTGCCGGTGGTGAAAGTCCGTCACATATTCTTACCATGAGATGGCGCCAGCCAAACCATGCTACTACAACTTCAAAAACGGGTTAAAGTTATATATTCTTCTAATCCAATTTAACGGGCTACGATGATTTGATGTGCCATTTATCGGACTGGTTTTGAGTCCGGTAAATAATACATTACAGTTACAGTATGAAATAAAAAAATGTACAACATACTTGGAGTTGAAAAAAGTTGACTCAATAATTGCATGAAACTTGTTTGTTTTAATTTCAGACTATCCTTTACTCGTACTGGAGAAGTTCTTGCTCATGGAGGGTTCGAATTGGTAAGTAGAACTCAACTTACTAAGTTCCGATGCTTGAGCTTTGTTCAACCTAGCATGGTCTTCCTCAATCTCCACCCAATGGAATTATTGACAACTACTTTTACAGCTCTCAACCTCAAAGATATCGCCTACGAAATCAAACCCATCTCCCTGATCAAAGCGGGAGGCGAACATCACTCCAACGAATACCGGGAGATCAACCCCATGGAACAAGTACCAGCCCTACACATCGATGGGGTAACTTTGATAGAATCTCTGAACATTATGCAATACTTGGAGGAAACCCGAATGCACAGACCCCTACTACCAGGAGACGTTGTCAAAAGAGCTAGAGTACGAGAAGTATGCCAGGTTATCGTCAGTGGCATACAACCACTGCAGAACCTGGACGTATTGATCCATGTGGGGGAGGAGAAGAAGAATGAGTGGGCAAAATATTGGATACAAAAAGGCTTTAGAGCTGTGGAGAAACTGCTTGGTGAGTATCTAATTAACAAAGGGAGTCAAAGATGTATTCCATTTTAGCTGCCAGCGCAGGAAAGTACTGCGTAGGAGACGAAATATCCTGGGCAGACTGTTGCCTGATTCCGCAAGTTTTCAACGCAAGAAGATTCCACGTTGATTTGCGCTCTTTTCCTGTTATACTGCGGATTGATCGGGAACTGGAACGACATCCTGCGTTTTTGGCTGCGCATCCCAGTAACCAACCTGATTGTCCTCCTGAAGCCCACAAATGAGTACCTTATGTAACAGTAGTCGTGTGTTGTTTTTGTGTGTAGATATTTAGTTCCCCGTCAAAAAATAAAACATCAAACAAAAAATAAATATAATCGTGCGTTGCCTAAGCAACATCAACACCAAGCATCATCTAATAGACACTTGCCCCGGAACCACCGGTACTGCAGCTGGTTTTCAGCAGAGTACTCATCACCTACCGGCAGCGCTGCTTGTTCTTGAGTCTAGAACACATTTACAATATTATCCACAAAAAATCAATGAACTCACCTCAACAGGAGGAAACACCCTCTTACAGTCACCTCTGTGCACATACTCCTTATAGGCTTGCGCCAAGTAGGCCCTTGTCTCCTTGGACATGCAAGCCTTGCACAATTGGCACTCTGGACTCAAACAGCTCGTGCACATGTCACTGGCGCACTTCTCTGGATAGGTTGCCAGATGCTTGTCGGACACAATCATCTGTTCCTCCTCCCTGGATCGTACTTGTAAGGTGTTCTTGTATAGACGCTCCCCCACGCCCACAAGCCCCAGCACATTGTACAGTACCTGTTGATATAGCAGCCGGTTGGGAGGAAAGTGTGCTGACGACAAGTTGGGGCTCATGTTGGCTTCGAGCAGGTACGTCTTCAACTCCTCATCGACAATAAAGTCGAAACGCATTAGTTCGAAGAAGTTGCTTTTGTACTTGTACCTGCAATACACTACATATTGACTCTGGGGTTAGCTTATAAGGTAGATAAACCTCTTCAGTACATCAGCAATTAGTTGCTCTTTGGCCAGTAAAATTGTTCTAATATGATCCTCAATTTGCTCCCAAATTACACGCGGGTCCTTCTGCTGGGCCCTCAAATAGGCGTTCAAAGAATCCCTCATTCCAAAACCAAGCTTGTTGTAGTGCTGGTCCAACTCTGGCACCTGCCATATGGGCAAATAGTCGTCCCCTACGACGTATTTGTTCAGATTGTTGGGGTCGAAAGGGTGATACTTTTCGGGGCAAAACCTCAACAGGGCCTCCCCGTTGTAAATGTACACCCTCAAAGGGTCAATTGAGGTGATCACTGTGTAAATGCCAATGTCAAACCTGTGTCCTCCAACCAGCAAGGGTCTATCGACGTACTCCTGCACAAAACTACCACTGCCCTCCAAGTCCACCTCACTCAGTTTGACAATTTTCACATGGCGGTGCATGTTGTCCTTGTGCACGAATGTGCTGTTGGGGTGATTTTCCGAATACTCATGCAGTTGCTCCTTGTGCTCTGGTAGCTTGAACGCTGGAGGTATAAAGGGTAGCCCACTGGTTGCCAAGTCCACTTTGTTGGTCACATAGCCGCAACCTGGAAAGTGGTTGACTTTTTGGTGGGGTTTCAAATGTTTGAGGTCTGGGAGGATGCGGAAGGGGTAGTCGTGAGCCCAGAGCAAGTCCCAGTCGTCTTCGCCCCCTTGTCTATACCCCATTCTCTCCAGCACAGTGAACACCTCCTTCAAGTGTCCTTCATTGGTGTTTTTCATCCCATAAGTTCTAAATCTTTTCGTGATGCTCTCTCCAGGTTTGGTGAAACTGTCTTGTTTATCAAAACATTGTCTGCACTCGTCCGCTGCTATTATCAGTACTGTGATCATTGATACCACTCCAAATACCAAAGATAAGCCCCAGTAAGTGGTGAAGAGTCGTTCTAACAGCGGCGGTGGGGTTTTTGGTGGTACCTGAAATGCCTGAGGTGATCAAATTAAAGAAAGTACCGTTGGGTGACGCAAGGTGATTAGCATTAATTTGGGTTTGGGTTGATGCATTATGGTAATTATTGTAATATATTTTTGAATGGTACTTGGAATTTTATTTTCTCTTTGGTAAATTATCAGGCGATAGTGAGATGAAAGCGTAATCAATAAAATTTAACAATATTTTCATTTATTAATTTTTTTTTTTAAATACTGTACCGATTTTTTTCATTTCCTAATTTCGCAAATTTTCAGTTTATTTTTTTCATGTATTTATCTATTTATTCTTTTTGCCTGCCAAAGGTTTTTATTGAATCAAGATTTTTGCGCCCTCTCTAACACAACAATAGAGTTTATCGATTTCTTTTGAAGTGATTATAGTGTCATCTGTGAATTATTTTTTGATTGGAAAATTTGATAGTTTTTCATTGAACAAGATCAAAGTTATTCATCATAAATTCTTTATTGATGTATTTTTGATCCTATATAACATTTGAAAATTTCAATATTGTTTTAACAGAAGTCGATGAGTTGAAAATAAAAAATAGGCAAAATTCGACCTGATCAAAGAGAAAAAAAAAATGACAAAAATCTTTGATTTGATGGTCACGGTCAATAATCCGTATTCCACTAAAGCTGTCAAAAATACGTTGCTTGAAAAATGTTGCAAAAACTCATAGTTTGAGAAAAAGGACCAAGAACTCGTGAATTGAAGGAAAAAAGCAAAAATCGTTTGCTTGAAAAACTCATAATTTGAGAAAGCAATTTTTTCGTAAGTTGCGAAAAAAAGGCAAGAATTTGGGATTAAAAAATGGAGGTAAAAAGCCGTGAATTGAGGTAAGAAGGCAAACATCCGTGATTTGGAAGAGAGGCAACAATTCGTGTTTTGAAACAGAAACAACAATAAAATATTTGAAAAAAGAGGCAACAATCCGTGAATTAGGAAAAAGAAGTAAGAATTTGTTGAATCCATCAATTGAGAAGAAGAGGCGAACATCCACAATTTGAAGACAGAAGCAAGATCCGTGAGTTGAGAAAAGGAGGCAAGAGTCCGTGAGTTGGGAAGAAAAGGCAAGAATTCGTGATTCGAGAAAAAGAAGAAAGAATTTGTGATTTGGTGAAAGAGGTCATAATCCTAAAAATGAGAAAGAACGAAAATATGTAATTCGAAAAAAGAGGCAAAAATCCGCAAATTGATAAAAAGAGGCAACAATAATTGATATTTTGAAAAAGAGACAGGAATCCGTGAATTGAGAAAAAAAGTAAGAATCTGTGATTTGAAAAAGAGGCAAGAATCTGTTGTTTGGAAGAAGAGGCAAGAATCCATACATTAAAGATAATAGCCAAAAATCCGCAATTTGAAAGAGGCAAAATCCATTTCCACAAAAATATGTATTTCAAAAATACATAATTTGAGAAAAATGGGTATTGATTGGTAAGTTAAGAAAAGGCAAATGCCAGTGAGTTGGAAAGAGGAGACCAGAATTCGTGATTTGAGGAAAAGAAGTAGAAGTCTGTGATTTGGTAAAAGAGGAAATAATCTATGAAATGAAAGAAAGAGGCAACAATTGATAATTTGAACAAAGAGGCAGGAATCCGTGAATTGAGGACTAGACGTGTTTTGGAAAAAGAGACAAGAATCCGTGTATCAAAGGAAATAACCGAAAACCAGCAGTTTGAAAGAGGCAAAATCCATTACCACAAGAATACCCATAATTCGAGAAGACGAAGTAATAATCCGTGAGTTGAGAAAATGAGGTAAGAGTCGGTGAGCTGGAAAGAAGAGGCAAGGATCCACGAATTGATGAAAAGAGACAACAATTGATGATTTGAAGAAAGACGCAGGAGACCGTGAATTGAGGAAAAGAAGTGAGAATCCGTGGTTTGGAAAAAAAGTAAGAATTAATACGTTGTTTGTGAGAAGAAGCAAGAATCCGTGCATTAAGGAAAATAACCGAAACTCCGCAATTTGAAAGAGGCAAAATCCGTAATCCCTTTTCTCAAATTACGTATTTTTTATTTCGTGCGTTGAGAACAAGAGGCAAGAGTCCGTGGGTTGAGAAGAAGAGGCAAGAATTTATGATTTGAGAAAAACAAGTGAGAATCAGTGATTCCGTAAAAGTTGCCATAAACCGTGAAATACAGAAAAAAAGGCGAAATTCCTCAAGTGGAAAAAAAAGGCAAAAATCCGTGGCTTGATGAAAAGAGGCGACAATTTAAAAAGAGAGGTAGGAATCCGTGGATTGAGAACAAGAAGAAGGAATCCATGGTTTGGAAAAAAGGCAATAATCCGTTGTTTGATAGAAAAGGCAAGAATCCGTGCATTAAGGAAAATCCGCAGTTATAAAAAGGCAAAATCTGTTATCACAAAAATACATAATATGAAAAAATGTAATAATCCGTGATTTAAGAAAAAAAGGCAAGAATCCATTAGTTGGAGAGAAGAGGCAAAAATTCGAGATTTGAGAAAAAAAAGTATGGGGAATAGAAGTAAAAATCCATGGTTTGGAAAAATATGGCAGCATCCGTGCATTGATAAAAAGATGCAAAAATCCGCAGTTTGAAAGAGGAGGCAAAATCAGTAAGACGCAGTAATCCGGGATTTGAAAGAAAGGCAACAAGTAACGATTCCAAAAAAGATGCTATATCTGTGAATTGGGGAAAAAAATCCATGATTGGGAAGAAGGAGCAAGAGTTCGTGATTTGAGAAAAAGTAGGAATCTGTGATTTGGTAAAAGAAGCAGTAATCCGTGAAATGAGGAAAAGAGACGGAAATCCGCAATTTGAACAAAGAGGCAAGCATCCGTGATTGATAATTGATGATTTTAAAATAGCTGCAGGAATCTGTGTATCCTTTATTCGCGAAGTTTGTAGTATGCGACTTGAAGTATCCGCCATTTTGTTGTTGGTTGATAATAATAATAATGATCTTCATTTTTACAATAGGAAAGATACAGTGTAATCCTCAATATACATTAAATAGTATGGTAATAACCAAAAAAGGAGCTGACAGCAATTAAAAATCGATCAAAGTTCAGCTTTCTTGAGATCATCAATCAACAATCAACACAAAGTTCGCTCAAACATGGAACAAAAAAAAACAACGGGAAAAGATAGGCAAGAACATCAAATTCCCATTGAGATTGAGACCTAAACGTGATATTTTAGTGTATTTTTTTTTGTATTTATTCAGGTATTGAAAATTGTGCTATTAATTTTCTGACGTCGCCTCAAAATCCAAAAATGTAACTCACACAAAATTGCGTCCATCCACTGAAAAAACTGATGCTTTAATGGCAAGTGAATCCGGGAATTTGCCGTTTTGGCTTTCGTGGTAAGGGAGACTCTTTAAATGCAATGGCACTGCCTTTGGGCTAAACAAAACCACTGCAATTGAGTCAAATTCTGCGTGCATTTGACCTGTTAAGACTTGAGGGCAAATGAGCAGATTTTAGGTAAAGTTTGGAAGTTTCAGGCTAAAGCCGTGCTATTGTTATCAAATAGATCTTTATCACAACATTTCGGCATTTGAACCAATTTCCGCGTGAATCTTCTCCTATATCTTGAAGTAAAATCTGATACTTTCATGTCAAAGGCCATGCTTTTGGTAGCAGGTCGGTGCTTTTCGCATAGGTACATTCCGAGAGGCGTGGTTTTCTAATTTCCGACCGGTCGCCGGGTCGCATTCAATCAGTCTCGTTTGAACAAGTGCGTGTGGGTATTGTGGGTGTTATAAATTATTGACCACTTGACCAGTGCTTTGAGTTGAGATGAACGTGGAAGCATTTTTACAGAAGTGGAGGCTCGTCCATCTGTTACCAAAATTTCAAGGTAGGTATATGTACCTATGTGTGCATGTGTTGCTTGATTCTGCATTTTCTTTTTTAAGTCATTATGGAAACCATTTTGGCTCATCATGGCTGATCTATTGTTTAACTAACGTATAGGTTTTTAATCAAGCGGTATGAATCTTTGTTATTATACGTAGGTTTACGGAATCACGTAGTTACTCTAAACTACGATCTGATCTCGGGATAACGCTGTTTTCAACAAGACAGGCATCACTATAAAAAAGATACTTTTATTACTTTTGAATTATTACCTTCATATCAGGCTCTCGAGTTATACAAATAGGTATACTAATAATTATGTGATATAGGACGATCTACAGGGTTAGAGCTCTTGAGAAAATTAATTTGAAAAGAGTTGTGATGCCATCTATTTTATCAGATTAAATTGCAACCGAGCGTAGAAGCGTTGGTGTGCCTCCATATTTTTTTTCAATAGAATCCTATACTGTTTTGGCGGACCTTCATTCAAAAGCCTTTCTGCTCATGGGCTAAATACGACGGCATTTGCTGCGAAGTCTTAGTCTATGCCATCAAAATCTTCTGATTTTGTTACAATTTCGCGAACATATTATCATGCTCAGCTCCTCAATGCTCATTAATCTACTCATGTCTTGCTAGAGGGGTAATGGAGGACCAAAAGATATTCATATCTTACCCAATTTTTGGAAAAAAATATAAATACTTTGTTATTCAAGCCACTTTGGAAGTGAAAGCTTATATAGCCCATCAGGTGTGATGGGACACGATGAAACGTCATCAGAAAAAAAAAATACATAGATCTATAGAATGTGGTTATTTTGGTCTTTGGTTTTTTTTTTGGGTTCTTATAGGGGTTCTTTTGGGTTACAAAAAATTCTTTGGTTCTTTTGGGTTTTTTTTTAAACGCTTGTGCCTCTTTTGGGTCCCTAGAGGATTCTTTAATTCCTTTGAGACTTTTTTGGATCAGTTAAGTTTTACCAAGTGTACACATCTATCACGTGTGCACTACACACTATTCGTTAGGGTGACTGTTCTAAAATGTGATTTGTTTTCTTGCAGAACAAAATATTGACGGCATTGATATCATCAAACTTTTATCAAAAGAAGAAGCAGGCGTTTTCACAGAGAATGTCCTGGGGGATAAGCTCAAATTAATAAAAGCCATCGAAAGCCTTCATGGTGATGATGAGAATCATGTATGTATACAGGGTATACTTTTTACGCACACATTATACTTTGATTTAACACGGACATGGAATTCAAGTTTAGCTAATAGTCTGTCTATAAAATTTGACATTATCGATCAGTCGTGATCAACTATTTAATTTTTTTATCGAAATCTTGTAAAATATAACAAAAATTATTGAGCATTGCAAAATATTTCTTATGTTCTTTTTATAGGATGCTCCTCCTGCTAAAAGAAGTAGAGAACAAGGAGAGGATTCAGAACAAGCGGGCACAAGCCAAAAGACAAATAACGAAAATCCTGAAGCTAGTGTATTCACCTGCGACACAGACCTGAGTCAATTACCCATTTATTTTGTTGAGTCAGCGAACAACACATGTCTCACATCAGAAACGGCTAGTACTGTAACGATCACCACTACCGATTCCCTGGTAGATATTCTGCCTGGTCGGTCAAATGAATTGGTCGGCAACCTTCCTATAAGGGAATTTGATGTCGAGAAATTTCTAAAGAATGATGTTTTCGGACAAGCTCTCTTAAACAAGGGGAAGCGCGAGGATGGATTGAGTCCAGTAGACAGGGACCGACTGGCAGAGATCATAATCAAATATACCATCAATAAATTTGGAAAATTAACCTTTGACGAGCTGGACATCATTGCACACAAAGTTGAAAATATTTTTCCATTAGAAATAAGTGGTACATATTTTGTACCACCAATACACAAAAGAAAATCAGAAAGGCAAAATTCGGAAAAAGCACGGGGCAAATTAATTGATAAGCAGAGAAATCTGCTGTATCTATTGAAAACTTTGAACAAACGAAATAGTTCGAAAGAATTGCAGGAAGATAACAAAGCGGATGCTGAATTGACAGGTATGTATATACTTACTTATGTAATTTTACATAAAATTCCATCAGGTTGTACTGATTTATTCCATTAAAAAAAAATACTGAGTTGTATTTTTGTTTATTTTAGATATCAACCAGGAAGCCAAAGATAGCCACATATGGTTAAAAAGGAATTCCGAGCCTCATCAAGATGTCCTCCGTCAGTGGAAACAGTCGTATCTGTTCAGAAAACTGATCCATCCTAAAACCATACAAGATGTATTGGAAGAATGGCCTGTCCTGAAAACTCAATTAGCCCCTGAACTGGTAATTATATTCAGTTATTTGGATTGTTATTTGTCTATAAAATATGCTGGTGAAAGTTCTCTACAATTCTGCGGGAAACTTTTTTATGATACTTTAACAAAAAAAAAAAAAAAATCATAAAAGCTTTGCATGATCTGAAACCTAAAATTCGACTGCCAGATATCAAATTTTATAAGCCGTATACGAGGTTTGTGAAAAATATGATTTTTTCTCAAGAGTAAAGTATACCCTTATTTTTGAAAGAATCGAAGATTTGTTATTGATTAAATTTGATAAGAGTTGAAGAAAGTTCATCTTCTGTCCTTCATGCAGCCCTGCTTGGACAGAAAATAATTTGTTTAAAAATTTGAGTTTTGAAAAATCAAGTGGAAATTTTCAAAATAAGGAATTTTTTTCACTATTGAAGTACTCTTTCTCTAAGATTCACGACAAAAGATCATTGAACAAAATTGTGTAAAAAAACTGAGTAAGTCTAAATAAATGGAATCTTCACATTCCAGATCCAGTTGGATTTTGAAAAAATACATCCAACTCCTGAAAATTTTGATTTGAGCACCGAATTTGACAAGCTATTCGATAAAGCACTTGCCCTAAGAAAGTCCGCACTCACCGTAGCAGACAACAGCATTTTGGAGCTACTTGCTGGTGAAGAAAATATAACAAATGGTATGCATAAAATGTATTGACCACTTATAAAACATTCAAACTGACAAAGATTTTTCTTTGCAAGGATTATAATACTGCAAAACTTCAGTTAAGTTTACATTTTCTTTATTTTGGTTCTAGACTCAAAAGTGGCCATCAAATTGTTTCTGCTGCCTGCACTTGTCCCTAATAAATCCAGAATCGTGGTACGAAAAACGCATTGGAAACCATCAGTTGCTGAATCCAGGAATGATTTAATCGTACACGTGAAACATCCTGGTGACATCGAGGAAGCAAAACGAAACAAAACTGACGTAACGTATGCTAAAGCTTTGACGGTTCAGCCATACATTTTATTAGTAGGACAAAGCCTATCGAATGTAAATGCTGCGTTTGTTGTGGTCAACGGTATCGACTACAAATGTTTATCAGTCTTGGACGCTTTAGAATTTTGTTTCAAAATATATCAAGTACTTGATGCTGAGTACCCGTTCAGTGCAAGGCATCTGTGGTATTTAGTTCAGTGGAACATTTTTAAATACTATACCAAACGTGATCCCAGAATAACATATATAAACGATTTGCTCTATAACTAAGTTCAATTATAAACGTTGACCAAAGATTTTCTGTACAATTCTATGAATTATTATAAGTAGGTACCTACATCATGGAACCATGCCAGTCTCGTTTTTTATGTTTCAAATGCAGCAAAACATTTTTGACATCCAGAAATCTAACTGATCATTTTAAATACAATCATCCATATTTGTCTGCGTATAGCTGCAAACAAAAAAATTGTTTTCGTTCATTTTCAAACATAATAGGCTTGCGGAAGCATTTGATGAAAAAACATTCCATAGGAGTAATAAATACTGAAGATGAATCGAAAAAAAAGGACTGTGCTATTTCCAGAAACATAACTCTCAAAGATGAAGTACTACATGACACGGAACAACGGCAAGTAATTCCCGATTGTGAGACTATTGAACAAAATAATACACAAGATCCTCTTTTTCTCTTTGTGAATTTTGTCTCCAAGTTATATAGCCAACCAACGATTAATAGAAAGACTGTCCAGGAGGTCGTGAACTACACAAAAGAATTTTCAGGAGGCATTTTTTCCTACATATCTAAAAATTTAAAAGATCTTAACGAAACTGCCGAAATCAAAGTTTTCCTTGACCAAACATTTCAAAATATTTTGAAACAGTTCAGTGAGCTAGATACAGAATTTAAAAGGTTTAAATTTTTAGAACAACAAAATGTGTATGTAAGACCCACATCATATTCAATAGGAGATGAAATGGTTTTGGCTAGAACTAACAGTTCGGGAGAACCTGTTCCTCACATCAAAAATGTTGTAGGTCAAAAAGTTTGCATTAAGACAGTTTTGAAACAATTTTTAGAATTACCTGGAGTCTTAAGTGAAATAGAGAGCTTTATTCAGCAAGAAGAACAAACCAATTCGCCAACGATTTTCACAAGTTGTTTACAGGGAGAGTTATGGCAAAATATAAAAAAAAAGTTTGGTGACAAATCAGTTTTACCGTTGTACTTATTTTTCGATGACTTTGAGTCCCTTAATGTTCTGGGATCAAGAGCTGGCAACTATAAAATAGGAGCCGTATACATAGCATTAGCCTGTATGCCCCCACAGTTTTCATCTCTCTTGGAAAATATTTTTTTGGCTCAGCTTTTTTACTCGACTGACAGAACAGTTTATGGCAATAAAACAATTTTTTCTAGCTTATTAAACGATCTTAGATGTTTAGAAGAAGAAGGCCTTCAAATCACCATTTCTAATAGAACAAGAACCGTGTTTTTTTCATTGCTTGCTATTTTGGGGGATAATTTAGGATTAAATTCGGTATTGGGTTTCGGTGAAAGCTTTAACTCAGATTTTTTTTGTCGCGTTTGTATAACAAACAAAAAAATTACACAAATAGAATACAATGTATCACGTTGTATTGAACGTACCCGTGAAAATTATGATTTGGACTCTGTAGGTTTCTCTCACGGCATAAAAGAGCCTTGCATATGGAATGAGTTAACTAACTTTCATGTAACCAGGAATTTATCATGTGATCTAATGCATGACATGCTCTTAGGAGTTTTGCGATATGATTTGGCATTTATCATAGATCGTTTGATAAAACAAAAATATTTTTCACTAAATCTTCTCAATGAAAGAATTAAGTTTTTCAAATTTTCAAAAGTAGACGCTGGAAATAGCATACCCCAAATCAAACAAGAGCACTTAAAAAAAAATATGATAGTAATAAGTGCATCGGAAATGATGGCACTTACATTATACTTAGGTGTAATCATTGGCGATCTTGTGCCTGTTTGTGACAGTGTATGGATTTTCTATACAGTTACCGTACAAATTTTGGAAAATCTCCTGGCTGAAAGTTTTTCAGAAGCGTCTTTGGTGTATTTAGCATCTCTAATTGAAGAACATCATTCCCTTTTTCTAGAACTATTCGCACAATCTCTGAAACCAAAATATCATTTCCTGCTGCACTACCCAAAAATTATACGTTTATTGGGACCTCCGAGGTACTACTGGACAATGAGGTATGAAGCATTTCATCGCCTTCTAAAAATAAGCGCTAATTCCATAACATGCCGAAAAAATTTGCTCAAATCGTTGTCTGTTAAGCAGCAATTAAGATTTTCTGCAAGAATTCTAAGTAAAAAAGGTCTAACCTTGTCATCAAATCATGGACCATCTTTTCATTTACATGAAAATCTAACTCACTTATTTCCTGATGTGATTACCAACAATGCTGAAGAAATAAACTGGATTAGTGTTGATAATTTTTATTTTCAAAGAGGTTTGACATTGCAACTTGCTGCTGGGGATGATATTATTATGTTTGGTATTATTAAACACATAGTTCTAGATAAAAACGAAATAATTTTTGTTGTTTTGAATTTGAAAACTTTGGGATTTTCTAACCATCTACAGTGTTATGAAGTAACTCAGAGCAATCAAAATATTTTTAACCTACATTTGTTTTCATCATTGCAGTGTAAGCATTCCTTCAATATGCACTATACTGCAGATGGCAAGATATTTATTTGTACCACCAAATAACACAACAAAAAAATATTGTTCCTTGTATTTGAATATTAAGTTTTTAGTAGATAGTGAAACGTCCTTATTAGATAAGTAAAAGTACTGAGTACAACTAAGGAGTGATATTTTTGTTATACCTTCAGGAAGGTTACGTTCTTATTAGCTAAGTAAAAATACTGTGTACAACTACTAAAGAGTGATATTTTTTTTCTTACCTTTAACAAGGTAAACGTTGTTATCATAGTTAAATAAGAGAACTGAGTACAACTACAGAAGAGTGATATTTTTTTCTTATCCTTACAAGTTAAACGTTCTTAGTATATAGTTAAATAAGAGAACTAAGTACAACTACTCAAGAGTGATATTTTTTTCGTACCCCAAAAAAGCTAAACGTTCGTATTAGTTAAGTTAAAGTAGAGCATAACTAGTTAAAAATGTTTTTTTTTATTGCATTCAAGAATGTATTTTTTATGTTGAAGATCGAAGGTTAATTTGTAATAATATGCTAAAATATGTCAACGTTTTATTTTTGTTACCAATAAAATTATTTTTTTTTATTTTTCTTGTTTATTTTCTATACCGACACCAACATAAAATTATTTCAGGTGAACATATTTTTTGATAGAGTTTTTGTGTTGTGTTGTCTTACTTAACAATATGTTCAACGTTATGATTGGTTTTTGTAATGTGAGTAACTCTGAAATCGACAATCTGGGGGACGTGTACAAACGCGATAACAAAAGACCACGGCAAATTTTTCCTTAAAGCATGTAAGCTCGCCTATACAGCGCGATCAGATATGGACTTCTCAAAAATGTTCTTACCAGTCGGATTGAAAAGTTGAAGATTCATTTTTGAGGGGCCCAAACATCTGATCGCACTGTACAGATGAACTAGCATGCTTTTAGGAGAAATTCGCCATGCTTTTTTGTAACAAGTTCGCAGAGCTTTTATCGCAAATTCACAGTGCTTTTGTCGCGAATACGCAATACACTTGTCGCAAATTCGGAGTGATTTTGTAGAAAATTCAAAGAGCTTCTGGGCAAAATCGCTGTTCTTTTAACGCAGAGTCGCTGGGTTCTTGGTGCAAATGCACAATACGGTCCAGGCAAATTCTCAATACATTTGTCGCAAAATTATAGTGCTTTTGCAGCAAATCCGTAGAGATTTGATAGCAAGCTCGCAATTCTTTACCAAAAAAGCATTCTGGACTTTGAAGTCAGAATTGAGGCTTTGACACAAAATAGTTTAGATTGCTGCGCTCCCATGACAAGAACATACGCCTTTAAAACAAGGAATTTTTGGAGTTTATCCTGAATGGATCCAGCATTTACTGTAATTGAGCCATGCATTTGGCATATATCAAATGCATGACACAATTGATTCGAGTGCGTACGCACTTCTGTCAAACGATTTGTTTTTTCAGTGTCGACAAAACGGCACAAAGAACGAAATTTTCTTCCTGACAGTTTTTCCGCAACAAAATCGGCCAAAAAACAACCGAGATATTTCTTTTCAAAATCTCTCCGCCATTTTGCTAAGCAAAATGGAAGTAAAAAAAATACAAATCTCAATATGTCGGTTATTTATAAACGGATTTTGATACAAAAAAGAATATATGATTTAAAATTGAACCCACATTTTTCAATAAACAACAACAACAGATAATGAATTGAAAAAAAACTCTACTCCGCCATTCTGTCTAATTCCAAAAAAAAACAACAAGACGGATTTAGATGCGACAAAAAGTTTTCAATTGAAAAAAGTGTGAGTATTAGACAAGTTAACCATTTTATGTTCGATATCAATTTCAAAATGGCGTTTTATTCAGCGTATATTGCAAATTTATACTATATTGCATTGATATTGTTATTTTTTTATAGCTAATTTTGCCAAATTAAGACTATTATTATCACCAATAAAATGAAAAGAATATCAAATCCCCTCTCTCTCGAAACGTTTTTTGAGAATAATATGGTATTTTACGTCAATCCACTCCCAAAATTTAATATAGTTATACCTACCCGTTCGTGATAAATTCATATTAATTGACGTTTTATTATTAACTATCATTTATGAGTTTTTTATGGTATTTCTAATTTATCACGCTTCTACTTTTCTAATGAAAATGTTGATGAAAAAACTTATTTTGATAATAATTATTTTTGTGATTTTTTTAATGCTATTGTTTAATTTTTCCATCGTTGATGATGAAAGCTGAAATGTCTCCAAATAATAAAAATGATAAAAAGTCAACAAAGAAAAAACATTGAAAGTTGCATTGGGAAGGACCACAAATAACATCCATAAAAAAATGAAAAAAAAATGATGCTGGTCATTCAGGATCAGAACGTCCAATGATGTTCAGATTTCTTGTACGTTTCAATTTTTTTTATTTTGAACTTTTCAATTATAATAGCAGATATACAATTTTCAAAAAATTAGAATAAATTATATAAAAGTATAAACTATAAAACTACCAACATCGAGCACCCATTCCCCAAACAAACAAAAAAAACGGAACTTGTTAGAAAACACATTCTTCATCCGTTGACCCAGTGACCAATGTCAAGTACCATTTATTGACCCACATTAAATTTCCTATACGAAACTCACCTCAACTTGTTTCACATTTTCCTCAATTTCCTCTTCCGATATTTTCTTTTCTTCCTCATTTTCACTCATTTTCCCACTCAAACTAAAATAACCCAGGTCCACGGACATCGGTTCGATAAGCGTTCATCACCAACTGACTGCCACCATTCTCGGTTCCCATTCATAACGGTACCGGAAAAAGGCTTGCGCATCGAGAGAAAATTACGGATTGGGTTCGAGCGGTGTTTTTGCTTTTTATTACGAATTAAGCGCGGATTTTAGCTATGATTGCGACCTTCGACCAAATAAGTTACTGTTATAATAATATGGGCGAAGATTTTGATACACTTGTGTGTAAAATGTGTCATGGAGTGTCAAAATTATGTCAAACAATGCACCTACTGTGTATCCAGCATAAGAAATATTTTTGTATAGTTGAATTTGAGGCCCTTGGATCATTCACTATTGATCCAGTAACAAAACCTGATGATTGACGCTCGCATCTTCTTATTGAGCATCCGCCACAATTATATCTTGAGGATCTATGACGCACCAAGTGCTCTTTCTTGATCAATGCACTAGATGTCCGCAGACTCTTGACTTCTGATCTGTTTTAGCATTTTATAATAAGACTAGTTTTAGTTATTGCACACTCGAAGAGACCAACAAATGGTATCAGTCCAGTCCAGACGTACTGGGGGAGTAATGGCCTTGTTGAGGAGTGATATCAAGTATCGAATCAAGACGGTGCAATGTATGGAGAACTTTGTTTGGCTGTTATCTGTTGAGTTAACTCATAGTCGCACCAAACACTTGTTTACTGTAATTTATCACCCACCCAAGAAAGAGGACGCCAGATTCGTCGACTATTTTTCAGACTTCATAGATCAGGTCAGTGAGTTTGATGGCACTAATTTTATTGTTGGTGATTTCAATTTCGACTTGCTTAAGAATTCCTTCTATGGCAAGAAAGTCTTAGATATCGTCAACGCAAATGGCCTCAACCAGATTGTGCAGACACCCACAAGAATTGTACCCCAAAGTGAGACCCTTATTGATTATGTTATCACCAACAATAAATCCACAACATACAAAGTGCACCTCACTCCTAAAGTTAGCGATCACTCTATCATATCCGTCGCCTTAGATCAACAGACCGAAGCAAACTGTGATATTTTTGTTAACAAAAGACTGATGAAAACATACGACCGAGAAAAAATGCAAAGCTACCTGCTCGACATTCCTTGGGAAAATAACAGCTCCGACGTAAATATACTGGCAAATTCATTATTTGACCGAATAACTGATGTTTTGAATATCATGTGTCCCAAAGTAAAAATAACCATCAAACCAAAGTATATGGACAAAAAATGGATTTCTTGGGATATTAAAGAAATGATGAATCAAAGAGACCGATTGTACATGAAAGCAATTTTTGACAAGGATGAAAATACATGGAATCGTTATAAAACTGTTCGAAATGCCGTCGTAACACGAATCAGGATAGAAAAGGAAAAATATTTTCAGGAAACTATAGATGATTTCAAGAACAACCCGAAAATCCTGTGGAAAAACTTAAAGACTCTGCTTCCTGGAAAAACCAAAAATGGCCAATCAAATGAAATAAAATTTGAAAATTCCGTTTTATCAGATGAAATGCAAATTGCCAACAGTTTCAACTCATATTTCATTAGAAGTATAGAGACAATTATTGAAAACATCCCTAAAGCACCCGTCCGTTACAACCCACATAACTTCAATGGAAATGATTTTACGGTATTTCAGAAAATATCTATGAGGGAAATGAAAATGACTCTACAGAGTCTGAGAGATGTTGGAGGTGGAGACAGCGGAATCTCGAAGAAAATTTTGCTCGATGCATGCTACGTCGTTGGTGACAAGATGCTGGATGTAATTAATACATCACTTTCCACTGGCATTTTTCCAGAGAACTGGAAAATTTCGACCGTTACACCCATACCAAAAGTTCCTAATACCAAGCAGCACGATGAGTTCAGACCTATTAAAACCTTAGAACATAGTGTTGGAAAATCATTGATTAATACCGTTCCCACGTATGAAAAAGTTTTGGAGTTATGTGTAAAAAACCAACTTATTAAACACTGTGATGTTAACCAAATAATAGTTTCTAGTCAGTCAGGTTTTCGTAAAAACTATTCGTGTGAGTCTGTCCTTGTAAATATTTGTGATGATTTCCTCAAAGCTATCGACGAAAGCAAATTAGTGTTGGCAGTCTTTTTAGATTTCAAAAGAGCTTTCGAAACTGTTGATAGAGATATTTTATTGCATAAGCTAGAACATTTAGGCATTAAGGGCACTGTTCTGTTATGGTTTAAGTCATATTTGTCAAACAGAGAACAACGTGTACAGTTCAACAATAGTTTGTCAGATAAAATGTATGTCAATTTTGGTGTCCCACAGGGAACTGTACTGGGACCACTATTATTTTTGTTATACATAAATGACATGGTGAATGTGGCTGAAAGATGCAAAATAGTGCAATTCGCAAATGACACAATGTTGTACATTGTTGGGAGTGATTTAGACATACTAATAACTGAAATGAACAGTGAATTTGATAGACTTTTCAACTGGCTGTGTAGTAATAAGCTGAGTCTCAACCTGGGTAAAACTAAATTCTGTGTTTATGGGAAAAAGTCAAAACTCAGCAGAGTAAATGTGAATGATATAGGAGTATTTATTAACTACGTAAAAATAGAACACGAAGCTGAAATTAAGTATTTAGGAGTCATTCTTGACCAGCATCTAAACTTTCATGCTCATTGTAATTTCGTGATGAGAAAATATTCTAAAAAAGTAGGCTTCATTACTAGGGTAGGTGAACAATTATCCACCCATACAAAACTATTGTTATATAATGCCATTGCAGCTCCGAATTTACAGTACTGTTCTACATTATTGTATGGCCTACCTAAGTACAAGACTGATTTCATACAAAAAATCCAGAATAGAGCAATGAGACTGATATTGAAATGTGATAAATATACATTGTGATAATGCTGAATGTTCTTAATATGTTGTCTGCGAAACAAAAAATTGTGTTTGATGTCTTTATATTTATTTTTAAAATCAAGAGGAAATTGTTACCTGACTATACAGGGTGTTTCCTAAAGATTGGTAAAAAATTCGTTGTGTGATTCCTGGGGTATTTTCATGAAAAAAAGTTCCTATAAACATTTGTCGAAAAATGCTTCCTAAGGGGGCTACGCCCCTTTAAATAGGGCACCCCGAAGACGGTTTTTCCTCAATATTTCCGAAACCTTACATACAAAAATCATGAAATTTGGTACATCATACAAACTTTTAATGCTGAATGAGAATTTGAGTTCAGAATTTCAAAATTTTAATCAGGGGCGTACCATACTGGCGTACCATACCATTTAAAAAATTGGATTCTTTTAACCTTTAACCCCGCCAGTATGGTACGCCCCTGATTAAAATTTTGAAATTCTGAGCTCAAATTCTCATTCAGCATTAAAAGTTTGTATGATGTACCAAATTTCATGATTTTTGTATGTAAGGTTTCGGAAATATTGAGAAAAACCGTCTTCGGGGTGCCCTATTTAAAGGGGCGTAGCTCCCTTAGGAAGCATTTTTCGGCAAATGTTTATAGGAACTTTTTTTCATGAAAATACCCCAGGAATCACACAACGAATTTTTTACCAATCTTTAGGAAACACCCTGTATATGTGATAGGATTAGATACTTTGGTGATGTCCATAATTATAAAACTAGGAACTGTGATAATTTTATTTTAACCACCAAATGCTCCACAAACCAAATGTTAAATTCTATTTTATGCAAAGGACTCCACGATTTTAACCAGCTACCTACTGTTTTGAAAAACTGTGATAACCTGTCTAGATTTAAGAATTTACTAAAAGACCATATTATACTTTATTTTTAGATATTGTAACGTTCGTATACACCTATTTTTTGTATCTTTTTTTAGATTTGTATTTTTCAAACAGTTGTTCTTCATTTTTATTCAATGTTTATTTTTATATTATACTTAGGTTATTATTATTATGTATGAAACATTGTAGCTATTATGCTAAATAGAGGAATTACTTACTTACTTACTTACCATTAACCATGAAGTCCAGTGCAAAATGCTCAAGTTTTGGACAGAAGAAGGAAGCAAAATTCAGTCAGAAGATGATAAAGTAAAGTATCTTTCAGGAAGGCTTGGAAGATACACCATACACCAGAAACGAATCAATTCGATCATTTACTCCGCCATCTAGACAACAAAACTGTCTAGTTCATGGTGAAGGAAAACAGACGACCACAGCCAATACCTGAAACCCACCCCGTTAAAAACCTGTCACAAAAATCAATGAGTCTGAGTATAAGTAGGTATATGTGATTTTTCAAAAAAAGGTGTTTTCATATCAAACGCATCAAAAGAAAAAATCCGTGGATGAAGCTTGTTAAAAGGAGAACATTTATCTCACATTTTGGACCTAATTTTGACAACAATGCAATGCGGTCTCTCTGAATCGTGAATCATGCAAACAGTGTTGCAAGACACGAGTCGAATTACACAAAATGAACAAGAATATATATATTTGAACTAAATATGTACAAGCATCCAATGAAAATAAACATGAAACTTGATTGAGGAACTCAATTTGATTGAATGCAAATGGAAAGTTCAATCTACAGAACAGGATTGGAAATACCCCTGTAAAATTTCAGGTTATCAACCGATTTCGACCATTTTTTTTGTTAATGTCAAGTTATTAAGGGCCTACTACGGGACAAATTTTGAAATATTTATTTCAATTTTCAGGGTATATCACGGTACTTTTTCGTGATGGAAAATGAGGAATTCTTATTAGCGATTTTTGTATTACATAAGTGAATACGCCATTGGATTTGGAGTGCTTCCAAATAGCTGTGACCAAAATTTCAAAAAAATATATCCATTAATAACAAAGTTACGACAACTTAAAATTCGTACATTTTCCAAGTCAACGGACACAAAAGAACATCCTGCATTCACAGTTGCCATGGAAATGGAGTTACTTGTTGCCACTACTTAGTGTCAATATAAAATTACCCATTTATTTAATACCTATTTAATCATAGTTTGAATGGGTTAGTTTTTTTTATTTTTGATTTCTCAAAGCAGACAATATTGAACCTATCAAACCAAAATTTTATTATTTTTTATTTTTTATTGAAAAAATCCATTAGTTCTTGATTGTAATGCAAATGTAATTCCGTTAATTTCATTAAATGTTATGTTATTTTGAATATCTTGTTATTCAATTTGTAGTTCATTGTTACATGTAATAAAACAAATTCAATTTCCATGGCAACTGTTGATGCACGGTATTCTTTTGTGACCATTCGCTTAGAGAATTTATGAATTTCAAGTTGTCGTAGCTTTGTTATTAATGAATATATTTTTTTTGGTCACAGCCATTTGGGGACACTCTGAATCCAGTGGTGTGGTGATATATTTAATAAAAAAATCGGTAATAAAAATTCGCCATTTTTTATCATGGAAAAGTAGTGCAATATATCTTGAAAATAGAGACCTTTTATAACTTGACATTTCAAAAAAAAAATGGTTGAAATATGGGTTGATAACCTTCAATTTTACTAACCCAAACTAACTCAAACAAACCCAAACTTACCTACGGGGTGTCCAACCTGAAGTGTCTCCAACTCTGTACAATATTATTGTTGTGTATAATTGACCGATTTTAAAAAACAAATTGTTTGATAGGTCCCGACAAACATTTTTTGAGCATATACCAAATTAGTGCCAGGGTGTTATGAGGGTTCAAAGGGGGTAATTTTTTCCAGAAAATCATATTAGGGCATTTTTCAGGGAAAATATAATATAAGCATCACCAAAAACCCCCCCGTACAAATTTTCAACCCTCCCCTCTAATTCACAGGATGTCTGAATAAAATATGTAGTCTCAAGTTTAATGAAAATCGTTTATAACACCACATTGTGGCACCACTCTGTATGAGGTCTCGATGATTTCTTGTTAAAAACACTTATTCAGGAATTTTATTAACATATTTGTTGTAAATTCAAACTTGAAAGGTACAGGAAGAAGGAAGACACAATAATTAGCAGTGTAAGTCTTCAATTAACAATTTTACAAAAAAAAAACAACAATGGAACAAAATGTGTTTTTTAAAAATGGGAGGCTTTTGGTGATGCTGATCAAAATTCCGTTGTCATTTTTTTTTGGAAAAAATGCCCTGATTTCATTTTCTGAAATTTGATCCTCTTTGAACTCCCACAATTACTCATCAGTCAGTCTATCAGGGGTCAGGGGAGGACCAGGTTGTATATTTTATTGCTTAAATTCTCAACACCCTGTATGATAAAAACTTGAAAAAAATGAATTTAGATAGCCTGAACCTTAGGCTACAAAAAAAGGTACTCTCATTCATTATCGACAAAATGAACCATTTTCGAGAAACAAAAAACATTTTTTTTTCAATTTCAATAAAACCCAAACTAACTCTTGAGAAAAGCCATGACGAAGTGGTGCCCTTGACGAAATTATTCTAAAAAATCTGAACCTGTTTTTTCGAATTTTGCATTGTTTTTGCAGATTAATTTTCATACACATCTCGAGGAAAATAAAGGTTTCAATTTTTTTTACAAATTTCGTCAAGGACAGCATTATGGCTATTTTCGATGGTTTAAAAAAAAAACGGTTCATTTTACTAATGAACGAGAGTACCTTTTTTGAAGCCTAAGGTTCAGGCTATCTAAATTTATTTGTTTCAAGTCTTTATCATACAGGGTGTTGAAAATTTAAGCATCAAAATGTACAACCTAGTCCGCCCCTGGTAAACTAGACACGCTAATTATGTTTTAAGGGCAGTATTTTAAGAGGTCATGTTTACTGTTTATCCTCGTGTTTATCATATTAAATTTTCATCAAATTATATTAAGTGGTTGAAAAGTTATTCAAGAAAAATTGATTTCCAGTGGCGTCCTTTCGTGGCCCCGTATTTCCGTAGAGAGGGCCTCTAGGAAAAAAGTTCACGAGAACTTGTCATATTATTTATCAATGTTCTATCTGAATCCGAGAGATCTCCCACATTTTCCCGGTCACCCTGTATAGCTCGGTAAATACAGTATACGACGATAAAATGTAAACACAGCGGCTAGGAGGGAGCATGCGCAGTAGTTGCATTTTCAAGTAAAGTCCATCGTACACCCCCATTTGTTGAGGTCTATAAGTATCGTCCCTCATTAGCAACTGCCCGGTGCATGTTGGGTTGCATTTTTTAGGAGAGAAATTAGCCCTCAATAAATGGAGGTTTACGAAGACTTTAGTTCATCAACTGGTTCGAAAATCCTTGTTTTCGAACCAGTTGATGAACTAAAGTCTTGCGCATCATTGTCGTCTTGGGCCGTTTTGTTTTCAATTCTTGCGTCCCTTATATCCAGTTAATATACAGGGTGTTTCATTATACAGGGTGTCCGGAAATTACGCGTCAGGATTTTGGTGGGTGATTCTACATGAAAAATTAATGCAACAAACTTCTATACAATTTTTTCAAAAACTTCAAAAATTTTTTCAAAGTACGAATTTTTAATTATTTAAGGTACGGTTAATGTTTAAAGTCGTTTTTCTCGGAAACCGTTAATTCTACGATGATGCAACACGAGCACCTTTTTAAAAAATATTTTGATGCTCTTTACTAATTTGACATCCAAATTTATAAAAAGATTAAAACAAAAAAGTTCTAAGTAATTTTCCTAAGGTGAAGGACAGCTTCAGCCTTTTGTCATTGACGACTAGCGTCAAATTAATAGGGTGAATACAAAGAAACACTAGTGACATGCATGCAAAATTTGGCGAAAATCATTACACTAGAAAAAAAGTTATTAAAAAAAATAAGAAAAAAAAAATATTTTTTAACACCCTGTATCTTCCTTAATTTTGAGTTTTTGAAAAAATTGTATAGAAGTTTGTTGCATTAATTTTTCATGTAGAATCGCCCACCAAAATCCTGACGCGTAATTTCCGGACACCCTGTATATGCGCAGGACTTCAGGAGGTGATAGTTCGTCTAAAAATATGAAAAAGTTCGGTCGACTGATGATCAGGAGTGCCTTATTTGTAAAGAAACCATTGGCGTCTCGGGCGTCTTAAAACAGTACTTTACAGTAGCGTAGAGGTTTGGGGAGAAAAACACCCACTACCCCTTCAAAAACCTTCACCAACTATGACTTAAAAAGAATATATATTCTGCAAAGAACATAGCTTATCAAAATTAAAAAATGCTTACAAAAGTTATTTTCTGTACGATGAACCGTTCCGGAGCAATTCGCAAAAAATGTTTATTTTTTTAATTTCAATGGTGCATTTCAGAGGGTAAATAAATAAAAATGTTTTTTCATATTTTTGGACGAGCAATCACTTCCTGAAGTCTTGCACATATATCATGAAACACCTTGTAGATCAGTGTTAAGTGGAGGGTACAAGAGTCCAATTCGTAGAATACTTAGTAAGCCTAATGTGGCTTATTCCAGGTGCACTTTTAAATTAAATTTCAATTGCAATCTAAAACGCATCATAATTAAGTGATGTCATGTGCAACCTTCTTTGAAGGAAATCCTCTGTTGTTGGTCCAAGGTTATGATACCTTCTAATTAATGGGATGATTGTTATTGATTAGATTCGTCAATGTTGTATGGATATCCATCTGACTAAGTGGTTTAATTGTTTTTTAAAGTGGAAAAGATGTTATTGCGTTCGAGATGGGATTTCCTGGCTGAATGAACATTTTCCTAAATGAAGTCATAACCCTGAAGATTTGATTTTTGTACCAATCTTTTCAGTATAGAATTTGCTTCTAGAATCGTCATTCAGATATACATGGTGACTCGGAAAGATTGGGGGAAAAATAAACTTGCGAAAATCCAAAGGAAACTGAACAGTTTCCCAAAAAAAAAATCATATCTCTAGAAATAGAAGAAATAGATCTTTGCATCATTCGATTCAGCATCAAATTTTCTCTTATTAATATAAAAAAAAATAAATAGGGTGCGCTAGAAAGATTGGGAGAAAACACGTTTTGAAGTTGAAAGTTCCTAGATCAAAAGGTTTACCTGCTTCCTAAAACAAATCATAATTCTAAAAATAAAAGAGATGAACTTTTGATTGTTACATAAAACTATTAAGCATAAAATTTTCTTTTAGACTTGTTAAAAAAATTAACAAGGTGTACCAGAAAAATTGGGGGAAAAATCAATTTGAAATTGGAAGTGACTAAATGCAAAATAAAACGCCCAGATCCGTAAAAAAATCAAAAATTCAAAAATAGAAGACACAGAACTTTGATTTTTGTATACCTACCAATTATATCCTCTTTACTATTATCAATAATTCCTATTTTATTCATTTTTTGTTTTGTATACAAATTGATGTAATTTTGAGCTTGAGTTTATAGAATGTTATTCATATTATTAATATTATTTTAGCCTTGTTAGCCTTTATTTATATATTTTGTAGTCATAATATATCTTTATACATAAATCTGTTAACAGTATAGCTTTTGCTATATCGCGTTTTAAAAATGGCATTTTTGCAACTTTGACATGATATAAAACTCAAAGGGTTGTAATAAACTGGACAGTATTTAATTCATTATGTACAGTATAATATCACAAGCAGTCAGTATAATATTGTAGAAGACTCAGTATTTCTGTTAAAAATGATAAGTAAAAATGGAATTTTTGAGCAGTAAAAGTACTATTTGGCCGGTATTTCTATGTTCACTATTGTGATTCTAATGGTCAGTAAAAATTTATGAAATGTCAGTATGACTAAGCTGGTAATAATTCCACAAATGTACAGTAAGAAATAATAAATGGCCAGTATGCAATAGTCAGTGATAATTTTAACTAACTCAAACTAACCCAAACTTGATACACATAATACCAATACAGAACACGTCAATTATGATTTATAATAATAATTGTAATGTTAACCTAGTGCTAACCAACCAGCCGCTGCATATTTTTATCAATTTCGATCACCAACACAAACTAACCCAAACTTGATCCACATAAAACCATTTATAATATATAATAATAATTGTAATGTTAACCTAGTGCTAACCAACGAGCCGCTGCATATTTTTCATCAATTTCTATTACCAACACAAACTAACCCTAACTAACCCAAACTAAATCCGCCTCTCAAAGGAACCTATCTGACTACTTCATCATGACATAAAGGCAGAGTGTTTTCTCTCTACTAAGTTGTGTTTCGTTCCGTTGTAAAAATGTTTGTATTTATACGAAATAAAATATATGACCAACCATTCATTATCTTACTGTGGCTTTATTAATTTTATGGGCTGTCCATTATTTTCACCAGGCATTTACTAATTTATTTGATCGTTTTTTTATGATACTGACTCTTGATTATTTATATCTACCATTTATTATTTTTACTGACCACTTCTTTATGTTACTGACCCTTCATCATTTCAACCGACCATTTATTATCATACTGACCAAGGGAAATAAAATAATGGCAAAGAGTACTGTCCATAAAATTGAAATACTGACCATTTGATTTGTACTATTCAAGTTAGAGAAAAATGGATTGCACATTCCTATCTTAACTTTTCAAGAGCTATTCAAGGAGATTAAATCCATTATTGTGAAAAAATGTCAAAATGTGCCGAAAAAAGTTGACAGTTGACGTTACCTTCTATCCAAATGACAAAGAAGCTCTTGAAAAGTTAAGACAGGAATGTGCAATCCATTTTTCTCTAACTTGAATAGTTTGAGTTTTATAGCATGTCAAAGTTGCAAAAATGCCATTTTTAAAACGCGATATCTCGATAACGGTTGAATTTAGGAACATTAATTGTATCACAATTTTTGTTCCAAATTGAAGAAAGAATTGAAATATCAATAAATATACAGGGGGTTCCATCTAAAAAAATCATACTTTTTCATGCCATACTTTTGTGACGCACCCTGTATGTTTCCAAATATTTTCAGAATGTGCGCTATTTACACCCCTAACCTGTGACGCATATTGATATTGATATTTTTCATATCCTATATGATAAAACCTACTTTACTCTATCGTTGGGACACCCTGTATATACTCTTTTTTGATTTTTTTTCCATTCCTTATCGAATATATGTTGGTTATTTTGCTCTTTTGTTTAAATCTTCCATATTTTCAGTTTTTTACAATTTCTTGATGATTTTGGCTTTCCTCTTTTTTTTTAGTTTTTACCCATACTTTTCTAGCTTATTTATTTTATTGCAATTGATTCATTTTTCAAAGTATATTTGGAAAATATTTCACCTTGTGCATTTAACATTGTTTTAATTTATTAATAATCAACCTTATTAATACTTTTTGGTGATTTTGCTACCTACCACTTTAAAAAAAACTTTTTCTATTATCACTCCTAATGTTTGCATAGTATCTTGGTTTCAGTTTTTAGATGTATATTAATTTCTATTTAAGGGATTTTTTTAAGCACTTTATAGTCGACGTCTTTGGTGTTTTTGTATATTATTTTATAATTTGAGTTTTTCAAATACAATTCTCTCAGAGCATTATACACTGTTTTTTTTTGTATTTTGTATTGAGATTTTATTTTTTATAGCTACGAGCTAAGTAAAGATTTTATTTTTGCCTTGTCTTTGTTTTAATTTCACTGTATTTATTCCTTGTAATTGATTTATTTTTGTAGGGTATATTTTAGATGTTTTATAGTAGGCTTTTTGTAATCCTTTGAAGCCAACTGCTGAATGAGCGTATTTCATTATTATTTTTAGTTTATTTTTATAATTGTCAAAAAATATACAGGGTGTAGAAGAATTTCGATTTGAAATATTGCCTGCTTTCTTTAAAAAATTTATAAATCTATGAATATTAAAGATATCCTTTGTTTTTTGTACCAATCGATCCAAAATCAATTTTTTTTGGAATTGTGCAAAAAATATACAGGGTGTAGAAGAAAGATTGAGAGAAAAATAAATTTGAAGTTGTAGATTCCAAAATTGCTTCCTAAAAAGAATCATAAAACTATGAATTATATAAAAGATAGACCTATGATTTTTGCACAAATCAGTTCAGAATCAAATATCTTCTTGAAAATGTCCAAAAAATATACAGCGTGTTGAAGAAAAATTGTTCTGAAGTTTAAAGTGCCAAAATCCAAGAGAAAATTACTTTCTTCCTCTAAAAACAAAAGAGACGGACTTTTGATTTTTGCACCAATCGAGTCAGCATAAAATTTTCTTCTTGTTTTGTCAAAACAGTATACATGATTCAACAAAAAAAATTGCAAAAAAATCGATTATAAGAAGTGCAAAAATCTACCATATCTCGAAAAAAATCATATCTCTTGAAATGAAACAGATACCCAAACCTTGGATTTCTTCGTCAATCAGCATAAAATTTTGAAGCTGAATTATTGCCAGAAAAATATACAGTGTGTATCATAAAGATTGGGGAAGAAATCTATTTGGCGAAGATGTAAACTGAAACAGAAAATACCGACCTTCGTGTCCCTAATCAAAAAAAAAAATGAAATTAAAGAAAAAATTGACGATGATTATGTACAGGGTGTTTCGTTAAACCTCAGCCACTCAATATTATCTTTCTCATTATTCGTCCTAAAAAAGTTTAAACGGTCAAAGTTCAAGAAGATTTGATAGCTATTCAGATTCCCACGTAAAAAAAAAATAAATAAAAACGCAACGGAAATAGACCAATTTTACAAATACTTGAGTCTTTCAAACGGGTCACCCCGTATATTTGTGTCTAAAACAAAAGATCTCTTTCTTGTGATTTCAGAAATACCATATTATAAGTTGATGTCTGGTTTTGTCGTTTTTGTGCTATTTCATTTTGACGTTCCATTTTCTTCCATCAAAACTACTGAGATTTTTGAAATGACAATAAAAATATGTTCAGTTTTAGACAAAAATACACGGGCTGCTCCATTTAATCATCTCTAAAAATGTTTTTTTTTCGGGGCTTTTTAATTTTTTTCGACTCGAGAATCTGAATCTTGATCAAACTTTTTTCGCAGACGACTAATAGGAAGGATATCCCTAGCTAAAATATAGCGGAACACTCATAAATTAAAAATTAAAAAGAACCCTGTCAAGAAGTGAATTAAATGAATTGAAAAAGTAATTTAATGAAAAAAACAGCAATCAAAAAGAAAACGAATGTACCTTCTTCATGAGTGGACAAGGAAGATCCGGAAAAAGAAGAATAATTAAGAAAATTTAT
Source organism: Orchestes rusci (assembly GCA_958502075.1). Lineage (NCBI taxonomy): Eukaryota > Metazoa > Arthropoda > Insecta > Coleoptera > Curculionidae > Orchestes > Orchestes rusci. The sequence goes on from OY293307.1 coordinate 32,561,456, forward strand.
TACTAGACCTACACCTTCAACGTAGTAGGTTGAATTATTTGTATCATTTAGAGGGTACATGTTAAACAGCGGAAGAATAATAAAGATAAGTAGGAGAAAAGGAGAACGAGACAGAAATTTATGCGTTTAATTATGCCTTATGGAACTCGCCCCATTAGCGTTTCATGGCAACCATCAAAGGTAATATTCTCTATTGTCATAATTCTGTCAAATTTCTGTTGTCAGTCCATCACGTTTTTGTCATCTTTACCATTTCAAAAATTCTACGTGTCTGTTAAATCATTCCCAGTGAGTGTCCTTGTCGCTAGCTCGTCATCAAAATTTGTTGTATATTTTTGTGGGTAAGTGCACATTTTTTCCATTTTATATACATCACTCTGTATGGCGAAGCTACGTTTTAATGCGAAAATTGAACAATAATGATCATCATGGTTTGATGAATAATAATTATGGGTTTGATTTCGTGAAGAAATGTCTCGAGGGGGTCACCTGTGATACCTGTTAAAAATGTACTTTGTCACTTTGAAATATTGATGTTTTGTTGTTTTGAATAATTATAAATAAATTATTAATAATGGTAAGTCGTATTTTATAAAAAATCATGGAAAATAGTTGATCTTGTTATGGTAATATAAATTTATTCATGGAATCGCTTTATCAATTGACGTATGTATGTCACCATAAAATATTTAAAAAATATTTCTGATTTATTCGGAATTGGAAAGTTTTTGATAATTTTTGTGAATTTCACAGTTTTTAGCCGTTAATAAAATCTCAATTCTTCAAGTTTCAAGCTTGAAATATTTCAGGTGAACTGTGTGAACTGTGTCACCCTTCATTTTTTACTATAAACAAATCCAATAAAATAATTATATTTTTTTCAAATTTTATTCATAAATCATCGATTAACAGATGCAAAATATTTCATTCTCAAGATTTTCTACAAGGTTTTAATTGTACCACCCCGTATCCTGAACTGAGCGGTGATTTTTGAAAAATGCCTTAAAAAACGTTTTTTATAACTCTCATTAAGTTGACCCCAATACGACAAAAAAAAAACATATACCAAATTTTAAGAATCCCCATTTTTTATGAGTAATTTTCAAAACAAGTCGGATGAAAAATTTCTAGAAGGCTACATTTGGTAATTATTGCTAGAAAGATTTTTGGATTTGAATATAATTTGAAACTCAACATTTTTGACATTGTAAGTTTTCGATTTTTTCCATGCTGTTCAAGTGTTGTGGTCAACAACGCCGACATTTTGGTTTAATTTGATTGAGTTCGAAAACTTGAGTTGGTTTGGGTTAATTTAAAAACATCCAAAAGCTATCACTATCGATATACCTATTATGTTTCGGTAAGGTGTTTGGGTTAGTTTGAGTTAGGCAATTTATAAAACATTTAAGTCAACTATGTATTATATTTCGCTTGAGTATTTTGGTCAGTTTGGGTTTGTTTGGGTCAACTTCAGTTAGTTTGGGTGTATTTAAAAAGAATTCTGGAAGCTATAGTTATGTATTATATTTCGGTTAGGTATTTTGGTCAGTATGACTTATTCTGAATCTGCTTGAGTTAATTTGCGTAGGTTTGGGTTAGTTTGGGTTACCTCATTTAAAAAAAATCTGAAGGCTAATTATGTATTTTGTTTTGGTTTAGGTATTTTGGTCAGTTTGGGTCAGTATGACTTATTCTGAATTTGCTTGAGTTAATTTGAGTAAGTTTGGGTTAGTTTGGGTTACCTCATTTAAAAAAAAAACTGAAGGCTAATTATGTATTTTGTTTTGGTTTAGGTATTTTGGTCAGTTTGGGTTAGTTTGGATTAGTCGGTTCTAGTTTAGTTTGGATTAATTCAAATTTAAAAAGAATTCTGCAAGCTGATAATGTAGGTATTATTTTTTGAGTCAGGTATTTTGATCAGTTTTTGTTAGATTGGATAAGGTTGAGTTAACATTAGTTAGTTTGGTTTGATTTGAAAAAATTTAGAAGCGAACTATGTATGTTTGGGTTATTTTGGGCTACTTTGGATGAGTTTGGGTTAACTTTGGGTTGATTTAAAAGGAATTCTGAAAGCTATTATAGTCAGTGTTTCGGTTGAATATTTTGGTCTGTTTGGCTTGGTTTGTGTCATTTTGGGTGAGTTTGAGTTTACCAACTCGCTTGTTTCAAATGGAACACCCTATATATTATTACATTTTTGGATTCTACGTAAAATTCTAGGCAGATTTCATGTATCATGTCCTATACCTAAGTATGAGCGTTTTTGAAATATTTTAGTTTTTATGTCAAAAATGATGTTTGAAGGCTTCTATTCAAATGTGAATTTCACCTATAAGAAAGCCTTCATTATTTAATTTGTATTGGATTTCTTGTTGGAAAGGACCTACTTCTATAGATTTTTCACAGCAATATGAAAACTATTATTACAGAGTGGTCCAAAAATAAGATCAAAAATTAAATTAAGGAAACGGCAAAATGGAAATCCCTAATTTTTATAATTTTATCTTATTGTGCACTAAAAATAAGGGTGGGTTTACCTAATATTGTTCATTCCAAAAATTCCAAAAAAAATATAAAAAAGAATTTTTGGAGAGGACAATCTCATACAAACTCACCTTTATTTTAAATGCTCAATAAGATAAAATTAAAAAAATTAGGGGTTTCCATTTGAAAAAATTGATTTTTGGCCGTTTTCTGAATTTAATTTTTGATCTTATTTTTGGCCCACCCTGTAATAATAGTTTTTATATTGCTGTGAAAAATCTATCAAAGTAGGTCTTTTTTAACAAGAAATCCAATACAAATTAAATCATGAAGGCTTTCTTATAGGTGAAATTCACATTTAAATAGGAGCCTTCAAACGTCATTTTTGACATAAAAACTAAAATATTTCAAAAACGCTCATACTTAGGTATAGGACATGATACATGAAATCTGCCTAGAATTTTACGTAGAATCCAAAAATGTAATGATATATGGGGTGTTCCATTTGAAACAAGCGAGTTCGCACCTACTTCCGGTATAACCGGAAGTCGCGCAACGTAGCTATTATTTCATTTGAAGAGAGCATCTTATTAAACCTCACCATACAAATTTTCAGAATTCCAATCGTTTTATTTCCCGAGATATTCTAATGGACGCTCACCGTGAGACACCCTGTATATGTTACGGTTAGGTATGTTGATCAAATAGGGTTAGTTAGAATAAGTTTGGGTCAGTTTATATGGATTTGGGTTAGTAAGGGTAAGTTTGATTCAGTTTGGGTCAGTTTCTGTGTCGTTCGAGGGACATCTGAGGTTAGAAAAGATTTAGGTAATCGCCTTACCTAGTGGTATAAGTGCGAAGATAAATTTAGTGTGATCAAAAAAATGATAAATGCACTTCTATACTCTTTCAACAAGGTTCTCTTTCCATGAGAGTTTGATATATCGAGTCCATTTTTTTTCAGCTTGTTTTATTTTGAAATAAATAAAAATTCTAAATATTGATTAATTAATTTTTTGCCGGCCTTGATAATTTTGGTAATCGAAAATGAAAAAATATGTCCGCTGATTTACGCTTTCCCCGGCAAATGAAGCTAATGTAATCACGACTTGGAATCAAGCGTGATAAAACAAGTACCTATACCTTTTTTAATCAAAATACTTAGAAAAACAGTTCCTAACATGATCTACAGTAACCGGCAAATAAAATTGACTGATTAAAGAGGAACTTCAAGCGGTAGGTGGCGCCCTCTACACCATACTACAAAGCTGTCACAATATTATTTGAATTTTTCACACAAAAAACCTCCTCAGTTCAAATTTTCGTGTTTCTCTCTCAAGAAATAAACCGAAAAATCGAGAATAAAATTCAAACTTTGACGCCCTGGAGTTGTACTGAGGTGAGATAAGTCTAATTGATTTTTTTGTCTTAAAGAATCAGTGGTAGAATTTTGTACAAACCTTTCGGGGACACCCCGTATGTATACTTGATTTACCAGGTGCTATATAAACGTATCGTATCCCAATCCTGTTTATACTTTGGTTTCTTTGGTAAAAAGTCTATTGAAAGACTTTTGTGATGGACTGGGAGCTGAAATAGTTATTTCTTTACTTTTTTGTACCTCTTATTAATCATAGTCTGGACGAAAAGTTTTTAGGCAACCACCTTTTGAAATGTTTCTTTAGATATCATAGTTCAGGTAACGAAGACCAAAAAATGCCAAATAGGGGAAAAAATTGGTGTATTTGCGAAGTTTGGTATAAGTAGGTGTAGGTTTAGGTGTCCTGAACAACATACCAAAAGTCCTGATTGGTGGGGTCGAGCTTAAGTAGAGGGAGGTCCCCATAGCTCACTTTTTCACAAATCACTTGAATAACTTGAAAACAAGACCACCCAGCGAAAAAATACTGGAGTACTAAATTATTCTATGCAAAATTTCCTAAAAAAAAAAAGATCTTGAGTATTTTTTCGTTAGAAGACAGAAATTCTCAAAAGAAAATTTTGAAAATCAAATTTTCATATCAAGAAAATATAAATCAAGTTTTAATTGCTTCCTCTGACGAGCCACCGATGCACTGTTACTTAGTCATTAGCCCCACTCCTCACTGTGTCAGGTGGTCCACTAAGAGTCTTCGTACACCTACATTTATCGAGGTCTAAGCTATGCACTCAACCCTTCCAGTTTGGTACGCCACTGATTGAAATTACGAAATTTTGAGCTGAAATTCCGATTCTGCTTTGAAAGCCCATGCGATAGATGATATTTCATGATTTTTGTATTGACGGTTTCGGAAATATTGAGGAACAGAAGTCATCCCATTTAAAGGGTTGTAGCTCTCGTAGATAAAATTTTTCGTCAAATTTTTATAGAGGAACTTTTATTTAGATGAAGATACCCCGTGAGAATGAATCACCTCACGCATTTTTTTTACTAATTTCTAGGAATCACCTTGTAAAATCATATAGTTTTTTCTTCATCCATATCTCCTTACCTATCAAACTTAGCGACAATATGTACTGAACGTTTTCTAATGAGAATTTCATGTAGAATAATTAAGTATTCTTATGTTTATTTGCTAAAGGTCGTGGTTTTCGCGCTGTTCATGAAAATCCAAAAAAAAATCTTCAGATACCCCCCACCACCTCAGCTCGCCCCCACCGATCAGGACTTTTAGTTTGTTTTTCAGGACACCGCAGCCTACACCTATGTCAAATTCTGCAAATGCACCATTTTTTCCCCTATTTTTCCTTCTTTGCCTGAGCTATTAAATTTGATATAGTATAGGTCTCATCAAATAAACAAGTATGGGTCAAGATAATTTCCTATTCTATCAATTTACTGTGGTTTCAGGGTAAAACTCCCTAAGTTCTATTAAAATATGCATGACTTAGGCAGTTTTACCCATGAAACCACAGAATGATGGGAGAATTTTGGCAAGATAGAAAGAAAAATGCAATTTTTTCATCAATTAACGCTATATGGGGTGGTTAAAGGATACGGGAAAAATTATTAATTCTGCCCTCTGTCTTGAAATTGGTTCCGATAAAACTTGAACAGATTGGACTGTATACGTATGGGGATCTTAGTTATATGTCGACATCTCATTGGCCAAATGACGTAATCCACAAAAAGTAAATTTTTCAGGAAGACGAAAAAAACTTATAAATTTCAGATTATAACTTCTCTATGGGTTAAACCGAACTATATGATGGGTTTTTACTAGAGAATCATTTATTGAGGCAAATTTAAATGAGAAAACACTGAATTCAGGGATCTTATTCTGGAATTAACCCGTTTTCAGCAATTTTGAGGGTAACGACTTTTGGCCTATGAGTTGTCGATATGTTTCTATACAGAAACTGAAAGAAGTTGATTAAAGTGATAGAGGGTGATATTTTCGAATTTTAGACATTATGAAAGTTCAAATATGTTATCAAAATATATAGACACAGGATACAGGGGACCTGATTACACTAAGGTAATGGCGTATTTCCGCAAGTGGTTTTAGCGTGACTGTTAATAAAAATGTCTGGGATGTAAAGCCGGAGAAGTATAAGACTTTTTGTACACTTGTGTTGGAGAGATATCCAAAAACCAAAAAAAAATCATAAGTGGCTGCGGCTGCACGAAATTTTACCTAAAACCGGGTAGATCAATAAAAATAGAAAACTGAAGATTTTACAACAGCGAAAATGTAACGAATTAATGCCCCAACTTCCTCTTCGAGACAGGAAACGAAGGACTTCCTCCACCTTGGAGGCTATACAACGTCACGCCAAAATTAAGGGTGGACTCAAGCCCGATAATACGTCATCAAAAGCAGGAAGCGGTCCCCGGGCCGTATTCCGTATCGTGAAACCGTGAAAATTTGGCACAGTTCGCGCGCGGAACCTTCAAAAAGTGGGGACCTCCTTGCGCGGCATCACTGCTCCACAAAATCCACCACCACACCACCACTACTCCCGCCTCATTCGAATCGAATCTAATCAGCCACCGGCTGGCGGCAGTGGCGGCATTCAGTCAGTCTCGCACTTTTGGCCCGCGCGCCTGCTTCTCCTCTTCCCCCCCTCTATTTGTCACTCGTATTTTTCCGTGAGTGCTTGTGTGTGTCAGTGTGTGCGCTCATGGACTAAAAAAATGGCGGCCGATTCGGGTATGGATACGTGCCCTTCGCCAGAAATTGCCGATTCCAGAAAACGGCCCTTGGACGGCACCGATACCGAGAACGGCGATTCCAAACGTTCGCATTTCAGTTCAGGTATGATTATTTAGTTTTCTTTGGGCTCTGGCTAAAAAAAAACTGGAACGTCGCAGAGGGCAGATCAATCGGTGGCGCATAGATCAGCTGCTCCGACGCGCTCCCTACTACTTCACTCTGGTGCTGCTTGCGATCGCGTTCACATCTACTCCTACTAGCACTTCGCGGAACATATGTTCGACACCAAATGATACAAGACGACTCCTTTTTCCTCAGGAATCTGATGAACTCCCTGCCAGTCGGTGAGTTGTCCAGCTTTCCTGGTGGGGGTTCATTTTGTTAAAACGCACACATTTCACTCAATCACCACATCATCATTGTATATACTATCGCGATCGCAAGCATCTGAAGAAATTCTGCTACAGCCATTTGTAGATTAGTTGAGTGATTTGGTAGGACCATGACGTAATGCCGCCTGCTACAGCTGCTGGTGCATCAAGGTCACTTGGTCGTGTTGCGTACCATTCGACGACTATCATGCTTTTGCTTTCGACCAACCTGCGCTAATCGTTCTGTAGATTAGTTTATGGTGGTTCTACGGAAACCTTGACCTTGTTTCCTAGTCAAGGACTTTCAGGATGTTAATTAGACTGTAACAACTCCAGATTATGTTTTTGATTTTTTCCTGCCAATCGACCTCATGTTATCTCACCAATAGTTGATTTTTGTTATCATTACAAGATAAATCAATAAATACAGGGTGTGCCATTAGTAGAATAATTCCATTCCTTGTTGTGAAGCCATGATTTTTTTTTAAATTAATGTATGGTAATTTTAATAGTCATCTGCCAGGCGAGCTGCCGCAACTTTTCCAAATTAGTTTCTATGATTTTCACATTTTCTCATAGAAAAGTGCCTGGTGAAAATCGTATAACTTAGTCCAATTTAGTTCGGATGTGATGTTTGGGAATATTAATAGTTATAACTTCAAGGCAAAATTCGTTTCCTCATTTTTTCATAGAAAATCATCTGGAAAATGTACTGGTTAAATAATCAGAACTCTATTTCTTGTAGTTTTGGGGTCAAGGTTTTTTTTCTGAATGAATGTTAATAAGTTGAAACTGACTTTATCAAAATTTCACCATATTGAATTGGACTTCCGAGATCCAGGCAATTTGTCTCAGTTACCATATAAACAAATGTATTTTTGAAACATAAACTAAAATGTTTTAACAAAACTTAGGTCAAATGTGTCGACGATCATACAACAACAAATTACAACACTATCTCTTTCATTAATGATGATGATGCCATAATTCATTGATAGACGTCGATCTATGTCCAAACATCATCATTACTTTCAATAATATTTCATCAACCTGTCCAGTTAACAAATGATGTTCTGATGGCCTTATAACTTGTACCTGAACTCCAGCTAATTGTTCCCAAATTGAAATGGAATTACTTACTTACTTATATCAAAAAAATCGAGATAATTCTGTTTACCAAGATACCAAGAAAAGATAAAGTTGTGCATTTGTTATTCATATGATTGACTAATCACGAGGCTTATTGTGTTAGTGGGACAAAGAGATAATTTTGTATTAATTATAGTGGGTGATTGTTTTGTCCTTAAGGTTTGCATTATTTTGTTATGCATCGGAAGTGTTGTTTCCTTGTTGAATTGTTTTTATTATTCACTTTTTCTAATTGCATCTATACAGGGTGTCACAAATTCGGTTTGTCAGAAAAAAAGAGACAAAGTCAAGTTTATTTTAAAATATCTTTTCAAATCAACTCAGGAAATAATAAAAACGTTTTTGTATAAATTCCTCGATAAATTTGGTTCGGTAGTCAGATTTTTTTTTAATTTTAAAGTTATATTTTGTTGAGCATAAAAATGCGATACTATGCCATCCTTGTATCATGAATGAGGAAAATGAAAAATCGATTTCCTTTTTTTTTTTTCTAACTCCAAGTCTAATCATAACAATGCACACAGGGTTTTGTAAAGAACTGTCAAATATTTTCAATAATAATTGATAGTTCTCAAAATTATACGAAAAATAAAAAAACTCAATTCTCTCAAAAACTATTGAAAATAGTTATAGATATGAAATTTACACGAAATTTATACAGTATGTTCGCGGATGCGGTTAACAAGAGGTGAAATGGACCAAAAATTAAATGGTACGAAAAAAAGTCCTTGATAAAAAAGTCTGCTTGCCGTAAAAATAGGACCTACGATGAGAAAATTGATTTATATTATACAGAACGTCACAAAAATGCAAAAACATAAAATTAATAAAGAGCAAACAGCCATTTTTTGGCCTTATTATTTGAAATTATAAATAAAAAAGTTGCTCTAAATTTGGTCATAATCATAACCCCGATTCCGAACTTAAGCATCTGAAGAAATTCTGCTACAGCCATTTGTAGATTAGTTGAGTGATTTGGTAGGACCATGACGTAATGCCGCCTGCTACAGCTGCTGGTGCATCAAGGTCACTTGGTTGAATCTGTAAAATTTTTAAAAAATTGAATAATTTTGCGTTTTTGCAAGTCCGCATATTTTACTACTTCCATGTAATGACTTTTATCTTTTATACCTACAAAAACAACAGGTAGTCAATCATGTACAGGGTGATTCATTTTCAACCTGGAAAATATTTTCAAGTTTCTGAAATGGTCGCTAGGGGGCGTAACAACCAACACCAAGTAGAAAAATATGATTTTTATGGAATTTTGTCCAATGAAAATATATCGATTAGCTCATTTTCGGAATTACTGACTGTTTTTGAGTTTTTTCCAAAAAAATCAAATGTAATTGTATATTCATTTTTATATATTTTAAAAGGGGATACATTTTTCTATAAAAAAAAAACAAAAAAATTGATGATTTTTGTTTTGTTTTTTTTCTAATTTTTTTTTTTGTTTTTTTCAATTTTTTTTATAGGAAAATGTATCCCCTTTTGAAATATATGAAAATGGATATACCATTACATTTTTGAGATTTTTTTGGAAAAAACTATGCCACCATTTCAGTTGACGCCATCTAGCGGCGACGGCGAATGTTACAAATTAAAAAGCAAATGAGCATTTTATAGCGCAGACTATTCTCTTTCATATATGAGCCAAAGCTCGTTAAAATCGGTCAAGCGAAACGGGAGAAATCTCCGTTTGTTTTAAAACAATTGAACTTCCCCCACGACTTTATTATGATAGATAGAAAAAAACGTTGCAGACAAGAAGTGTAGGTAAATAGTCAGTAAATGCGAAAATGAGCTCATCGATATATTTTCATTGGACAAAATTCCATAAAAATCATATTTTTCTACTTGGTGTTAGTTGTTACGCCCCCTACCGACCATTTCAGAAACTTGAAAATATTTTCCAGGTTTTTCTCTTGGCCGTTTTAGTACTAAAATTCTTTGCCGCAAGCCTCTACGATGAATAGTTCACGAGAACTGGCACCCTGTCGCTGAAAATGAAACACCCTGTACAGCTATAAAAATCATGATATTATTATGGAAGTGGTAAAATGCGTACTTACAAAATTATTCAAATTTTTAAATTTTTTAAAAATTCAAATTTTCTTCAGTTGGTTCGAAAACCAGATTATGATTAAATTTAGAGCAAGTTTTTTATTTATTATTTCACGTTATAAGGCTTAGAAATCACCATTCAAAGACATTTTCTCCACGTAGCACTTATTTTTTCGGCAAGCAGACTTTTTTTTATCAAGAATGACTTTTTCTCGTATCTTTCAATTTTTGGTCCAGTTCACCTCTTGTTAACCGCAACTGCGAAAATACTGTATGTACACAGTGTTGTCAAAACTTTTATAAATAATATTTTTTTTTATGAAATCGACTGTTTTCAAAGGAAATGCAGAAAAAAAAAGAATATTCACTTTCCCTATTATCATTCCCCTATGATAATTTTTTTTTCTCAAACTAGCATAAGTCTTATGACAGAAATGCGTTTTTTGTAAATCTCATTAATTTCTATTACTTGATGACACCCTGGTAAACTTTGAATTGTACATTTTTCAAAAAAAAATTTAAAAAAATTGAATTCATCGAATTAGCAGAATTACCTTTTTTGATTATACTAGCGGTTTTTAAATAAAATCCAAAAAACAAAATTGTCAAAAGGTTCAGGATTCCTCAATGCATGGGATTTTTTCGTAAATCTATTTTATGAGTAGTACTTGGAATTATTAAGAGTTGCAGTTTGCACCAAATAGAGGTACTACTAATAATTTCTGAAAATTTTAATTCTGTATCTCAATTAGCTCGGGAGTTATTTAGTTATGAAACATCGACATCAAAAATAGGTACTATAAAAAAAATGATATTTTTGAAACTACTTGGAATTGCTTGACTTTGAGCAGGTGACACTATCATCAATAGTTCCTGAAAATTTCAACTCTGTAACTCAATTGACTAGGGAGTTGTAAAATCTCTAGTTATGGAACATCGACATTAAAAATCCTATAAAAAAATAGATATTTTTAAAACTACTTGAAATTGAGAGTTGCAATTTGCACCAAATAGAGGTACTACTATCATCAATAATGATTCCTGAAAATCTCAACTCTGTTACTCAATTAACTAGGGAGTTGTAAAATATTTAGTTATGGAACATCGACATTAAAAATCCTATGAAAAAATTGATATTTTGGAAACTACTTGGAATTAAGACTTGCAATTTGCATCAAATAGAGGTACTACTATTATCAATAATTCCTGGAAATTTCAACCCTGTAAGTCAATTAACTTGGGAGTTGTAAAATATTTGGTTATGGAACATGGACATTAATAATCCTATAAAAAAAATGGATATTTTTGAAACTACTTTAAATTAAGAGTTGTAATTTGAACCAAATAGAGGTACTACTATCATCAATATATCCTGAAAATTTCAACTCTGTTACTCAATTAACTTGGGAGTTGTAAAATCTCTAGTTATGGAACATCGACATTAAAAATCCTATAAAAAAATAGATATTTTTAAAACTACTTGAAATTGAGAGTTGCAATTTGCACCAAATAGAGGTACTACTATCATCAATAATGATTCCTGAAAATCTCAACTCTGTTACTCAATTAACTAGGGAGTTGTAAAATATTTAGTTATGGAACATCGACATTAAAAATCCTATGAAAAAATTGATATTTTGGAAACTACTTGGAATTAAGACTTGCAATTTGCATCAAATAGAGGTACTACTATTATCAATAATTCCTGGAAATTTCAACCCTGTAAGTCAATTAACTTGGGAGTTGTAAAATATTTGGTTATGGAACATGGACATTAATAATCCTATAAAAAAAATGGATATTTTTGAAACTACTTTAAATTAAGAGTTGTAATTTGAACCAAATAGAGGTACTACTATCATCAATATATCCTGAAAATTTCAACTCTGTAACTCAATCAACTAGGGAGTTGTAAAATATTTAGTTATGGAACATCCACATTAAAAATCCTATGAAAAAATTGATATTTTGGAAACTACTTGGAATTAAGACTTGCAATTTGCATCAAATAGAGGTACTACTATTATCAATAATTCCTGGAAATTTCCCCTGTAACTCAATTAACTTGGGAGTTGTAAAATATTTAGTTATGGAACATCGACATTAAAAATCCTATAAAAAAATGGATATTTTTGAAACTACTTGAGATTAAGAGTTGCAATTTGCACCAAATAGAGGTACTACTATCATCAATAATTCCTGAAAATCTCAACTCTGTTACTCAATTAACTTGGGAGTTGTAAAATATTTAGTTATGGAACATCGACATTAAAAATCCTATAAAAAAATGGATATTTTTAAAACTATTTGAAATTAAGAGATGCAATTTGCACCAAATAGAGGTACCACTATCATCAATATATCCTGAAAATTTCAACTCTGTAACTCAATCAACTAGGGATTTGTAAAATATTTAGTTAGGAAACATCGTTGATAAAAATCCTATAAAAAAATTGAAAATTTTGAAACTACTTGGAATTTAGAGTTGCAATTTGCACCAAATAGAGGTACTACAATCATAAATAATTCCTGAAAATTCCAACTCTGCAACTCAATTAACTGGGAGTTGTAAAATATTTAGTTATTGAACCTCGATATTGAAAATCATATAAAAAAATAGATATTTTTGAATTCAGTTTCAAAAATCTGTATCTTTTCTGGTGTTGTTCACCTGTCTATACAGGGTGTTACAAATTCGATGGGATAGCATTGCTAATTCCTAAACCATAAGAGATACAGCGTCGGTTAAATGGAGGCAAAGTTGCGCATTTTGGCACTCAATAATATGCCGATGAGAAACTTAAAAAATTCGGAGCACTTCCGGAGATATCCGGAAAAAACCAATTTTTTCAAAATTCTTTTTTATTTCCTCCTGAGTTAGTTTGAAGGAATTATTGAAAACGAGTGGCACATTTTCATGGCCACTTTTTCTCCTCTTGAAGGTAGGGTGGTCGGAATTTATATCCGACGTTTCGATTTTCCGCAACCATCATCAACTTAATTTTTTCAAATACAAACCCAACTTTTTTTATGCATTTTTGGATAGCTCCTGACTTCCTGAACATCATGATGTGTCACACTTGTCATTCCAAAATATGCAGAATTATAATCCGAGATTTTTCAAAATCAAACCTCTTGATCTCTTTGTAATGCAATGCGCGTATCGTAGTCATGGTAACAATAACAACTTGTCACGCCTATGAATAGTTTTGAAGCTTGAATAAAGAAACTTCAGCTTAAAAAAAAGTTTTTTGGCTAGTTATTATCCACAGGCGTGACAAGTTGTTGTTGTTACCATGACTACAATACGCGCATTGCATTCCATAGAGATCAAGAAGTTTGAATTTTGAAAAATCTCGGATTATAATTCTGCATATTTTGGAATGACAAGTGTGACACATCATGATGTTCAGGAAGTCAGGAGCTATCCAAAAATGCATAAAAAAAGTTGGGTTTGTATTTGAAAAAATTAAGTTGATGATGGTTGCGGAAAATCGAAACGTCGGATATAAATTCCGACCACCCTACCTTCAAGAGGAGAAAAAGTGGCCATGAAAATGTGCCACTCGTTTTCAATAATTCCTCCAAACTAACTCAGGAGGAAATAAAAAAGAATTTTGAAAAAATTGGTTTTTTCCGGATATCTCCGGAAGTGCTCCGAATTTTTTAAGTTTCTCATCGGCATATTATTGAGTGCCAAAATGCGCAACTTTGCCTCCATTTAACCGACGCTGTATCTCTTATGGTTTAGGAATTAGCAATGCTATCCCATCGAATTTGTAACACCCTGTAGAGATAGAGAGCGAGGACGATGATCATCATTATCAAAACAGCAACAAGGGTGTTATGCGGGTTATAGTGCCCTTCGGCCTGAGCGTGGTTCTGCTTTGGTTCTGCAAGAAATTAAAAAAAAAAAAAATCTCAATGCCTTTCATGTGGTCTGAGTCTTATTATTTCAGTACAAAGCATCATGGGTTATATAACTTTGAGGCCAAGAAACAAGAAACTCCAACTTATCACTGTTTGCAAACTAATCCGAAATCCCCCACACATTTCTCCTTAACCACAACAATGCAAAACATCCCTCTGACCACAATCCCCAACATATCCGCTATGAACAGCACAGCAAAAAGACTTCCAAAGATAAGCATGAAATCCATTTTCCAACAATGCTCAATTCTGAATGGCCCTGGAGAAATGGTTTTTCTGGAAACGCTTCCGTTTTATGCAATGGGAATTGTTAATGAAAAGGTTCATGAGAAAACTCTCCAACTGTCGCAGTAAAAAAATCGATATAAACTTTTCAGTTCCGCAATCTCAAGGGAATTTTTGGAATGATGTCAAGTCTTCTAGTTTAAACTGAAAGGTGATTGAGTGCACTTGTAAAGACCTTGGGCTAGATTGATGCCGCACCCGCTTTGTTTGCTTCAGGTGTACAAAATCTAGCCCGTCCCTGGCGGACTAAAGGAGCCAAATGACTTGATGCGGCAACGCTGCCATGTTAAAACTCAAATCTTCACATTCCAAATGCAGCCCATTAACATTTCAAGCCACTTAAATTCACGATTTATGTCGAATACATAATTTTAGAAACCAATTTAGACTTGACTCGGTGACATCATTTCTAAATGTTCCACCGCCATAGTGCTATGGAAATTAGATAGTTTTTTTTGGACACCTTGTATAACGTGTTTAAGCGACCTTGACGTAAGACACGCAAGGTTAAATAATATGGGAGGTCTTGGTAGGAAACATTGATTGATGTTTGGCCTTAGCTAGATGCGGTAGTCTTCTCTTTTCTCTTTCTTTTTTAATAAAAATTGTGTTTAGCTTATTATTCATCATTGTAAATAATATATTTTTACTCTCGATTATCTTTTTTTTTTGATAATTTTTATTTTCCTCATAGACCTAAAATAACAGACAGCCATTTGTTTTTTTAATAAATTCGAGACAAAAACTCTAGACTCTAGTGACATAGCAGGATCTGAGCGGCCAGTGACATTATACACAGAAGTGCAGCGTTGCCACAGTCTTGTTGGAACATAGTTCGCGTTTTTAGTTCGCCAAGCACGGACTGGTGTTTTTATTGTTGAGGTGAAAGTATTTTTTAAAAAATCACTAGTGTAGAATAATCTCTTGAAATGTGTTTGTAAGTTTGTTAAAATAATTCAAAATGAAAAAGTTATCTAAAAAAGAATAATGATCAGATAATCAGTGTTTTTAGTGAAAATAGCCTCAAAAAAGTAACACTTGAAAATATTTAATTCCACAAAGTTTTTTTAGAGATAATAAAATTCTATACAACTTTCGTTAAAAAACTTTTTTCATGACTTCCATACAAAGGAAATTGGTGGGAGTGGAATTTTGTTTTAAGACATGTTTTATATTGCTATCAACACACCATTTTCTAAATACCCTCAAAACGAATAACTTTACAAAAAGTTGCATCAGAAGTTTTTTAAGGCCAATAAGATTCTTAACAGCTTTTATTCGGTACATTTGTTCATACCTCCCATAGAAAGGAAGTTAAAGGGAGTTGCATCTGTGTATAAGGAATATTTTATATGGACTTCAAGCAACCATTTTTCAAATATCTTGATAACGATCAACCTCACAAAAATTATTATGAGAAGTTTTTTGTCATCAATACATCATTATTCACATTTCTTGTCAATTTAACAACGATTTAACTACAAATTAATCTTACTTATTGGAATGTATCAATTATCATTACCTACTCCAATAGCAGAAGAGTGGAAGGGAGTTGAACGAGAGGGCATCCAGTGACCACATTACGGGCACAAATTAGTCTGAATTACGCAAATTTCCCCCGCATTAGGCTGTATTACCAAGCATTACCACAGTTTATAGAATATACAGTTGGTTCACTCTATGTCGGCTTTTTTGAAAATCATGTCTCCAAAGCGATTTGCCTAGATTCCTAAAATCATTGACAAAATCCTGCCGAAAGGCCAGAACTGGTTTTACGAGAGAGACAAGTTGGAAAAAGGCTATCGATTTCCAAGAGTTGTACAAAACTCCAACGACTTATCTCAGCCGGAATTTTCGATCGGCGACACCTGGTATGTTGTTGGGACCAGAGCGGGACTGGGAATGCGGCAACCCTGGCCCTTTTTTCACGACTAGTGAACCTTCTTGTCTTTAGTTAACATTCGGTGGCATTACACCAAATCACAAGGCATTACGGATAACTACTCGGAATTACAAAAAAAACACTTCAAACTGAGTATGCCTTACTGAGCATTATTACTGTTCCATTACATTGATTGGATTGGACGGAATTACTTCCCAAGACATTGGCATCACTTTGTCATTGAACTACGGGCACAAATTTACCGAATTACTTTGCAATACACATTACGCCGAATCACGGTAAATTACGTGGAATTACCTGTCATTATAACCAAAAAAAGGTCACTTCATATTCCTGAATTATTCCGAAATTCATGGCATTACGCTGCATTTCATAGTACTGCATAGCATTACGTTAAATTACTATTGCGTCACTGAACTACGGCATTAATTTATTTTCGAACTACGAATACAAAAGTGGATGAACCCTCAGAATTCCTAAATATGCTCTTAAGCATTACATAGAATTACGCCGAAATTCATGACATTACGCTGCATAAAGCACGGCATCACATTATTGAGCATTACGTTGAATTACGCTGAATTACACTGCATTAGACGGAATTACGCTCTATTACATTGGCATTACTTGGACTTTGAACAACGGGTACAAATATGCACCTAGTTGATGAGCCCACAGGGCAATACGCTGTATTACGGTGAATTACGCGGATTTACCTGTCATTTTAATCAGGGAAAAATATTCACTTCAAATTCAAGAATTACATGGATTTATGCCAAAATTCTTAGCATTTATGCTGCATTCCATACAGCACTGCATCGCATTATTCAGCATTACGTTGAATTACAATGCATTAGACGGAATTACGCTCTAATATAATGACATTACTTTGTACAGGGTTTCTCTTTGTTTATTGACACCCCCTTATCTTTTTTATTTGACGTTTCTGAAAAAAAAAGTGTCCTGGATAAAAGTTCAATGGTTTTGAGTAGATTTTTTGAAAAACTCTATTTCGCATATACAGGGTGCCTCAGAAGGTCTGGGCGTGGTCCAACTTCCTTATTTCAAATGAGAACCCTACTTTTTTATTCGATTTTTATATTCTCCTAAAACTAAATATTTTATGTAGCATACCCTATACTTAAACTTGACGTATAAAAAGATATTGACCTTTGAATGTTGCCTTTTTACAGAATTTTTTTATATAGGGTGTCCACTGTGAAGTGTCCCACCCCTGTAACATTTTTGTTCATTAACCGATTTTCATTTTTTTTTGTTTGTTAGGTCTCGTCAATTACTTTTTGAACATTATACCAAATCAGTTCCAGGGACGTACTTTTGGGTGATTATGGGGGTTCAAAGTGGGTCAAATTTCAGAAAATCGTATTAGGGGATTTTTTAGAAAAAAACTGACAACGGAATCTCAATCAGAATTACCAAAAACCTCCATGTTCACATTTTCAAAAAAAAAAATGTTACTGTTTTGGTTATTTTTTTTTGTTAATTTGTTAATTCAATACTTATACTGCTCATTGAGTCTTCGTGTACGTTCTAATTAATAAGATGTTAATAAAATCCCAGAATGTGTGTTTTAAACAAAAAAACATCTAATACAGGGTGGGCGACTTCAGAGTGGACACACCGTAGCAATTGGATTTAAATAAAGCATTCAAACATATAAAAACAATCCTATATTATTATTTCATCATACCAAACACAACACTATAACTGCTCGATATGCCCACCATCCTTTTCTAAGCACTGCGTATAATCTCGCTCGATTCAATTTATGTAATTGATAATGAAGTGAGGATAATTCTGATCAGTCTCTTGAATGGTCTCAATAATTCGGTCTCTTAAGTCTTCTACATCTTCGACCGGTGTTTCAAAGACCTTGTTTTTCAGAAAACCCCACAAAAAAGTGTCAAGCGGCGTCAAATCCGGGCTATTTATTTATTTAGTTATAGTGTTGTGTTTGGTATGATGAAATAATAATATAAGATTGTTTTTATATGTTTGTATGCTTTTTTTATATCCAATTTCTATAAAAAAATTCTGTAAAAAGGCAACATTCAAAGGTCAATATCTTTTTATACGTCAATTTTAAGTATAGGGTATGCTACATGGAAAATATTTACAATTTTTAGGAGAATGTAAAAATCGAATGAAAAAGTGGGGTTCTCATTTGAAATAAGAAAGTTGGACCACGCCCAGACTTTCTGAGGCACCCTGTATATGCGAAATAGAGTTTTTCAAAAAATCTACTCAAAACCATTAAACTTTTATCTGGGGGGGTGTCAATATATAAAGAGAAACCCTGTACACATTAATTTGACCACTTGGAGTCTCATTTTTTTTTGTAATCGAGATAGATGATCAACGATGGAAAAAAAATTGAAAAATAGAACCTTCACCTGTTTCACTTGAAAAAGGAACAAGTAGTGTTTGTTGGCATTATACCAATCTATTTAGGCTAGACCGTCACTGGAGGACTAAAGAATCGAAATCAGTTTCACTATATTAATTAATTTCGTATTTACTCGATAATTAATCACCACTAGCACCCAATTGTCAGGGTTATTATTCAAAATTACCAAAGCGCGATTTTTATTTTCGTATAATACGAGAATAAACATAATCTATAGTGTGGGATAATTAACCTTGGGTTCAAGCAAATAGAGATAAGTTGCGTTACATAACACACGAGGACGAGTGAATTATAATTTTGTTCATAAAGAAATATTTTCGTGCCGTCATGAATAGAATTTTCCGATAAAAACTCCTTGAAGGCGACAGGAAGCGACTGAATTGCACACGTTATGTAGGTTAAGAACTTATTCAAACCTAAATGATAATATCCTCTTGAGAATTGAATGCGGTCTATGGTTTTTTTTTTTGGTCGAAATCTGAGAATTTTAATCGGCTTATTAACAACTTCATAGGAAATTTCGTCACGGACTACGAGAAGATCGTAAAACCAGTTCTCCAACGGCCAATTTCGACAGAGTGCTATTTTATTTTTATTTTTGTGTGGGCCATATTACAAGAATGTGATTTTAGTCTCGATTCTAACAGGATTTTTATTCAACATTTTATGATTCAGTGAAATGTGGTTAGAATTTTATTTTAAATAACAGCCACAGGATGCCGTCATGACCATAACATTTTTCCTGCAGTTACTTTGATTTTATTCAGGAATTTTTTGACAAAATGAATCGCTTTCAAGATAGGTATTTGACGTTTGGTGATGTTTGACCATATTCCTTAAAATATATAGTCAAGTTGTAATATCTCCGTTACTAGTCATCATAGAAAAAAAATATGGAAAATTATAGAAAATTTTCATTTGCATAATTTTTTGACAAAGTGAATCGCTGTCAAGTTATTTGACATTTTTTATGTTTGATCTTATCACCCAAAATTGTCAAATTGTAATATCTCCGTTACCAGTCATCGTGGAAAAAAATGTATACAAAGAAAATTATAAAAAATCAAGTCTTACACAACTTTTATTTAAAACATTTTTTGAAAAAATAAATCGCTGTCAAGATATTTAACATGTAGTGATGCTTGACCATATTGCCTAAAATATTTAAGTTGTAATATCTCCGTGATAGGTCATCATCAAAGTTGAGTTCAATCGCTAGGTAATAAAATCCTCTACAAGTTTCCAACACCACAGGAAAATAGATTCTAATGATCATATTTAATTCTTGTTAATTTTGTTTTTAGTTTATCATTTCTCTATTGTTTCCCCATCAACTCTTTTTACTCCTTTGCACCAGATTACGTCACTCTCTTCTCCACTGTTGCCAGTTGAGTACCAGTACATTAATGCAAAATAACCACGAAACGGACGTTCAAAAAGAAAAATAATTGGATCAAATCTGATAGGCTCAGTAAAGTCACCCACCATCAAAATATAATTTCATACAAAAATCCCCAATTTAATCCGAGTAAAAATGGGGAAAATCACTGGCGGAATAAACGTAATCAAATACCAAAATGTCGAGTAGCTCGTTTCATTCCATACATTTTAATGGGCTTGAAAATGTGTCATAGACCGCTCGCGGCCTTTTTCTGGAACTACATTTGTAGGGTTGTTGATTTAGGATGAAAAGCCAAGAAACCCAATCCGGATAACAACCCACATTCTCGTTTACTCGACGAAACCTAAAAGCGGCCAACCACGTGCTTGGCGCAATGCATCCCGAATTTCTGGAGATCTCCGGATCTCCCGGTTTTGGGCGGGGATGGGACGTCTGCGCGAAAACTGTGACGTCACCGCAATGCACGTGTGTCGACAAACTGGCGCCACAGTGCAGCAGGCAGCAGGAAGCAACCTAGACCCAGTGACCAAGTTTTGGTGCATATGGGGCTGTGGGTGGGGTTTTGGCGGGTAGAGCAGGATTGGTAGGTTTGCTTGGGTTCATTTTGAGTGGATTCTTGGGTGATTTCTATTTCTAATTCTTCAAATATCAAAAATGGTGCACGGAAAAATGTTTTAAATTAAAAATTGTCAAGTATGACATTCTTTGCAAATAGTTTTTCATAACTTTTTGATACGACCGTTATTTTTTGTGATATTTTGAAAAATATTTCTCGTTTTCACTGATCTTTTAAAATATCAAAAACAATATCTACACTACACACTACAACAGAGAAAAGTTTCAAATAAGAATTATTGTTAAGTGAAAAATTCTTTGCAAATTGCAAAAAATTGTGACAAAAAATAAGTTCGGGCATGTCTCGCTGACCGGCTGACAGCTGACAATGACAAATGAAATGTCATCCAATTCACTTGATGCCATCTGGCGACCCCCACCACAAAACGAGACTGCACCGTGAATGAGATCAGAAACAAAAAATATGAAGATGTACGTATTTATCTGTAGGCTTTGCAACAGCGGAACCTAAATCAAAATCCTTGGAAAAATGGGAACATCGCATAATTGAAAAAATCTCACATCATTTATTCATCAATGACGTCAACTTCAAACTGTCAGCAAACACGGAAATCAAGCTGGTAGCATCGCTTTCGTATGCGTTTGAGGGGTAGGCAACATCGCAATTCATAAATAATGAACTGATCCGTTAGTGAAACCAAAATTCAAAATGTCAATCAAGAAAACTTACAACAACAGTTTCTATACTGTATATGGTGCTGTATACCTACCTACTTGATATATATGTTTGGAAACAGCGGAAATGTTGAACTGTAAAATTCGATCCCAATGACTCAGTGACTGAAATCAAAATCCTGGGAAAAAGCCAACAATTCGCAAAGACAACATTGCATAATATGCTGAACAAATCCCAAATATTGTCAAAACATTAAAAAGCCAGCAAAAACTGAAATAAGCCTGGCAACAGTGGTTTTGTATGCATTTGTAGGTTTGACAACATAGCAAGCTATAAACTGACCAATGAGCTTTTCCGAGAGCTTTTCCTTGCGTGAATGAAATCAGAATTCATTTTTACAAGAAGGCTACAATTTATTGGATCCAACATCGCAATCAAACTGGCAAACTTGACAACACTGCAGAAGTAAAAAAAATACTGCTAAAAAAATGTAATCGCTAAACTTCTCAACATTTTCGACGACTTGACAACAGGGAATAATTTTCTATTAAACTGGCAGCAGCTCCTCTTCATATTGACTAAGTAGATTTGACAACATCGACAATTATTTCAATCTATCAAATTCAATTCAAATAAAGTGTTTCGTGACTAAAATCAAAATCGCATGCAACATCTCAGAATTCAAAAAAAATTCACGTTTCAAGATCGTCAGGTAACTTCAGATCAAACTGGCAATATAATGATGAATTCGGCAACATCCCACAATTATAAAATTCACAATAATTATGGTGATGGTTGAAAATGTTTTTCCCCAAAACATAAGGTTAAACTAAAAAACTGACAACAGCGCTTTATTCAAAAGATATTTACTTACGTATACGCGTTGTTTGAGTACTCAAACAACGGTATACGGTGCAGGTTTGACAACATCGCATAATTTAAAAGAATACCACGGTAAAGAATGTGATCGCTAGAATAATAATAATAAGAACCTCGATAAAAACGATAATATTTATTGTTTTTTTTTTCTCAATCAAAACTGGCAACAGTTCCTTACATATTGAATGAGTAGATTTGACAATATCGCCAATGTTCATCATTTATTGACTGCTCTTTTTTTGTACTAAAAATAAATCTGTCAGATTTCAAACATTCGAAAAAAAAACCATAATTTTATTTTCAAAGTTTAACACGCTGTATCTTAAAAGAAACACACTTCCGGACCCATGTTTATATTTGTACTTTTTTTCATGAAATCAGCTCAGGAATACGCCCTTACGCAATTAGGAAACACCCTGTATAACGCAACTTAGTCAGACATTGCACCGTTTCCGAGATACAGGGTGGTCATGTTTAAAAATGAAAATCGATTTTTTTTATTATCTTGGATTGTGGTTTGAGAAATTCGATTTTGAGGTCCGTTTTACTGTGGCCGCTAGAGGCTAGAGGGCGATCTACATTTCACATTTTGTGGTTTAAGACGGCCATATCTATTTTGGCAGTGTTTTTTTTTCATCTTTCATCAAAGAAAAAAAAACGAACGTCTTGTAAAGTTATGTAATTTTGTTTATTTGATTTGATTGAACGATGGGGCAATATCATTTTAAAAAAATATATAAAAATAAAACACAAATTGATGCTTTCAGTAATTAATACTATGTATTTAAATATTTATGATCAACAACAAAACAAACACATCAAAATCACTTCGTAATAAAATTTAATTTACAGCCTGGTTGCACTCGCTATGCTACTGCCTAATAATAATTATCTAGTTGAACTTTGAAGCAACAAACTAATCGATTTATTGCCACGTTTTAAGCAACACAAATTCAAATTTGAATATATTAAAATTATACAACTTTTAAATGTCAACATTTCTATTTCAGATGGAGGCTCCGATGAAGGAATTGGAATGACGGGTAAGTAATCAAAATTACGTATTCTCTTCAAGACACGTTTTAAAATAAATGGAGGTCGAATTATAACGGTTTGGTGGGCCGCCGAAAAGTTGATCAACTGCATTGCGTCACGGAAACGGTACTTTTTGGAAGTCATGCAACGATTTTCCGCTGCAATTTCAGCTCGAAATGGATTTTTGTTGGACCTTTAAGACACGGCTTATTTGCATGTTGTTATAGTATTTTCGAAATTGTTCGTTAAAAGCAAACGTGGTTTGGATATACAGGGTAATTTAATAATTTACAAGTAGTTGGAACACACAATAATCTCAATCGCAAGCTCCGCTGACGTCATCACGTGACAAAATTTTGATAAAACTTTTTGTGATTATATTTTTACTATTTTCGACAAAATCCGAAATATTCGCTTATTGCATTTGCGTCTTGTTTCTTTAGATTCAATAGACTCTCATTGAGTATGTATAAAAACCGATTGTGAAACTTTTAACAATTTTATTTGTCTTTATCTCAGGATTGTGTGTTCTTTTCAGACGACATCATATTATTATGCATTTTGTTTCTTATTGTTTGTTTTGAGAAACTGTTTTAGGAAACTTTAAACAGCCTTTATTTTGTTTTTTTTTTGTTTTTTATCGCTTATTTCTTGTATTTACTGAATCGCATGATATTGATATTGTTTCTCATTGTTCACTGAAATTGTCTAAACTTCACTGACTTAGTTTCAAGTTCCAACCGCTTCAATTTGTTTTTATTTTGGTTTTTTTTTTTAGTTTTTATCTTTTGTTTATTTTATGTTCAGTTCAATTGAGAAACTTTCAAGAACTTCAATTTCACTTTATTTTCAGTTTTTTAAGTTATCTAGTCTTGTTTTTTTTGTTGTTGGGTAGATGTTCAAAAACGAGAATTTCCTTTAAATTTAAAATGATGACATGTCATATGTCAATCATGAAGCGATGTTGCCGGGCTTTGAAATAATTCAACTATTATCAAGAAAACTAACTATGAAAAGTGGCAATCCAAAAAATAACAGAATCTAAAGAAGTACCACAAAAAAGAAAGGGGCAATATTGCGCTACTCAAAGCGCTACACTTAAACTTAAAAGCAAAGATGATGTTATGTCAAATGTCATGAGACGGTGTTGTACAATGTTGAATGAATTCAATTATAAGGTATCAAATAAAACTCAGAAATTGTTAAAATCTGAATACTCTAAAATTGAACACCTAAAATCTATTCAACAATTCTTGAACTCTGGAATTGGAGAAAAATTATCAAAAAAAAAACAGTATCGAAAAAGTGTCAGAATGATCAATGCTAACATTAACTTCTAACACTGGCAACATTGCGGTATCACCCAAAAGCGCTTCACTTTAGCGACAACATTCCACAAGGTGATTATGTTGCCGATAGTTGAAATAATTCAACTATGGCAGAATCTTTGTATTTTTGCGCTATATCTCAAAACCGATTCACTTTAGTGGCATTATTTTTCGAGGGGCGTCATGATGATATTTCAAAATGCCCAACCTGTAGCAGTATTGCAAGTAGTTGAAATAATTCAACGTCCATGAAAAAAACTGCGAAATAGGCATATCCTGAATATTTTAAAATTGAAAAATCTTTCCAATTCCTTGATAAAATATCTTGAAAATCTTAGAATGTAGTGTGGCAACAGTGCGCTTTCCCCGTAAAGCGCTACACTCCAGCAACATTAATTTATATTCAAAATGGAGGTATTTCAAATGTCAAACATCAAGCGGTTTTGACGGATGTTGAACTAATCCTAGAAAAAACTGTGTAAAAGACCGAATCCTAATATCTAGAATCCATTTTCTGAAATCTGGGACTAAAAAGTGATAAGTATGGAATGCAAAAATAGCACTATTGAAGAAAATATCAGCAACGAAGAAAATCGTAAAATGTGGCAACATTGCATGGTCTCCCATAAGCGCTACACTTTAGCGACAATAGGATTGTTCCAATAACCCACAAGAACCATTTTCTAGTGAATCAATTAATTTGTTAACTTTGGCAAATAGGTATCTAACTTCTCGAAAATCATGTGGGTCACTAAAAATTACTGATGGTTCTGGGCTGGGTTGCAAGAAATCTAAAATCCCAAAACTTGAATCGGTGACGTCGAAACAACGCAACTATCATCAACCGAACTGACAAAATTAAAATCTAAGCATTTCAAAGTTGAAAAAAAAACAACAGTATCAAAGGCAGTGTCAGAAATAAAGAATCTTTTGATGGGGCAACATTGCGCGATCTTCCAAAAGAGCTACATTTAAGCGACCATATTCTAGTCCAAACATCAAAAATGATGTCAAACATGAAGCTGTGTTGCCGAATGTTGAATAATTCATAGATAAAATTGTACGAAAGACTGAAATCTGAGACTACACTTCAGCGACAATATTCTCCAAAATGTTGATATGTCAAACCTAAAGCGGTGTTGTCGGAGCAATCGTTCCGAAAAAAATATATAAACCATAGTATCAACAATTCAATTTTAAAATTGGAAGATCTAGAATCC
The DNA here is from genome assembly GCA_958502075.1 of Orchestes rusci. Classification (NCBI taxonomy): domain Eukaryota; kingdom Metazoa; phylum Arthropoda; class Insecta; order Coleoptera; family Curculionidae; genus Orchestes; species Orchestes rusci. The sequence goes on from OY293307.1 coordinate 32,587,346, forward strand.
AGTCCATTCCTCAAGTAGTGTGAAAAGCGCTTTATGAAGCGACTTTATTTTTGTCAAAACATCAATTGTCGAACATAAAACTAAGTTGCTATGTAATCAAATGGACAACTTTGACGTAACATCTGCGCATGCCCACTAGCCCGCTTACATACACCGCATAAATTCCCCCTGGAGATTATTCAATCACAGAGCATGATTCGAATTAACATTTTAAATTAGGTCCCCTCATACAATGCAGACTAAACACAATATTCATATGCCATTAATAGGTAGACATGTTCGAACCACCGGAAACGTTTCCGTGTAAAATGCCACTGATAAGAGCATACGGTGACATTTGATATTTGAGCCAAACGGTGCTATCTACATTTTACATGTCGGTAATTTATTTGTTGTTTATGGCTGTGGAAAGTGAAACTTTTAAAAACAGATCATGATTTGGAATCGTCATTAGTTGTGTTGTGATTAACTTGCAGATAAATATGATGGTTTAAATTATTCCATCCTATTTAACTTATTTGTTGCAAAATCCGAAAATTATTGCTCGATAAAGTTGCCGCGCATTTATCTAACCATCTGTACGATTTCCTACACGATTTATTTTTATTAAATATGCTCGCAAGTGGGCGGTAATGACATCAATTTTGATGCAATCCGTTCAACAATTCGTGAAGTGTCTGTGCATCTGCGTTTTAAATTTAGACGCAGATCTGATAGTGTCTATTTCCTGGATTTGATTGACAAAACGGTTAAAATTAGTTGATGATTGATTGGAAACACCATACACGCATGATCCTGATATGCATGACGGCAACAGAAAGGACCAAAGATCATCTCGTTACGTAGACATTCCTAGAAACTGTCACATCGGCAACCCCGCTCGAATCTCATGACAAGCGCAACTGTCAATGCAGCGTTGCCAGAAGTCATTTTTTTTCTAGCAAATTTGAGAACATAACGGAGTATTGATGTGATCGTTTGACTTTATAAATCCAAAACTCCACAAGATATTGAAACGAGGCTTTCTTCATTATTAGAAGGAGTTCTTCTCTCTTTCACTTCCCACATTCCCAACACTTGAAACCTGGAACAAATCGATACCACTATACTTACTTTTATCAGATTGTAAAGATTTCTCAAACCCTCGTTAGTCGCGAGAATTGGGTCATATCGGCCATCAATCTTGAATGTTTGTATAAAAATACTAGAGATTGACGTGATAGTCCGAGAGCTTCTGACAAAAAACACAGTTTTATGGAATCTTTGCATGACCTGCAGTACTATACTGTCCTTGAACAGAAATAGTTCAATGCAAAAATTCCACCTGATCTTCGTGATCAAAATCTCACTTTCATAACATTGATCTTGAAACTGGTTTACTTATTTGGTCGCGCCACGATGCACTTTGATGTAATCAGCTTTTGCTTTCTGTTTGGCCTAGATCTGTTTTCAATTATTGGATTATTTAACGTCGGTGTCAACAAGAAATTCCATTGGTTTCTCGGACAGCAAACCCAAACTGCTCTTGCTTTGATTGGATATTTGAGCAATATCATCAAATATCTTTTGAGGTTTTGAAGTTACAGTCACAAAAACCAAAAATAAACGAAAATTGCATTTGGCAACGCATCGGTCGACTAGAATTTTTTCACATTCCTATGCGTCCACGCAAATTACCAAATCGCATTCCTGCACTCGTCTCACGATTTTGTTGCAAACCCCGTCAAAACCAGATCCTAATAGCACTCCAATAAAGTTTAATGAGGTTCTAGTAGAGGTGTAAAGTGGGCCATTTCGGATTTGCTTAGATTGCCAAATTTAGGCTAATGCTCGGTTAATCTGGGCTTTATAGGCCTGCCTAGATACTGATACACACTGCAGTGGAATTAGGTCGACGTTGATTGGAGCTGGGAATGAAAGGAAACGTTTTATTGGTTGTACATTCAGCCAAAATGCGAGTAATTCCAACACTGAAGATAATGTACAACATACTGCAGACTGCAGTACAATACCATCCAAATAATGCAGAATGGCTTTCCTTTATGAATTTACAACGGTAAAGTTTTCATAAATCCACGTTCTGAGCCCATTGGAATTTGGAATTTACCGCTACAGGCCAATTCCGCTTACAGCCGGAACTGGTTTCTTTGCCAAGTTTCCGGTTTCACTGCAGCGTCGAGTGACAGATGGTGTCCGCATACAAGAAGTGGTGTTTTTGGGTGATTAAGAAAAAATGTTAATTTGACTTGAATTTTTAGGTTGTTTAGAGCAAGCCAGAGGTCTTGACTATTACCTACTATATAGGGTGTTCAAATGCATATGGATCAAATAAATTGCATGTGTCCAACGTCGGTATACAGTGTGTTGACAACCAAAATCATTTCCTCAACATTTCAAATCTCGTCTCTCCAACTCTATCCAGGATCGATTCAAAATTTGGAAAACCAGGCCAAATCAATACTGTTTGCATGTGCCAATTTGGCCTCGCTTCCAGAGTCTAGTCTTGTTTGTCGGACAATTTACAATCAGCGATCTTCACGTTCAACCGTTCAACAAATCATCAATCAATCCTTTCACTATTCAATTTTGAAATCAAATAAGCGACTAATCAATCGACGATGTCACAGCAGCCATTTATGTTATTGTGTCACGGCATTTCTGTTATGACTGATTTGGTGTCTACTTGCAATGTCTTGTAATTTGAAAAAAAAACAGACAAAATATTGATGTGGCTTCTAAAATATATCTTCTATTGAGATAAAAAAGTAGCTTAAAAAGATACAAATTTCAACACTCCACTTCATTTTGATGTGTCGCGCTCGAGATCGAAACCGAATTAAATTGTACAATTCCAGGTATACAGGGTGAATCTCTAACTTGGAAGAAATTCAGTAAATTAGATTTTTTTCGGAAATATCCTAGGACTCGTTTTCACCGAGTGAATAGAGTAACACATTCTAAATGTTAATTTAATCACCCTGTATATGAAAGTCTTCGTCAGACATCCTCATGAACCTTATACAAGGAACGATTAAAGAAGCAAAACTGTCATATCAGGCTTTAGCTTGAGATTTTTTTATCTGGATCCATTTTATAAAGAAAATAACGGATCTATCCGCTTGCTCATCTAGCTAATTAAATTTTCCAATCTCCAAATTAGTCATATAAGGTTCCATAAAAATAAAAACCATTTTATTATTCAAATTGATGTTGCTGGTGAAGCAGTTTTTAATGGGAGGGAATCTTCTATTTGGCGCCAAGTTTTGATGAGTATTTATCCGAATTTAATTGTCAGTTTTTATTCAAAACACTTTGAGACAGACTTTAACAACCCCATCAACATGTTTACATCCGTCTCGAAATTTTTATTTCGAATTTTAAATAATAAGCATTTATTGATTTGAGGAAATGTTTTTCTGTCCCGCTTTTCCTGTGCAATAATTTTTGAAAAACAACATCTGGAATGGACCACAATTTGCTAGCTAATCAACATGAAATGTTTCTGTTGCTTCACTTTACGGCATAATTTGAAGTTCTATGAAAAAATATGGTTAAACGTCTGTTATAGTTCCGCTAGAACTACTAATACTACTATACTGTAACTAAATTAATTTTCCGCTAGGACTAGTACTACTATATTTTAACTAAATCACTTCTATAAAATAAAATTGTTATATACGATTTTGAAAGGTGATTGATGATTGGCGCGTACAGACCCTTGTGGAGCCTTGACAATTAACGCAAGTTTGTATCACATTGTACATTCCAAAAAAATAAAAAAAGATAAGATATTGTTGCCACATTCTTAATTTTCGATATACTGTAATTTTTTGGATTTTTTCCAGATTTCTATACTCAATTGAATAGATTCAAGATAGTTTAATTTTTAAAGGCTCAAGCTTTGTACTTTTCACAGTTTTGTTGGTGATGGTTGAATTATTTCGATGTCTGGCAATACCGCTTCATGATTGACATATGTCATGCCACCCTGCTTTTGAAAAAGATTGTAGCTAAAGTGAAGCGCTTCTTGGATATAGCACAATGTTGCCACATTCTTTATTTCTGATACTTCTTTAGGATTGGGATTTTTATTTCGTAGATCCAGATCTCTTGTATTGACTGGATTTCAAATGTTTTCAATTTTGAAATGCGAAGATTTTGTTTTTTTACAGTTTTGTTGATAATAGTTGCCTTATTTCGACATAAAGCAACATTTGACATAATATTATAACATTCTACCATTTCGAGAAAGCGCAATGTTTCCACATTCCCAATTTCTGATACTTCTTACGAGACTGGTTCGTCGTTTTACGATACAAATTGCCAAAAACCGTTTCAGTGAGAAAATTCGCATCTTAGAATAACTTTGCTTTTTAAATTATCTTACTTGTAGATGTTGATTTCAGGAATTGAATGGATTTTGAAAGTTTTTAGTTTCAAAATGCTCAGATTTTTTTTATTCCACATTTTTGTTCATTAGTTAATCATGCCGTCACCGCTTTATGTCTAACATTTGACATATCTCCATTTTGGAACCCGGACTGGGTGGAGCTTATAATATCGAGTCTAAATAAATTCGCATCCCATCATAAGAAAATTTTTGTTGAGTGTTTTTGAGCTACAAGCAAATAAGACTTCTAGCAGAGATATTTCGTTGAAACTGGAATCATAAGTTTTTGTGTAAAATTTATGAGTCATAATGTTTTGAGGTTATGTTGTTCACATGTTCATCAACGTTTTTTGAGGTTATTAGAAAAAAATAACGGTTTGAAGCATGTTTTTGACCTTTCCAGTATCAATGCCTTCTTTAAAAACGACAATTAAGTTTAAATACCTGCTTCAAAGCCATTTTTCCTGAAAAAAAGTGGATATAGATGATAAGAATGCAAAAAACATAACCTCAAAACGTTTTGAAGCATCAATCATACAATAAATTCCACTAAACTTGTCAAACACTTATATGATTCAAGTAAATCATAACTCTCTTTCAACCAAATATCACTGCTAGAATTCCTATTTGCTTGGAACAAAATACAAACATTTTCCGAGTAAGTTGGACTTCACCTACTGTTGTGACGTCACGTTAAGGTGTCTATATCATCTCTAAAATGTAGCGCTTCTGGACGACGGCGCAGTGTTGCCACATCATAATGTCAACAGAGAGAACCCTAAACAAAATATAAAAAGCCGTGCCGATGTCCACTTGATAAATTCCCCTGACATTAACAAAACACATTGCATCAACATGACAGTAAAGGCGTAACAGTATCGATTTCGATAGTCCATCTGTATATGTTATGTTGCCGCCCGTCATATCTATAAATATTTCAGAACTCATCGTTCATTGTTTGGCTTATAAATTTCGGAATTTCTGCTGCACAAGCACAAGCTTCCGACTATGAATATTCAAGGTTTCGTAATATTATGGGGAACGCGTGGGAATGTTTGAATTGCGCATCGAAAACAATAATTATGTTGAACTCATCAGAAATATTGTTTCACGGCGAGTTCAAAAGAAAAAAAAAATAAAGTCAGTTCTAATTGTTTGTATTTCTAAGCGGAAGGCCAAGCTCCGACAAAACAATCGCAAAATCCAAATCGCTCGAGAAGTTAATTCTTCCGCAAAAACTGTTTCCTCAAACAAAAACAGGATTTTTCCGGTTGGAAAAATCCATTTTAGCGCTACTTTTCTGCTAGCAGGATTTAATTGAAATATTAAACTGTTGCAAAAAAATCTCTGCAAGCGAAGTTGATTGATGTCGCGAAAAGTGTTCTTTCAATTAGTTTTCTTGAAAAATATTTCCAATTACGTACAACATGTGGGAGCCGTTGCGTAATGTGTGCGTCGCATCGCACATAAAATTTTCTGACTTGTTTATTTAATCAAACATATTTCCGTTACAGGTGGGGATGGAACGTATTACTTCAAGGTACTCGTGCCGAGTGTGGCGGCCGGTGCCATCATCGGCAAAGGAGGCGAGACGATTGCGCAGTTGCAAAAAGATACCGGCGCACGTGTCAAAATGTCAAAGTCGCATGACTTCTATCCCGGTAAGTGAGCTTGAAAGGGCCGATATTTCAATAACACCTCAAGTGACAGATAAGCTAAGGTACACGTAACTTCAATGTCAATGTGAATCTTGAAATTGTCCACCGAAAGTGCCGTATTGCAGTTGCGCCACTCTTTTCATTTAGCTATAGGGATCAAATGTGAGTGTCCAAATTGAGACACGACTTACGACATTTTCAAGCTCCAAATTAACGTTTAAGTATACCTTAGGCTTGAGTGGACATTGAAATATCGGCCTAGTGTGACATTTCTATTTAAAATATATACAAGCTGAGCCTTGAATGTCTAATAGTTTATTACAATAATCATCAATTCCCTCATTCGCGGTGGTTTTTGTTGACATTTTAGTTAATTGGAGCTGATCTATAAATAATTAATGTTGAAACTTTGTCACAATTTTCGTTAAATTGGGTCAATTCGATGTTTCAATTGACGAACATTGTTTATGTAATGCAGGACGTGGGCTGTGTTGTGGGAGATGGATTTGGCATGGATTATGCAAAAAATTGGGAATAACGTGGCACAACATATGCATCATTTTGGCACCGGTTGCTCAATGGGAAACTGGATTTTTTGGCCACACTGGATTGTAGTTCCAGGTTCAGCAAGTCTACCAGTGGCGGCACACATTTCGACAAGTATCGGGATAAAAAAGGGGTAACCAGAATCAAATCAATCATCGTACAATAAAGAGTGTTCCAAGATTGAGTACGAAGATTCTAATAAATAATAAAATAAAATAATTCATTCCAAAAAGTCATCAAAAATGACATAGAATGCGACACAGAAAAGTTATGGTTAATTTAATTCAGAAACAACACTGTATGTGGCGCCCATTAAACAAAAAACTAAGTCAATATTTGAATCTCTCTTCATCCTGAATTTCGTTCAATTTTTATGTTAATCAGCAAAAATATACGCAAAAAAAATAAATGATATATATTTTTTTGACGCCCTGTATCTCAGAAACCAAGACGTTGTAGACCCATGTTCATATGAACTTTTTGTCATTAGTCAGAGGTCAGAGATTTACCCCTTCAAATTTTTACAAGTACTCAATTTACACCCTGTATGTTTATAGTATATGAAAAAAACTTTATTTTGGGCTGGTGAATACAGTGTGTCTAGAATAAAATGATGTACATGGGAATATTGGAAACGGTAAGAGATACGGCGTCGCTTGAATGGAAGAAAAGTTGCGTATTTGTATGCCCAAAAATAATCTACTTTTGTTTTATTTTGAATCGATACCGTGATGTAGATACAGGGTGAAAAAGAAAATGTCCATATTCGAAAAACTACAAAATTTTGCTTATTATAAAAGCCAATATTTTCAAATTTACAGGATATGGGTAAGAGGAAATGACGATTCTAAAAACGGCATCAAAAAATGTTGTAGGCCCACGATGTTGCGTCCGGCCGAGGCCAACTTTGGTTTTTCTTATGGAGGCCATATTGAACTTCTCCATTTTCATGGTCCGTATTGAAAATAATTTCCAAAAATATGACTTCCATAAAAAAAACAGACTTGACTTTGTCTGGACGCAACATAGTAGGTCTAGAATTTTTTTGACGCCGTTTTAGAATCGTCGTATCCTCTTACCTATATCCTGGAAATTTGAAAGTGTTGGGTTTCATCAGTGGCGGCTGGTTCTAAGGGGCACAGGGGCACGTGCCCACCCCCGAAATCCCCAAATAAATGGGAAAGATAATATAATTATTCAATCCAGTGCTATATTTGATTTTTGCTTTACACCACGATCATAATATTAAATATTATCAAGAGTAATTAGATATTATCAAACTTCTTTTCCGTTCGCTCAAACCTTCTTTCCGCAAGACATGTGCAAGGTCGCGTCAAAGCGGGCAGCTTTCCTCCGTCCACAGGGGAACAGTTTGAAATGTACCTAATTCGGCTGCGAATCGATTATCTTCGGCAATCTTAAAATACAGCGATTTTCGCGATAAAGACGTCGATCTGGGGCACCGAACGGGGTGTTCCCTTTTTCCTTGCTGACCAGTTTGTTTGTTTTCGTTAATTGCGTCGCGTCGCGTGTCGCGTGTTTGCAATTCTCAGCCTTGAAGTACCATTTCTTAGTAATTTAGTGCGTTTTTGATCTATAATGGAGCCAGTGGATATAAATGCTGTTCGAAATCTTTTGAAACGGGTTTTATCATTTGAAGATAAACTTTTAATCAAGAAAAAAGGAAGGCCTACTCCCGATATTCGGATTAATCAAACTTCCTCAAGTAAAACCCGATCCTACAATAGAGTTTTCAACAGAAATATTTATGAAAAATATGAGTGGATGTGCGGCTGTCCAGAAACAAATAGACTATTTTGTTTTATGTGCCTTATTTTTAAAAAAGATATCAGTGCGTGGAATGGACAAGGGTTGAATGATCTGAAACACATCGCAGAAAGGGCAAAAAAACACGAAAATTCTGTTTCGCACATGAATTCATGCATGGATTTTAGTGTTCTAGGCCAAGTGGACATCGCCATATTTTGCGCCGTTTAATTATGTGCATAAAATTTTGTGGAGCCTTTGAATTGGCGCTGCGAGGCCATGATGAGACATCGACATCGGAAAATCCAGGTATTCATATAGGCTTAATCAACTTTGCCACTGAGTTAGATGCGGTGCTTGCAACTCATATGAAAGATGCTCAAGTGTTTAGAGGTACATCAAAAACTATTCAAAACGAATTATTGGATGCAATGTTGGAAATTTACAAGCAGGAAATCTTAAAAGAAATTCAATGTGCAAATTTCATTGATTTGGAAGCCGATGAAACTACGGACACGTCCAATCATCAGCAAATGGTTGTTATCATTCGGTACGTTTTCAATGAACAAACTCGTGAACGGTTTTGGTCTTTCTTTAAGCCGGGAGGACATGAAGCAGATGTATTAGCGAAAACATTACTGGATGAATTGCAAACCATTTTAAATACTCCTTCTGCGATTGCTAGCACCAAATTAATCGCCCAAAGTTATGACGGAGCGTCCCTGATGAGTGGAAAGACAAATGGTGTCCAAGCTATTATAAAAAGGACATATTCAAATGCACATTTTATCCATTGTTACGCGCATCAACTCAATTTAATTATTGAACTAGCGGCACATTGCAATAAAAAAGTAAAAATTTTTTTTGCCAATTTGCAGTCGTTTTCAAGTTTCTTTTCTCGAGCGCCAAAACGAACGGCAATTCTTGATCAAATAGTTAAACGCAGGCTACCACGAGCTGCTCCTACACGCTGGAATTTCAAAAGCCGGACAGTGAACACGTTATTAGAGCACCAGGATTCTTTCAAAGAATGTTTAGATGCGATTATTGATGAAGATGGGATGGATTCAGTCACTATTAGTGAGGCAAGTGGTTTACTGAAACATTTGAACTGCCCAGAATTTTTATATTGGTTGAAAATATTTCATTTCATCATGCCACATGTCGAAATATTATTCAATCAGACTCAAATGCGTGGGATTGAGAGTGCTCAAATGCAGAAGGCAATCGAACAATTCCAACAGCAAATCATTCGAATCAGGAATTTTATTGACGAAAATCAAGAAGACCACAACGAAGAACCTACTAGGAGAAGACAGAAAACGTCTTCTGGGGACAACAGAGCTGTGATTGCAAAGGAAGTATGACACTATTTCAAGCCAAATCATCGACCGATTTGATTTTAAGAATCATTTGAGTGCAGCGAAATTATTTGATTTTCAAAATTTTAAAATTTATCGACGTCTATTTCCACAAAATCATTTTGACGAAACAGTGCAATCTTATCCTATGTTGGACAGTGTGAAATTGAAAAGTGAACTTTCAGCACTTTACGAACGCGATGATATGTGTGATGTAGGTGGTATTTTGCCACTTCTGGTGTTCATATCAGACAATAATTTAAAAAAAGTTTTGTCGGAAACATATAAACTGTTGGATATTATTTGTACTACACCCATGTCGACAGCCGAATGTGAACGATGTTTTTTAACCCTGAAGCGCATTAAAACTTTTCTAAGAAGCACAATGTCAGAAGATCGTCTTAACGCATTGGCAGTTCTATCAATAGAAAAGGCGTTCGTCCAGTCAATCCCCGATTTTGACAACAAGGTCATTGACGTTTTTTCCAACATGAAGACTAGAAGAATGGACATTATCTACAAAAAATAATCGGTAAGTTTTTCCTGTGCCCACCCTGTTTCTGAGCTCACGAGCCGCCACTGGGTTTCATAACAAGCAAAATATTGTGTTTTTTTCAAAATGAACCTTTTCTTTTTTCACCCTGTATGAACATAACGAAATCGATTCAAAATGAAACAAAGGTAGAATATTTTTGAGCATACAAATACGCAACTTTTCTTCCATTTAAGCAACGTCGTATCTTTTACCGTTTCCAATATCCTCGTATAGTCCCATGTACATCATTTTATTCTGGACACACTGTATACCCTTAGAATACTCAATTTTGAAACACCCTTCACTATGTCAAAGAATTCAGAAGCGTGCTGCCATTGAACCAAAATTTTGAGTGATCAACAAACAAAATTTGTATGCGTCCTTTCAATTGACAGTCAGAGATTTGAGTTTTGCAAAAATATGGCAACGATGTATTCCATCTGACATTAGTCGTTTGTCCAGTTGACACTATGATGACAGTTACAAAATCAACCTCTATTAAACTAAAATGTGACAAAAGTGTATTGCATAGGTCATCAACAAGCGAATTTAACTTGTTCCATCGAAACTATGAGAACCGATGTATTTCAAACATAATAAGGCGTTTGCTCAGTTGAAAATGATGACATATGATAACAGTGTAGGACAATAGCCTAGTTTACACCGATAACTCGTTTAGTTCGGTCCGATACGACCAAGTGGGTGGGGATAGTGCGGTAGGACCAATGCTTGCTTCTCGCCCGTTTACACCGTCTTGCGACGCGTGAACTAAATGATTACGCGTCAAATGTCACAAACAAGTTGAAATTATTTATAAAAACAGTTCGTGACCAAACAACACGTATTATGTAAGTGTGCTCAGATTGCCTTGAGAAACTCAGAACCAACACAATTCACAAAAATAACAATCAACATAACCTCATAATTTTGATCCAGATCGAGCCAAGTTTAGTTCGGTACAACAGCTGGCGAGTACCGAACCAAGAGCGGACCAGCTTAGTCTGCAACTGTTTACACCATTCGAACCAAATATTAGGTTCTGATATAGTTCGAATTTAGTACTTGGTCCGCGGACCAAGTTGTCGGTGTAAACTAGGCTATTAGCTCATTTAATTTCAGCTGAGTTCGTCATTGCCATGAATTATGAATTTCACTTCGGCGAGAATGATGACATTAGCTCAGTTGATTTGACATGAAAGTGAATAATTTCTAATCAACGAAATATGACAACAGTGGATTCTTTCTTCATTTGACATAAGTGACATAAACAGATATGGATTAAAGGTATCTTCAGACTGGACAAATTATTCGCAGCCGCAGCGGATTTTTAACACTTTATGATGACATAAATGTGCAAATGTGTCAAAATAATGTAAAAAATCAGAGAAATCCGCGAGGCTGCAGCGATTTTTTTCGCTGCGGATTTCCCTGGTTTATGACATTATTTTGACAATTTTACATGAGAATTGTGTCAAAATAAAATTCTCCGCGAATGATTCGCACCAGTCTGCCTTCAAATTCCTGTTTCAACGATAACACAACATTACAACTGTGTATTCCAAGTGACAGTAGCCTAGTTTACATCGATAACTCGTTTAGTTCGGTCCGATAGGACCAAGCTGTTGGGGATAGTACGGTAGGACCAATGCTTGCTTCTTGCTCGTTTACACCGTCTTGCAACGCGTGAACTAAATGAGTACGCCCGCAATTCGACAAATGTCAAAAACAAGTCGAAATTATTCATCAACACAATTCGTAACCAAAAAAAACATAAGTAAGTACGCTCAGATTGCCTTAGAAACTCAGAACCAACACAATTCACAATAATAACAATCAACATAACCTCATAATTTTGATCCAGATCGAACCAAATTTAGTTCGGTACACTTGCTGGTGAGTACCGAACCAAGAGCGGACCAGCTTAGTCCGCAACTGTTTACACCATTCGAACCAAGTATTTGGTTCTGATATAGTTCGAATTTAGTACTTGGTCCGCGGACCAAGTTGTCGGTGTAAACTAGGCTAGTAGGATACCGCACTATGGGTCCTATGATTGAACGTTTACGTTATCTTAACATATCCATATCACCATGGTAACGCTGTTATCAAATAGAACATTTGCATTAGTAAACAATCTCAACGTATACGTTAACTTAACGTGGATGGGGCCCATTGTATATGGTTTTGTGACCTTTTGGAACCAAAAAAATGCCGGTGATTTCAGATTGGGTAAACGTTTTTATAGGAAGTGCGGAATTCATAGCCTTTCTTCATCAAATATTTCATATTTAACTTTTGTTTATTGATTACTGTAGATGTCAGTAAGATCCACAATGATACAAATTCACGGACGCTCGGACGCCATTTTTTTGGTGCCAAACAAAGACAAATCAGGTCACAATTTAGATGTATGACGATTATAACGAGTTACGAGTCCTTTTTTTTGTTTCGTCAATGGATTTAACCTGTTCCAACGAGATCATGGCAACAGTGACATCGGCTGTTTATTTGGGTGATATTCTGTCATTGTTGTCATTGACAATAATGACAGATGACCTTGAGCAAGAAGCAAATCAGCAATCCGCTTCTGCTGTTATTATCCTTATAAGACAAACATGCGCAGCAAAATATTGCAAAAATAGAACAAACTAGTTTTCCAAATAATCACCCACCTAATTAACCTACACTTTGAAATTTGTACCGCGAAACGAGGAGCGCTGGGCAAAATCAAGGTTACAATTATTGTACTTGTCATGTTGCCAGTTTTTAATAATAGACGTCAGCTTTTAAATTATTTTCACGTTGTAAATGTTGACAGCTGCATTTTGTTTTGGCAACTATAACGCACCGTGATTCTATTTTTCCAAAAGTAACATAAATAAGCGATAAAAGAAACAAAAAAAAAAACACATAGGATAGTTGAATGGACTGTGTCATAATAAGGGCGGAGATTGGGAACGTTTCCAAATGAAAAAAATATGAGACAAAAAATGAGCTTTTATTCCTGATGTAGGTCACATCCCTTGCAAGTAAGCCTCTCCTACTGATACGACGTGCACAGGCGGCCAATATAGTCACGTGGTTACAATAGTCTTCTCCCACGGAGCTCTATTCAATAGTTATTACATGATTCAGTACAAAAATCGTTCTCAATAACATTCATAATCAAACCGATAACACTATCGCGTTGTTTGTCTCTGATAAATCGTAACCACTCCACATTTTTGGTTAGGCACATTTGATTAAATACGAGTTCATGAAATAAGTCAATTTTGTTCACGTAGCTACATTATGTTCATTAAACAGCCAAGGACATCTATTGCATGTAAATTCCTCATTCTCAAAATATTGTATAACAAAAGTAATTTGATAGCGTAATAGAAGTGGTGGTGCCGGTATTGTGTTCATGGTTCTTGCACCACACACTCGTTTCACTTTTTTTTTGAGCCAGGTCAGGGTAAAGGGATTCTGAACCCTATGTAAAATAGGCGTGGCTCAACTGTAGTTTATTCCAATGGGAGGAGCTTCATTGTAATGTTGTGGAAGGGGCTTGTCCATTATGTTCAAGTGGGAAGGATTTTGACATTGTGGGTTTGTTCAAACTCAAACAAGCTTATCCAGTGGGCGGTACTTTCCAATAAATGACAATTCCGAAATAATGAAGAAGGACGAGCTTCCTCAAAATAATTTTATCACCCAATAGATAGAAATCAATACGAATATGAAGTGGAAGTGTCCAAATGATGGTATTCTGATGTGTGTATTTCTTTTCATGCCCCACCCATTTCCAATTATCAGTGGAAAAGGTAGTATTAGTCATTGACTTTAAAAAAATAGTAGAAGGAGCTTATAATCCTGGTCTAAATCAGAATTGCTTCAATTTTCCATTTATATTAGTGTGGCTTGGTTGCATTGATGCCCCACCCATTATCAGCCTCTACGTAATAAAATGGGAGGAGCTTGATGTTCGCTAAAGGCGTGGTTGAAAAGATCAGACCAATATCCACATCAATTGGTTCTCAATTATATTTAGATCGGAGGATGTTGATCACAGGGTGGAGTCAAACTTTTGGGGGCGTGTTCAAAAATTAAATATCAACATTACTTAACCAACTGCGGATTTTTTCCTCTTTTCAAAAATTCATTTATTTCACAATGGGGCGTGGCTTGATTTTAGAAAAACTTTTCTGTTTGTAACCCTGTTGAGCTTTTTTGACAAAGGCGTGGCTTAATCCACTGTAATGTGTGATTATGGCGAAATAAAGTGAATGGGAGGAGTTTTCTTTGGAGGTTGTACATTGACCGCAGTGGGAGGGGCGTTAAGATTTATCCCATTTATACAAGAAAATTATACTCACTACTCTCATGGTCTCTGTGGTGGGGTTAAACTTTAGAGGGCGTGTAAAAAAAGTGAATACAAATATCACTCAACAAACTTAACTAATGATTCATTCATTCTTCGATGACTAAAAGGAAGGTGGGCTAATTCGCACCCACTTGTTATGTGGCTAGTTTTTCTTTATGGGATGATGTGAATGGGGCGAGGCTTGATTTTCAAGGACCTTGTGGAGAACAAAAACAGATCCAAATTGGGTACGCTCAATTAGTGGGAGCTCACAATCAAGAGGTGTGGCCTAGATCGGACTGTTTATATTAGTATGCATACGAATAACGACAAGGGCGTATACATATTTGCATAGATATCTTATAGATTATGATGCAATGGAGTGGGAGTAGCGTATCCACCAAAAAGGTTAAAACTTCAAACCGAGTTTTCTATAAAGGACAGGGGGCGTGAGGTTATGACTTATTCCATTTGAAAAGGAGAATCAAGCCCACTTTTCTTATTGTCCTATTGATGTGGGTGGAGTTAAATTCACAGGTGCGTGTTCAATTATTTGATAGTAACTTCACATTTCTTATTTGACACACTTCAAAACAACAGAATCCCTAAATTCCTTGATGAGGGCGGGCTAAGTTGCACCCACTTGTGGTGAGAGTGGCTAATTCAAGATTCAAGTTTGCATTGAATGATGTAATTGGGGCGTGACTTGATTTTTTCGGGCGGAGAAAATCCCAATAAGGAAACTTTCATTTTTGTAGCCTTGTTGAGCGCAGTGGAAATATCAAATTCAAATTTAATTTGGGTTTGTTGAGGATATCAATTAGAAGGAGGAGCTCACAATCAAGAGGTGTGGTCTACATCCATTGCTCTATTTACTGTTTATGTTATAGTTTCATGGTAAACGGCAAATGCATGGCTTATTGGCATTGCTATCTCTATGTATAAACGGTGTGCCTAAACTGCAATTTTTTGACCTCACCTTTTGAAGGTGGAGTCGAACTTCGTGGGGCGTTACCAGAAAGTTGATTTTAACATGATGATAACATGACCTCAATGATGGATGGAGACAAAAGTGGGATGCTAAGTTGCATCCAGTTATTACAGTGGAAAATGGATGGTTCAAGCTCACTATTGAATGTTGTAAATGGGGCGTGGCATCATAAAAGTCAAATTTCTGGAGCGTAATTGAGTCTACAAATGACTATTCCATTTATAAAAGAAAATGTTACTATTCATTGACCTCATTCATTGAAATGGGTGGAGTCAAACCCAAGGGGCGTCATCAAAAATGTTGATACATATTGACATTATTTAGCCACTGTTCACAAAAATGCATTAATTCTTCAATGACTAAAACAAAAGTGGGCGGGCAAGTTGCATCCACTTGTAGTGGGAGTGGCTAGTTTGAGCTATTGAATGTATGGGCGTGGCATATGTCAAGATTTCCCAAGTCTAACTTTGTTGAGTGTAGAAAATTCAGATTCAGTTTGGGTGTATTGAAAAGAATGTCAACTTGAAATTTGCAATTCCATCAAAATCTAATGTAGCAAAGCCACATAATAGTCGTTTACATATTGTGAATGGAACATCTAGTTCAGGGTCGGCATGATTTAAATCAATGGATTTTTCTGTATGAAACGGCCAAGGCCGTGACAACCACCAAAGTGATTAAGCCTATAATCATGATTGATGGACCTTTTGTCATTGCAGGAACAACGGAAAGAGTATGCCTCATAACTGGTAGCGTAGATGCAATAATGACTGTGTTAGACTTTATAATGGATAAAATTAGGGAAAAGCCGGATTTGACGAAATCCGTCATCGAAGCTGGAGACAGTAAGCTGACGCAGGAACGAGACAAACAAGTGAGTACAATAAGACCTCTTCAAGTCGAGTTTGCAGATGGCAAACTTTATCCTTTATTCAAACCACTTTGCATGATATTATCCTCGAGATGGATTTATTTGATGTTCTCTTCAAGGTAAAAATCCTGGTCCCAAACAGCACAGCTGGAATGATAATAGGAAAGGCTGGGAATTACATAAAGCAGGTGAAAGAGAGCAGTGGATCTTATGTGCAAATTTCGCAAAAAGCCAAAGATGTTAGTTTACAGGAGAGGTGTATTACTGTGATAGGTGAGTCTTTGTCTTATGCTTCACAATGTTGACGATGGTTTGCAACCTTACTATTACGTCCGAACGGTGGGAGGAGCCACCAATGACAACTGATCAGAGATAGATGGCGTGGTTCAAAAATACAGTACAACTGAAAAGTTGGCAACAAATGAAAAATTGCGTAATTATTTATTTTACAAACAAATATAATATACATCACATTATAATCAATAATCATAAATCACATTTGCAAACTATTCAAATTAATTTTTGACTACTTGTGATAATTCTTGCTATATAAAGTCAAAGTTTATCGAATTTGCAATAAGAAATTGACTGATGTAATCGTAAATATATCATACAGTGAGGACGTAGATAGTCCTCCCCCCCTCTACGCATTGATATTTTTGGCTCAAATTTGGAGGTGTTGTTCAGGGTAGGCTTTACTAAGTTTTGACCTCCAAAAAAAAATTTCAACTGTCAAACTGACAGCTGGGCAACATTTTGAAACAAATTATTAAATGGAAAAGGGGGTCATGTGATACCTTATTTGAAAGGTCTTTCCATTCTCTTTTCACCCCCAAAGTTTGAAGTCCTTAGCATTTTTCTTAAGGAAATAGCGCCATATCGAAAATAAATTATTTGGGTCAAAATACTATCTCTAATTCTTAAAAGAACTTTATTAACAATGAAAAAACTAACCTTTAATATGAGTGATTGTTTCTACAACAGTATTTAATAAAAAATTTCAAAAAAACCTAATACTAAAGATAATATTAAGAATGAAATCATGCAAAATTATCTCAATAAATTTTCAAAATGCTGTCCCTGAACCTCTTGACAATAATAATTTGAGCCAAAAATATTAATGCGTTCAAAAGTTAGAGGGGGGGGACTATTTACGTCCTCACTGTATAATACTCAAAGGGGTGGGGGTTTTGTCAAAATCAAAGTCTGCTAATTCCCCGGACGGACGGAAAATTGAACTGAGGGAGGAGCTTATTCAGGAAAATGAATTAGAGAAGATTTGGTGATAGATGTCGGCCATGCTGTGATAAGGGAATAGGCGGAGCTTGATAAACTGACGGGTTATTGGGGGAAATCTTCAACGTCTTAGTGGAACAGGAAAATATTCTTATAGATGGCGCCATAGCGGAGTATTAAAATGTAATCAAAATAACTCATTTTTCAATGTGCGTAGCAAATTCGTCAATAATTATTATGTTCTGAATCGTGAATCCAAGTGCTCTGAGAAAAATTGAACGGTGGAGGAGCATAACTAGGAGAAATATTTAACATTGAACATTATCGAATGAAAAAAGATTGTGATGGAAGGCGTGGTTAAAATATTTGTGATGAGAGAAGGGGTTTATCAGAATGGGCGGAGCTTAGTTTAATAGCTGGATGTATGGCTGAAATTTTCATCTTATATACAATTTTATTAGAAGAAAATTGATTTACCCATATGCCCGGAAGAGAGGAGCTAAAGCAGGAGTGGGAGGGCGAAAAAATACGTTTTCATCAACAAGTCGAGATAGACAAGTCTTGAGAATGAAATAAATAAACCATAATTTCAGTATATTTTAGTACAAATGTGGGTTGCTATTCAAGGTCGTATAGAATTTTTCAAATTTTATGTAGAGACCTTAATTTATGAGAACATATTCTCCAATTTCTAAAGAATAAATCCAGAAAGTTTGATTAAATTCGGATTTCTAGATTTTGTTGTGATAAATTAATTTGTAAAGCCTTGCTACGTCTGGTAAGAATCATGAGCCATGAATTTGAGGTCCTATAAAAAATTACTAGTAGATGTAGAGACTTGAAATTTTGACACATTATTTCCCAATGGCCAACAAACTTATCAGGGTAGTTCCATTTAATTGGGAATGTGTAGTTTTTCTGTAATTAATTGATTTGTAGAGCATTGACTTGACTTCCTTATAATGGCAAAGTCCAATTTGAGGTCCTATAGAACTGATTGAAGTTGTTGTGGAGACCTTTCGACCATATAAGTTACAATAGAGACCTAAATGTCTGGCACAATATTTCTCAATAATCAACAAATAATTCAGGAGAGTTTCATTTATTTGGTATTTGTAGTTTTTCTGAAGTAAATTAATTTGTAGAGTTTGGCATAGGCTTGCTAATGATGGCAAAGTGCAATATGAGGTCATATAAAAAAAATTGTAGTTGATGTTAGAGACTCTAAATTTGTACACAATATTCCTCAATAACTAACAAATAATTTAGGAAAGTTTCATTGATTTGTAGAGCATTGGCTCCACTTCCAAAGTGCAATATGAGGTCATACGATAAATTTTTTAGTTTTGATGTAGGAACCTGAAATTTTGACCAATATTCCTCAATAACTGATGAATACGGAATCAAATCACTTTACACTTTATTACCATGTAAAATAGTGACATTTTATCGGTAAAGAAAAAAAAACACAAACATAACCATTAGTACTATAGAAAATACTAATGATCAAGGATTAAAACTACAAAAACTAAGTACTCAAGGAAAATATCTATCGTTAATCTGTCATTTGTAGTTATCTGTGGTAAGAGATAATTTTGAAGATAATATAGATAACCAAAATCCGGACTAAGAAGGAATTCTATAATAATCAACTGTTATATATTGGCGTGGGGGAGGTGTGCTGTTGCGTCCGCACGTTAAACTGAACGATGAGGGCAGGCAGGCTTGAAAGTGCTGCCCTTTTAATTCTGGACGGAAAACCGAACGGTCGGAGTAAATTACGTGGTTAGAATATTCAAATCAGAGAAGCCGGATTTTATAAAACAAGCTCAAATTTGTTGAAATTAGACAAAACCTATTTACAAACAAAAGCAGGTGTTCACCACTCGTCATTAAGCTCCGATAAATCAACCATCATCCGTATATACAATAATTAATCACTTCACTTAATTGCCCTGTAATCGAAAATAATTGTATGTCTTCATTCGTAGTTGCAATTTTCTAAGCTTGCATTATGTCGGGTATCCTTATAGTCAAGGTCGAATTGTATCATTCAAATTGTTAATTTGTTTGCTTGACAGAATTTACGTCGTGGGTGATTAAGCGGAAATTAATCATCGCTCATTTTATACTCTCAAGTATGAATCAGAAACTAAACAAAATTTGAAGTTTGGGGTACACAAAAAGAAACTTGACAACATTGTTTTTTATCAACAAACATCCTATTCCCAGTTTCCCCAGAATTACCTTTTGTGAAATACGTTTTCGGGGGCAAATTCAAATTGAACAGTTTTCCAACAGAATAGACGAAAACTTTCGATTTGGGCCATCGGGCGCTTTGAAATTTATAGTGTTTTCGATTGGGAAAACAAGGGTTGCACTGGGTTTGACCTCGGGCAAAACCAGTAATGATGAAAACTTGCTCTAGGGCAATCCCAATCGAACATACATTTTTCATCGAGTGCTATAATATTGCACGGTAAAATTCCGATTGAATTGAAATTGGAATCATTGAACGTCTTGAAAATCTAATTAGTTGTTTCTGCGTAGCGGCTGAAGCGACTCTGAAACTAGACTAATCAGAAGTCCATTTCTCATTGCCAAATGACAAAATCTTGAGACCAATTAATTATATTGTATTATATAGATCATAGATACTAGGACCAACTTTTTTGAGAAATAAGGTATATGCATTAGATCTTGAATGAAATTAATTCAGTTTTGAGTAGGTACTCGTTTTCCATAACTCGTCAACTCCAGTACCTATTTCTGTATTTCCTTTTTTCGGCACTACTTGATTCCATAATAGCTCTAACTCGAAATTTCTTGTCCACCCACAGAATCACCTCACGAGACGTTTATATCCACCATTTTTCATGTTTTTTTCAATTTTGATAATGCACTGAAATTGCACTATACCAGCACAAGCTCAAAGACCTCGTGCCAAAAAATCTGCACTGAGTGCAAAACTCATTGACCCGGTTCCCCAATCGAACATAAAAATCCACTCGATTTCCACCAATCGAACATAAATATTGCCCGAGTGTTGCACCAGTGCTGCCCGATTTTACCAATCGAAAACGCTAGATTCATTGTTGTGAACGGGGAATACATTTTTATTGGGATGTTTTCCAAAGGAAACCTTCATTACTTCAGAATTTATTTTTGTGTTGAAGTTTAGGTTTACTCAAGGAAAAAACACGTCTGCGCCTCAATATCGATCCTAAATTTCCAACCCACAACACTCTCTGAATACAAATGATTTCCTTGATAAATTCCTCCAAACGCTAATCCCATTCTAAGTCAATAAAAGTCCACCATGTTCACGCCAATTCCCATTCCAATTAACACGGATTGAAATGTGTTTCAAATGGAATTTTTAAGTTGACATCAACCTGGCAACGACGTGCCAACCAAGTTGATATTCTCTACCCTGCAGGCGATGTTGCCGTTGTTAAACGGATTTAGCGAATTTTCCTTGAATGAGTACAATGTTGTTAATGGACATGAAAATGTCGATAATTTATTTTATAGCCGGATAATTTTAATATGCGAATTTATGGTCTGAAATGTTTTATGACGGCTGATCGTCTGCAATCTGTTAATTCAAGAATAAATATTGGTTGCAATTTGAGGACAGGATTTCTTGTTTGGATTCATTTGAGTGGTTTTATTTGCATTCAATTAGGTTTTTATAATCTGTTTTGGTTAAAAAGATCTTTTTATGGTTTTTTCAGTCTTTTTAAGTTTTTTTTTATTTATTTGGTCTTTTCAATGTTCAACACGGGCTTGTTTGCATTTATTAAAGTTTTGTTTGTGTTTATTTATATGTTGTTTAGGTTTATTTCACATTTTTTGGGTTAACGTCGTTCTATTACAATTTGGTTTCAAGTTTTCTCCTTTATTTGGTTTTTTAATATCTTTTTAAATTTAATTTGTCTTTATCTCGGTCTGTTTGTGTTGGTTCGTTTTGGTGATTTTGGTTTGATTGAGTCGACTGGAGTTCTGTTGAGGTTAGTTTGAGTTTTATTAAGGTTTATTTGGATCTTGTATGGATTTATTCAAATTTTTGTGGGTTAGTTTGGGTTAGTTTGGTTTGAGGAGAGTTTTTTAAATTTAGCATTTTTGTTGTAGTTTTTATGCAGTAGGTTGTGCCTGAAGTTTTGAATATTCTGAAATATTTGAAGACACTGAACTAAATGTTCCAGAGATCAGGAAGATTCTTAAGATTCGAATTATTCTAAAAAATCTGAAGAAGTTTCTAAAGTAATACTATTGCTTTTGGTCTCTGGAAATTCCGAGAGAAACGTAGCTATTTTTCTAAAAATGTCGAAATGTCACACGTTTTTGAAGATTCTGGTAACTCTCAAGATCAGATATATTCTAAACATTTCGTGAATTATAAAGATTCTCGTAATTCTGAGATTTCTGAGAATTCCGGAGAAATTCTAGAAATTCCCTAGATTCTAAGAAATCGGATAATTCAAAAGTTTCTAAGCATAATTTGGTCCTTTGAAATACCAAAAGACTCCAGTCTCTTTTAAATTTTCCAAGGATTTCGAGTTTTCGACGATTTTTAAGGCTTCAGAAATACTGAAAATTTCGAAGATTACTGAGAAGAATCAGAAGTTCCTAAAGATTTCAAAAGAATCGAAGATTCTAGCGATTTTGAAGGTTTTAAGGATCTTGAAATCTCTCACGTTTTTGAAGGTTCTGAAGACTTCAAAGACTCTGACATGTTTTCAAAATTTGAAAAATCAAATTCAAAAAGCTGTTCTGAACTTCCCAGATGTACTGGAGTTATGAAAATTAAATTTCAAAATCCTTGCAGAATCTTTTTTTATGATTTTTTTTTTTAGATTAACAAATCACTTTAAATTTAAAAGGCTGTTCTATAAACTCTCTAGAGTTAGATCCAACCAATATACAGTATGTTTTAATCATTCTATTCATCTAGAAACAGATGATTGGAATGGTTCTAGATATTTTTGATTTTTTTTTCATTTGTTGGCAAGGACAATTTGCACAATTTTTG
Organism: Orchestes rusci; assembly: GCA_958502075.1. Taxonomy (NCBI): domain Eukaryota; kingdom Metazoa; phylum Arthropoda; class Insecta; order Coleoptera; family Curculionidae; genus Orchestes; species Orchestes rusci. The sequence goes on from OY293307.1 coordinate 32,610,081, forward strand.
GAAATGGAAAAAAATATTGCGATTAGGACGTAATAAATGCCATTAATGTTAAACAAATTAAACTGCGGCCTAAAATAATGAAAATTGTACCTGGCTCAACCCCGGCACTTCACACGGTCACATTCACACTATTCACACAATCAACATGCGGGAAAAAGAATAAACTGTTCCCGGCTTGCATCTTATCTTTATTCAAACTCAAACCAAACATAACAAAGCATTAAAACAAGGTGTAGTTGACGTGGAGACCTGATATTTTGACACAATATTCCTCAATAACTAACAAATAAATGAGGATAGTTTCAATAATTTGACAGTAGTAGTTTTTTGAAGTAGATATATTTGTAGATCCTTGCCTCTTATGAGCTATTTTTGAGGTCATGTATATGAGAAGAGTTTCATTTATTTGACATTTGTATTTCTTATGTGGTAAATCAATTTGTAAACAGTCTGAATAACCCATCATCTGCCTGATTGCGAACGTTAAAAAAAAAATGTTTTTGAGGTCAACCTCATATCACAAATTGAACTAACAGATAATCAACTTAAAAATCACACCCTGTTTGTTCCACTTGATAACTACAATAACAAGCATCAGGAAAATAAAAGCAAAATATTAGCATAGAATCCATCAATGTCAAATTGACGGAGAAATGGAGCACAACTTAACAAACTGCCTATACATTGACATCACTGTTATGATGAATGGTTAAAAAATTAAATATTCTATGGATTTACATAGAAATGGGGTTTTGTCATGAATTTCTAATTCTGATGATATGGCAAAAATGAGTTTGTCAGATTCAATCGAATAACAAAAATCTAGTTAAAGTAGTTGAAGTGAATCGTTGCCTGAAAAACAATCCGAACGTGTTACATTAAAAAATTAACACTCCAGTCATAATTTGTTTCAACTTGAAAGGTCATCAATTTTTGAGCATTTTGCGTGACTGAAGAGAATTTTAAACTTTTTTAGGATTATTCCGTGTGGATCCGAATTTGCGTTTAACGTCCGTACGAAGGGATGCACGCAACCCTGTTATTATTGCATTAAACCGTAATGGGTATTTTTAATAAGCTTTATTTCTGGCTTGAAAAAAAATAATTATTCATAACCCACTCAGTGACCCACTGACACCAGCTTTTATTACCTATACAACTCACCATTAAAGCACGTTTAACCAACGATCCGTTATACAAACAAAATAGACATTTCAAGCCGGAAACATACAAAACAACTACAAACTTATCCTCTATATAAAAATCTGTATGTTTGTTTTCTTATAACTCAAGAACAGCAGGAAGAAGTTGAATGAAAATTTGCAGAGTTATCAGTTTAATCAGGGAATAGTCCAAAGGCATGATTTTATTCATCAACTCATAGCTGATTTTGAGGAATTACGATTTATATTCAAATTTTTGACAAAAAACGACATTTGTCAGTATTTGCCATCCTTCATTTATTGACAATGACAGTGGTTTTTTTCATTTGACGTTGAGGCATGTTCAATTGGTACGTACAAAACATAAAGTCGCGTTCACATTAATGAATATTTGTGCGTTGTAAAAACTGTTAAATCGTAAGTTTGTTATTTTATTTTGACTTACTGACGGGCGAGCGATACATTATGTGCAAGATGTTTGACATTATTATACTTAAATTAATAAACGCATTTCAGGTGAAAAAGATCAAAACAAACAAGCATGTCTAATGATTCTCAGCAAAGTAGTCGAAGACCCCCAAAGTGGTACCTGTTTGAACGTATCATACGCTGACGTCAGCGGTCCCGTCGCCAACTACAACCCAACCGGCTCCCCGTTTGCGCAGCAAACTGCTGCCGGTACGACTTTCAGCGCGTCAACTGCCAGTTTGAACAGCTTGAGCGCAGCCGCAGTGCAACAAGGACTAGTTTTGAACGGCGCCGGCGCGGCAGGGCTTAGTCTGAGTCTTAACTTGACTGCGCCTGGACAAAGTATCGGTACGGTAACACAGCAGCTTTTGGATCATATCAAGGTGAGACAGTGTGTTTATTATACGTAAGTGACAAAAGTTTGTAGATCCAACTGCGCAGCTCTGGCTTGACCGAGCCGCACATAGCGGAGATCAGCGCCGCATTGACGGTGTTGGCTAAATATGGAATTTTGGGAGTGGGACTGGGTATTGGTAGTGCGCATGCAGGTGCATTACCAGTGTCTAGTTACTTGAGTGTGATGGAACAGGCTGGGGTGACGCCAGGTGGCGCCAGTGCTGGTGTTTTTGGAGCTGTAGGGCAGATCAGTCTGGGAGAGTGTTTAGGTGAGTTTAACTTAAGAGGCTAAGTCTGACGTCATAAACTGGGTGGAGCTTATATTGACCCCAAATCCCATGGTAAAATCTCATAAGGGAATTTTTGTTGAGTGTTTTTGAGTTTGTTACATTTGTTTCAAAAGTCCTTTATCAAAGATATTTGGTTGAAAGAGAGTGAAATTTCAATGTAATTATCAAGCAAGGTGAAAGTCAAAACATATTTTTTTTTCATTTGCTTTTTTCGTGCCTGGTTAACTGCACTTTTGCTCGACGTTGTATTTCCGGATTAGTTTGCGTTCGTTCGGATTGGTTTGGGTTAGTCTGGATTAGTCTGGGTTAGTTGGGATCAGTTTGCGTTGGTTTGGGTTAGGTTGGATAAGTTTGAATTAGTTGAGATCAGTTTGGATCAGTTTGGGCTGGTTTGTGTTAGTTTTTTTTAAGAAAAGAACAAAAAGATAATGAAAAGATCATTTTTTTTTTCATTATTATCACTAGGTCCCCGTGAAAAAATACGTCCCTGTAAATCAAAATTGATTCTTAGCTTAACGGACAATAAACAATGTAAGAACAAAATTCTGTTCATTTGAGCGCTCTAGTTTTTTTTTTTCAGGAAAATACTTTGATTCAAAATATTTCAATATTATATGGTTAACGGTTCTTGGATATCAGGACAATAGGAGAATAGAAACTACAGTTATCTACGCGACGTTTCATCTATATTTAAAGACTTCTTCAGGCTATAACAAAAAGAAGCAGATGTCACAACATTGTTGCCCTATACAAATTAAAGTGCAAATGAATGACAAAATTAAATAATTTTTTTGAATAGAGTGTATAATTGATTTTTGTACTCAGAACTCGACTTGGGTGCCTTGGCATCTGACTCCCTCAATTATTGCTTCAAAACATAAATGCCGAGAGTTACATTCATATGAGGATATAGCTGTCCTGATACTGTTTTCATTCTGAATAGGAATCATCAGTCAGGCCACAATACCTACAACACCTAAACACGGTACCTACATACATATGATAGCCTCGCGAGTCGCGAACAAAATTCGTGAGGAAATCTGTTTCGCGCAGTGACGCTGTTTCTATGGCTTCAGTAATAATATGCGGAACTTAGCTTTTTATAGTTGTTGAGGAGAGTCGTCTAATGGCGCGCGGTTGATAATACCGCGCTCCCATTATCTCCCAGTAGATGATATCAGGCAACACTGCATAAATAGTGGTCACTTTGAATGTGTACCACGTCTGTTCGGAACCGGCAAGTGTTTTTTGTTTTTTGTGAAAATCTTAATAACGTTCATACATTTTTGGATCGAGATATGTACAAAACCCATTTTTCGAATGCAACACAGTTTGCCGCAATAGATTACCTCTCTTATTAGGAGTAGTTTTCATTTTCCGAAAAATCTTGGCATAAACTCAAAATGGCACCGTCTGGTAATTGCGTGCTTATGGCGCGGTATTATCAGACTAGAGTTTTCTCAATGCTTGTTCTTCAGATTGCTAGATCTCCCCAAAAAAGAATTAAAAACCTTATGGGATGCAGCTTGAATGTAAGCCTCTTTAGAATCTGAACGTTCCTGATGGAAAGATATAGTGGGAGCAAGAAGTCTTGACTTTACAAAGAGGTGGCCATCCAAAGACACGGTAAAATCTATGCACCTACTGAGGACTGACCAAATTTTGTTATCAAAAATTATAAATGCTGAGACAAAGGCCCCAGTTTTGGAACACGGTATTCTAAAACATGGGTGCGGTATTATCAGACTAGTTTGATAACACCGCGCGTTCTCTAAGTTTTGTTTTTTTCCAACCACCTTTACTACTTTACCTTAACTCGAAATATGTCATTTGTACTTATTTACCATACAAATCTTCTATTCAATGACGCGCCAATACCCAGCTCTCCCCTTATAGTCTCATCAGAAGTAGTATTTTTGTCGAGGAACCTAGCCTTTTATGGTTATTATTTTGGTTGGCATACCGGGTGTGATGCCCGATTTCCCAACATTTGACAGTATCCATTCCATAGCAATCAATTCCATAACTTTATATAACTGAACACTTTCAAGGCGATAACTAGTACCTAGTTATTCTACAACTTTTGTTAGTTTAGCTGGTTCAAACCAGATGACAATATGAGCACTTTGAAACCATGGTCTTTGGAAGTTCAATAAACCATACAATTATTCATAACAAAACTACACAATAATAAAACAGTTCCGAGAATCACTCTGATATTTGGCTAACCTTCTCAGGTTCATGACAAAATGACAAGAAATAAGTTCTTTGCCGTTTTATTACCGAACACATCTCTGTCAATTTTTCTCCAGATGTCTATTCAATAACTTATGGATCCGATAGGGTGACATAATATCGTTGAGAATCCGAAATGTTTGTGTATCCAATCAACAGACTTATCGCATCTTGTTGTTCAGAAACTGGGGGTGAATAAAACGATTGGAATCTCAAAATGCATCAAAGCGATATTCATACACTAAAAACTCCACTTACCTTGTCAAAAACATGTATGATTCCTGTGATAATTATCATTCTTGTCCAACTAAATATCACTGCTAAAAGTTTCATTTACTTGCAAAAAACACTCGAACAAACATTTCCTTATAGGATTTCACCACGCAAAACGAACTCTACCCATCTTGTGACGTCACGACTCAGGCTGTCTATTGCCGCAGTACTCATAATTCACAAACTCATAAACATAATAATATGTTATTCTGGCAAACTTTCAAGACGAAATAATTGCATGAAATAAATGGGTCAAATGCAGTATAATTCAGCACGCATGCGTACACCTCATACATCATCATCCTTTCAGTTTCAGACGGTCAATCTGTGCCACCTATTTCAGGTGCAAACTCGCCCACTCCTCGGTCGAGTCTCGAACGATACGAGTCGGCTTTCGACCCGTTCCGTCATCAAACCACTGCCGCCACTGCGCCAATTTCGCTCAACAACAACAGTTTCGGCTTGGGTACCAACCAACAGGTGGCGGTGCTGAGCAAAAGTCCCACTCCTGCCGAGCTGAAAGCTCATGCCGATAGCAAGAATGTGGAAATTCCTGAGGTGATAGTCGGCGCTATTTTGGGTAAGATTTTCAATCGAAGATAATCATTGGCTCAGTGGCAAAAATGTTCAGGTCCAGGAGGACGGTCCTTGGTCGAAATCCAACAAATCAGCGGCGCCAACATTCAAATATCGAAAAAGGGCATCTTCGCGCCGGGCACGCGCAATCGCATCGTTAGCATCACCGGCAATCAGCATTCCATCACGACTGCGCAATACTTGATCGAGCAACGTATCTCTGAAGAGGAACTGAAACGAGCTCGAAACAATGGCATTGGCACGCTCACCATGCAGTGATAGTCGTAAGAGAGTTACATTGCGCGCATGGCCACTAGAGCCAGATTTTTTCTCTCGTTTTGTTTTGTTTTTGTGATGTGATTATTTTCTTGTCTGTTACCGACAGTTCCGAGAAAGTTTTTTAAATTGTTATTATACGTATAATATAAAACTCTGTAATCGAGGCTGTTGACTTTACATGTTGGTGTAGATGTTTAATCGGTTGGCGGGGGCATGTTCCTCTGCCACAAGTCAATTTAGATCAAATCTCCAAAAATGTAAATATTTTTTCCAAATCCCTCGAGGAATATTGTTACCTGAATTTACGTTACTGTTAAAGTTGATCTGATAGGTGATGAGATAGACCTAGTAAAATGAAAATTGTGATCATCATTTATTCATCTTCATTTATTGTCGAAAAATCATTAGACCAACGTTTCATTATATTGGATGTTACATTATCAGATTTTATCACTGTTACGCGAGGCATAAGCGAAGTAGTGAACGTGTGATTTCCGCATCACGAGTACCTGCATTGCTCAGGCATAAAGACAGAACATTTATTTATCCCCTTTGCCAGAGATATATTGAAACAAAAACAAAATGAAACTTATCCAGTTACCAAAAACAGCCAACGTTTCGGACATTTGTTCAGTATTCATCAGATTGAGACGGGCATGATTGTAAATAGTATATAGGCTTATACAGAAACCTATTGCTGTTATTTCTTATAGAATCTTGATATACCACTCATATGAACTCAATTATATTTGTTGGGTGTTTTGAGGGGGAGTTTGAGGTATATATTATTGTGCGTATTTTACCAAATATAATTTTTGTCTTGTATTTTATAAATTTTTACGAATATTCTGATTGGTTTTGATCGAGGTTTTGATGGTGTTATTTTTGCCTTTTTTAATGGATCAAATTGTCCCCTAGTGATTCAACTCCTTTTTATACTTCTTAATGTGATTTGTGAAACATTTTAAAATGAAAAGTTGTTGAGAATTTTATTGATTGTAAGAAACTTTCTATATTATTTTTTTTTATGAAGTTGATCAGTTAACAAGATTCAAAATTTTAAAAAATCATGCGTTATGAAGATACAAATTTTTCTTAGCAGAAGGATTCAAATCTTTCCAACTTTTTTGCTACAAAAAATGTTTTATGTAAAATTATAGAGAATTTTATTGGCTTTTTTCCAATACAATGTTCGTCGCAGCTGATCAATTTTAAGAAATTTCAAGTTATGCGTTGGTGATGATGATAAAAAATTCGTCGTGTATGAAAAGGGTTCCACTCTCTTCAACTTGTTGAGAATCTAATTTTTTTATAATTTTTTTGAAATTGTTTATCTTCTATTCTCAAAAACCCCTCATAGGAGGAAAAAGTTTTTTTGGGAGTATGAATAATTATGGTTGAATAATAATTTTATTGAATATTTGTTGTTCAGCTACTTGATCAATGTTTTTTTTTCATTCTTATTTCTTGGTTTTTTTAAATGTTTTAGCTGTTTTTTGTAAATTTTTACAATGTTATTTGTTCAGTCTTTTTCAATGTTCAGGTGTCCCATTATAGATTGCCCAATGGATATTTTTGTTGATATTGACCCTACAAAAGTGTTTATATCACCAAAGTTGGGGTATTATTCTTGAACCTTCTGATTCTTCAATTCTTAATCAAAAATAAGAGTGGACAATTTGCACATTTTTTGGAAATATGAAAAATATAAGGATCAGTAAGTTTTGATGCCATTGATGTTTGAAAAATCAACCTACGACCTCTATTAATCAACATCCACGATGTTACAGATAGCATTATCCATCTCCGTCTGGCGTATTGACTGTAATAACTCTCTCTCGAGAGAGAGAAAGAAGAATTTTTAATTAATCAATTCAATTTAGCTCCGCCCCGTTTTCGATCATTCAGTGAAATTTGTTTTTTTTTCATTTATTTAGTATATTTTTGGGTATTTCGGAAATTGTTTGCGCTGATGACGATCAACAAAAATATCCATCGAGTAATCTCTAATGGTACACCCCGTACCTATTGATTATTGTTTTGAAATGTTTGTTTGGATGTAGATTTATCTCTTTTTTAATTTTTATCAATTTTTAAAATTTGTTATGACTACATTCTTTTAAATATTTAGCTTTAACTTTTTATATTATTCTTATCCCGACTTTTTTGAATTCAACAAAAAAATAATATTAAAAAAAACCTTCCAGGCCGATGACGATTAAAGATACTATTGATCGAAACGTCATGTACCAATAAATAAATCAAAATGATGGAATCTATATCAAAGTTGTTTCTTACTTCATTTTGTTTACTGAAAATGAATCAGAGCAGCAGAGTTGTGGAGAGGGGACGTTTCGATACCATACTTCAGTCATCATCAGGACCTGTTGATGCCTCTAAAACCCCCCAAAACACAAAACAATCGAATACTGTTGTTGTTATAATGTTAATGTTTGACCCTCTCGTATATTTACGCCAATCTTGTTTTTGACATGCGCTAACCATATACATTTTAAAAATACATATATTCAAGCCGGCTTTACATGGTGGTCTAGTCAAGTCTTTGTGTTGGGTTTTTTGCAGTGAATAGATGTAAAGCCGCGCTTTCGTTACATTGTAGTTTATAGAAAAGTCTAGCTTAAGTTAAGTATGTTCTATTCGGGCCATACACTTTTTGGCATTCCTCTGTAAATAATTTTCGATTGGATATGGAAATTATGAGAAGGTGCGATTTTTAATGGAGTTTGATGTCATAGCTGTTGTCTTCTCTTGTGTAAAGGCGGTTGGGTTTGAAAGGGGAATTTACGAATAGGAATTAAGAAAATGGTGCGTTGATTTAATACAAAATTTATCCTGGTAAAAAATCTTTTTTCCGTAAGAGTTATAAACAAAAATTACGAATGTTGAATCCCCTTTCTGCCCTTAAGCCACACTTCTAGCCCACAAAAAAATGAACCTACATTGTTGCTGTGATACACATTCTTATTGCAACATTTCGAAAAGTGCAATATAGCTTTTGATCATTCATCCAAGCACTAATACATGAATAATTTTCCATTCATACAAAACAAAAAGTGACCTTCCGTTCATACAAAGTGTCATTGTTTTCTCGGTATAGAACTAGCATAAGTTTGTTGATGTATATATTTTATTTTTGTATTTGTATTTTCATCCTCATGCATTTGTTTTTGTCTTTATCACATTTGTTGTAACTTGCGGGCCTATTTGATCGTTGATATATCAACTTTTTCATACTTCTAAGTAATAGTTTTCCACTCCTAAAAGATTTAGGATACTCAACTTATCTAATCAAAAACGTATCCCAGTTACAACTGCACATGTGCAGATGTGCCTCACTTTGTTATTATTGCACTTATAGGCAGCATGGTTCCCCTTAGATGTCCCATTTCATGGACAGTGACGTATTTTATCAAAATAGTGGTGATATTAGGTTGGGTCTAACCAAGTCTCTTGGTTGAAACGGGTTTAGTTATTATTTTGTGTGTACGAAGCGCTACAGAGGGTAATTGTACTGTTTGTAGCCTCTATTTTAAATCTAGATTAGAACACAAGCATTGTCAAACACATTATTATTCAATAAATTCATAGTGCCATACACATCGTATTTTTCATTCCTCGCTCATTTTGTTCATCGACTGATTTGCTATTCAGTAACTCCACACCGCTTCCTCATTCCTCATAATTTTTCTTTCACAAAACCAACTCAAATTCGAACGTCTACGTCTCCGTCCCAATGTTGATAATCTAGTCAGTATTTTAATTTTTTTTTGTACAATTTGTTATTTGTCTGTGATAAATAAATTGTGTTGAGTTTTAACGGAGGAGTTATTGGTATTCACACCTTAAAAACGAGAAGGCTGATCCAAGCGCAACTTGGACTTTCTGCGGTGGTGTTAAGGTAGGCAGTAATTTGATTAGGTACTCATCGAAATATGACTGGCTTATCTGAAATGTGTCAGCTGTATAAAAATAAGTTCCAATTGCATTGTAAAATGCATCTTAATTAACTGATGACGTGCAACCTTGCCTGAAGTTGATGGTACAAGGTCATGATATCTCGTAATTATTATGAGAAGATTGTTGTTGATTAGATTCATCTGACTGAGCACATTGATTGTCTTGAAGGTAAGTGGAAACAAACATATGTTATTGTTCGAGATGGGAATTTCTTGGAAACATGAACACCTCCATAAAAGAAGTCATATCTCAAAAAATGAAAGATAGACTTTTCTTCACCAATCGATTCAGCATAAAATTTCCTACAAGAAAACTTAATCGTTGACTTAAGTTCTTTCATGTTGCTACGTTGGTCTTGTCACAAAAGTATTATTGTTTTGTGGATCTGGACATGAGCTGCTGATACCAAGCCTGTATACAATCATAAGGGCTAGTCTTCCTGTCAATCACATACCGGAAAGATGAAGCATAGGCAGTGGTGGCATTCGTACCAAAACATCTTATCATACAACTAAATCGTTCCAGCCAAATCTGTCTAACATAATTTTTTCTGAAAAAACTGTTAGAGCAGCTCATACGGGTTGGGGGAACACAATGAGATGTTACCTCATTTATTCTGTGAAATCTTGTATCGGACAGTCCACTGACACGATTAGAAAACAATGGAACACCCATATATGCGGATGATATCGTACATACTCCTTAACAGAGGCAGTAACGCTACCGATGTATTCACCAAAATGCAAAAGGGCGCTGCATATTGACGAGAACTGGTGTAATATAAGAAGGGACTCAGGGTGAATCCTGCAAAAAGTTGCTTTCACTCGTACAATATAACTAGAGCCCTGGGAGAATCTTAATTTCAACGGAGTAACTTTGCCCCTCTGATGAGTGAGGTCAAATTTCTATACCAATATCGAGGCTGAATAAGAGACTTTGTTCTATGGTTATCGGATGTTAAACGGAAAGGGTGTCCAAAATAGCCGCTGCACATATACCCATATTAGGATATTGTGCTGAGAGCTGCATTGATTGTCCAAATTCGGGACGAAACCGATACTCTCATGGATTCAACTCTCGACATTTATTACGGTTCTGCACCAACCTTTCCGTTTAAAACAGAGCTAAGGAGGCCTTCATGACCTGCAAAAGATCGTTTGGTGGGTCTTGTGGACTATCACCACCATGTCCTTATAATTACCTTCTCTCCTCCATGGTGCCGTCTCTGTTGAGGTTGGCGACGATTATGGCAAATTCTTCTCTATGCTGGGTTCGTTGTATTAAAGTGTTACCATTCGAGATGTCTATCCAATTCCTAAGCCATGATTTCTTCTTTCTTCCTATGGCTCGTTTTCCTCCGATTTTCCCTTGAAGTACTAACTGTAGTTGTTCATGTTCTTTACATCTCATTATGTGCCCGGGGTAAACCGTTTTCCTTATTTTTGTTGTTTTAACTAAGTGGGTACGGGTGCTCATTATAGTCGGTGCTTTACGCATTTGTTGTTCGAGTGATTCAGTTTATACTTAGCATTCGCCTATATAGCCCCATTTCGAATCCTTCACTTTTCTGAGGTCTTCTTGTTTTAGCGCCCCCCCCTGTATTGGCTATTATTATTTTTATTACATCTTCATCTTCTTCTTTCCTGATGATATTTGTACCTTTTTCTCCACTCTGGAGGCCACCTGGCCTCATAGTAGGGCTCCACCTCGCTTTTGTCCTTGGGCCCCATGATAGGGCTTCGCCTCAAGGGATCCCCCGAGTCTCATAATGGAGCCAAAATCCGTTTTGAGGATTTATGCCTTGCGATAAGGGGGGCCCCAGTCTCATAATGGAGCAACTCGTTTTGGGGATTTCTGCCTTGTGGCCCACAGGATGCGTGATAGATTTCCGTTTCAAGAGGCTTCGTTTCTTTGCTTGTACTCCTTTTTTTACTACTTCTTTATTGTTTTTTGCCTATTGTCTCTTCCTTATAATGTTTATTGAATATTTCTCCAACCTACCGTTGCCAGTTGCTGACACCAGATGTCACTGTTCGGATGTTGCACTGTTGCACATACAGTGACTATATACAACATACAACACAGTGGCGACAAACGTGGACTCGGCGGCCATTTTTGACATTCATTATTATTTGACGTAAGATGTGACATGGATGTAACGAGTGTTCAATAAAAAATACGATCAAGTCACCTCTGGATTTCTTTTTCTGTCATGAACGTAGGTCGTGGCTAGTTTGTATGGTTTGGCATCATGGCATCTGTGACGGTTAGAAAGTGGCTGTCATGTTATGATTGCGGTGTTAGCCAAGACATACGTTTTTCGAAACAATTGCAATCCATAGGTGACTTGATCGTATTTTTTATTGAACACTCTTTATAATGCTCAGTATATATTTTGATTTATTTATATCTGCCTACGAGATTTAGTACTTGCCCTAAAAAATTTTCTTAGCGTTGAACGTGTATTTTCACTGTTTATTTCCTCATGTGAATTGGTGTGTTGTTTGACAACGGATCAATATTACTCCCTTTTCCTGAAACTTAGATAAATTGGAAGTCTCGAAAGTCTCACTTTGACAAGACGAGAAATTCCGACGGCCATTTTCGGCCTTATATTTATCTTGTCATTGTCGCCACTGTCTTGTTTAGTCACTGTAGTTCAATATATTTTTTATCTATGCTGTAGTTGCACATAGCCTAGGGTGACCATACGTACAGCATTTCGCTGTAGTATACCAAGGTTAATTGATAGTAATAAGGTTGCGTCGTTATACGTTCGGGTCTCGGACGAATCAGAATTCAGACAAAAATGACGTCAGTTGGCTCCGATTCGGTTCTGAAATTCAAATACACATCTAAAAAAAAGATAGAATAAAGGTTCACACTTGATAATAAGAAGATATTTCACTGTATACCAAAAGCTGTGTAATAACTTACCCTCAAACACATTTAAAAACGGCCGACACTCGGTAAAAAAAGTTTTAAGACCCCGAAATACGGACATGTTATGACATTAAGATGACAGGAATGTCGATAATGGAGCTCGGTGACGGGATCGATTCGGTTTATCGTTCGTGGATCTCAGATTCCCTAGTTACGGCGCAACCTCTACATATCAATTTACCTTGGTAGTATACAGCATTTTAATGATCTGTCCCGCATTTCATTTTGTCCAGCAAACGTACAGCATTCACGCTTTGGCGTCCGTGAAATGCCAATTACATATTATCAGAAGGATACTTTTTTCAAGTAGGTGTGAGAATATTACGTGGATGACACCCAGAGTTATCATATCGAATTTTCCATTATCAATCATGTTTGGACTGTTGTTTGATGAGTATTAAATTTTTAAAGTTTCGAGTTTAAAAATTTTAAACATTACCTCACATCCACCACCAAAAAATAACCCTCCCCCCCCCTCCTCAGCCCGGATTTTTTGATTGTACTGTATTCACCATATACGTATTATTAAAGTATTCACCGGAAAAAAATATGGTCACCCTGACATAGCCAATAATATTAAAGAGAAAACGTAGCACTTAAATGTTTTGAATCTTACTCTGATGAAGAAACGCGGGTTACATAGTACGCTCCGCATCTTGACGAATCCTGCTCTAGCTAGGTATTTATATTCTCCTTTTAATTTCCTTAGAATGGTCTGGCTGACCCAGGTATAGGTAGCTTTAAACTGAAATGTCTACGTGTGGATGATTCTGTGGGGCCCGAGAAAACACCAGTTTTGGTCTTCGATGCGTTTATCTCGAAACCCATTCTGGTACTGTGCTCTGTGCATCAGAGTCTGCAGCTGTTCTTCAGCCTCTCTGATTACTACCGTAACGTCTGCGTAACAAAGGTTGTTGAGTACTGTGCCATTTAGTTTGGCTCCTTCGGTATTATGTACTCCGAGTACACTCTTCCCACTGTTAGGGAGAGGAAGAAGCCCTGGCGTAGGTACTCTTTTTCGATATTCATGTAAGAGACACGTTGATGTTCGGATGCATCCCTTATGGTTCCAGTATAAGTTACCAATAACAAAATAAATGATGTCATGGTTATCTAATCCGATTTCTTGGAGGATGTCTATCAGTTTTTCGTGTTGTATGCGGTCGAAAGTCCAAGAAGCAGACGTAGAGATCCTTTTTTACTTCCAAGTTTTGACAATTAGCGTTAGGCCCAGGTTGTTCCTGTCCCTCTTCTGCAGCAGTACTGTGATCGGCTTACAGGTAGTTGCCACTCTCTCGAAAATGGTGGCCCGTAGCGACTTCTATCAAGTATGCCTTTTTTGCATAAAAATAAAGGAGAAATATGTTTTTTCACTCAAATATGTCATTCGGTTACGTCCAAAAAAGTTATGGCTGTACATGTCAGGACAAATGAGTGTAGGTGGCGCCCTCTACAAGTTAGAGCCAAACTGAGATAAAATTCGAATTCCGCATAAAAAGAAACCCTCAAATACCGATTATTATGGAAATATAGACATTGGTTCAAATATTATTTAGAAAAAACAAAGATAAAAATAAAACTTCAACATCCTGTAGCTCTGTAACGAAGCATTTCCGGACAAACCTTTATATGAAGTTTTCTTATTATTTTGAAGTGGGGAAACTCACCCTGAATTTTTTCGCAATAATAATGAAACACCCTGTATATACTCACTTAGTTTGGCCTGCAGGTGGATGCAGTTACCGGGGTGTGGCAGTTGTGGCACGTGGAGCCGCAAGTAAGAATTGGGTGCCCTGTGAGGACCAGTTATCTCCAACCACTCCCCGGTGCAACCGCTTTGATAAATGGTACTATCCCTCCAGTGCAACTCCTACAAGTCAACCTATGTACCACCATTTGGTGGCAAGCAACGGAAACATAGACTATAATACAAAGACTGGCTTGCCTGGGAATAGACACTTTAAGCAAATCCAACATTTTTTTACGTATCTGCATCCAGATCCCTCAACGAATCGACATACGGTAATCATATAAAAACCCGCTTAAGCAGCGATCGGTTCTACGTATACGAAACGGATTGGTGAAACGTCAAAATTGTCAAACTTCGCGTTTTGTAACCAAGATATTGATTTTTGTTTATATTTTTGGTTTGGTTTGGAAGTTTGTATATTTTTCGTTCATCGGTTTTGAAGAGCTTTTGTTATAATTCTTCGATTAGTTGAGACGCGTTCTCAGATACGGATACGATGAAAGGCCCGCAACGATACGTACAACGAAACGAATCGGAACCTCCGCATCTATTCTGAGCATGCGCAGATCGATGCGGGTACGGATACGTTTGAAATTTAGGACGTGCTTAAAGTGTCTAATAACTGGCGCAATGACACAGCACAACCGCAGCCATGGAAAATATACTGGGTATATACCCTCTCTCGCGAATGCCCAGATAGCTCAATAGAGAAGTCGGTTTGTCAAAGAAAAAAATCCAAACAGAATGATATTTCCAGGAATGCTTGGAGACTTCCTCCTGAGTATCCAACCAAAAGGTTCGACTCCTGGTACGTTTTGCGCTGAAGAAGTAAGTGGTTTCCTAAATATTCTTTTAGATCAAAATGAAGTTTATAAAATTTATAGAAGATTGAAAACTGAACAGCTTCTAACATTCTCTTACAAAAAAATTACCTTGATGAAAGTTTGAGAACATGACGACCGCCTGACGCTTGTGTATGATGAGCCAGGAGGCAAAGGCCGTCATACTGGCAAGGGTTTCGGATAGTTACAAGTGAATAGTGCATGAGGAGTCTGAGGGACCACATAGTTAACACATACGGGATGAGGTGGTGCAGTGACTAAGCAAATGAATCAAATGTTTGATCTGAGGAGAGTTGATTGGTGTGGGTTTTGGAGATTACTTTGGAAGTACAGGGAGAAAGCAATCACATGCATGAAGAGCGTGTAAGTTCCAGGAGCATTGCAAAAGGGTTTGGGTTAGTCAAAAGAGTAATATGGAGGCACAGCATCAGGCCTATGTGGAACAAGGAAGGACATTCCACCAGCTTATGCGCAACAAGAAGAATGCTGAAGACGGACAAATGAAAGAGACTGATGCTGATGGAGGAAAACTCCTGGGACGCATTGCGAAGAATGGAAAATATAGGAGAAAGAGAAGGATAAACGAAGGTTTGATTGAGGAGGAGAACAATGAGCAAGCGAGGTATAGGAACAGGCCTGCTAACACTATCGAAGGTCCGGCATGTCGGTAGAGCGGTGGGATACCCAATGAGGCACTGCCATATTTGTTCGGAAGGCTGAAAAGACGTATCTCGTGGGTCTGTACTAATTGGGTGAGGGGATGCATTCCTCTTGCGTGAAAGAGGGCAACTGTCTCCGAAACCCAAGGGGAAGTACCTGTATGAGGTCTAACAGCCTCCTAACAGGAGAAATTTAGTCCAAAACAGGAGGGATTCAGAGGTGGGAGGACCACTCTGGATGCAATTGACGAGGATGGTGACACCCGCGTGGGAGTAGCAAGCATTGTCTGCTAGCTGTGACGGTACAGTCATCAGGAAGCTGGAGCGTAAGAAGATGCCGCATGCCGGCTCCGGCGAAGAGGCAGAACCTCGCGTGGAAATCTGTTAGGGACAGGAGGGTTGAGAGTGGCTGCGTTGAAAGGGAAGTACAAAAGGACTGTCCGCAAAGATCCAGTCTTTGGCCAACAATTTGCGTTCTGTGGTTGGAGACTGGTCTCACAACATGGAACATCGGCAAGACGGAAGCGCTGTTTATTTTCCGCCAGGGCAAAAAACCAGTCCTCAGGCATTCAGGATGTGGTCCGTGAGGGTCACAATGTCTTCAACCACATTGAGCACACTATAGAATGGTCAGAGCTTAAGCGACTGGGGTGTCGTCCAGAGTGGCATAAAACATCAGATGCGTGAGACGACCTAAGGAAAACTACTGAGCTAAATTTTGGGATAAAGGCGCAAAAGACACCCTGCTAGAAAAACATTTAAGGGCTACAGAGAGAATTTTTCAGGTAACTAAAGAGAGGGCGTACAGGACTATCGCCAACGAGGCTCTGGAAGTTTTGTGCGGGACTGTACCGCTGGATATGGCATGGTGCAGACATGTTGGCTGGAGGAGAATTCAGTGGGAGAGAGAGCTAAGAGGCGTCAGGGAGGTTAGTCAAGTAACTTTAGCCCAGACTTGCGATCCTGGCAGCAGTGTGTTTACTAACAGGGCAGGCTGTTCAGGATGTCAGTTGGAAGACGGAGTCAGCGGTTCAAGGCCATCCTTGGGTTTTGTCTGATAGGAAGCTTCGAAAACTTGAGGCCCTCAGGCAGGATATGTTGGTGCTAAGGAGAAAGGGTGGTAGGGTAGTGTGTGGCGTTTATCATCAAACCGACAACGAGGCATAGGTCTGTCATCGACACTCAAGCAGAGATTTGCTGGTCATGAAGTCAGAGTAAAGTGGAGGAGCAGGGAGCGCGCGCAAGGTGGCAAACTTTGTCAGAGAAGGTGAAAGGTGAAGGAAGTGGAGTTGAAAAGGTCCTTCAGTTTACGAGCAACCATCATGTCAAGATGGACAAATCCAAGAAGTTGGTTTTGTTGAAGAATTGAACTACGGAATTTTCAAACTCAAACATCGGGAAGGCTAAATTTGGTATGTTGAACATAAACACCCAGCTTGGCGTATCAGTGGGTGTAAGGGAGATCACATTTAAGTGGGGAGTGGCAAATATTTAACAACTTAAAGCTGGAAGTGCCAGAATCCAAGGGAGAACACCTTTCTAAGAAAATTCATAGTATCTTTAAAAATAAGACAGATACACTCTTGATTCTCCAATCCACCAGTCGATTCAGAATAACCATTGACTATGAAAATTCAGTCAAGAAGAATAACATTTTCTTTAAGAATCGATATACATGATAAAAATCGACGTGAAGTGGAACGTACCAAATTCAAAATAAAATAAACAGGTTTGTAGAAAAAATTATCTTTCGATAAACTCCTGTTTTTTTCCAATCAGCATAAAATTTCGTTGAAAGAAATATACACAGTGTCTTGAAACATTTTATATTAAAAATAAATTAGTCAATTAAGTATTTAATACTTTGCCCCAGCACCACATTATCACAATACGTCAATAAATAAATAAATTAATTTGGTAAACACAATAATACTTTGGTACGATAAACGTGAGTCAGTCACTTATTGGAGCTCCGTTGTTCCGGAGTACTTTCCGGCAACTCCTTCCCAACCGTCTCAATCGGCAGTAACAAACAGGAAACGGCAGCTAAAAGCGCCGCCACTGCATAAGTTGACGTAGCTAGAGAAATTGAGGTTTTAAGGAGAACCTGCGCCACATAGGGAGTAACCATCGCCCCCAACCTAGCCATCGCACTGCAACTCCCCACTCCAACCGACCTCAGCGAAGTAGGGTAAACTTCCGGAGTGTAAACGTAGGCCGCCTGAAACACTCCTGCTATGATTCCTCTGGCCAGGAACAACATCAGCGTTAGAACAGCCCTCCTGAATTAACAAAATAAGTTGAGAGTTCAATTAACAGCTTTAACGTACTTTCCGGGGCAAATAACCAAAAACGAGCAGCACACTGCATAAGCCACAAACTGAACAGCCATCGTTTTTTTCCTGCCGAACCTTTCGATGATGGATATGGTGATGAAAATGCCAGGAAACTCCGCTAAAGTGGTCCATAACAGGTCGATATAGTCGGTAGTTTGTAGCTGTTTGCAATCAGCTGCGCATGTGTCGACGCCCTGGGCTGGACCGTTGTTGTCCGCGCATGCTATGGGTGACGTTTCGAATAGTTCGGTGGTCATGAGGACAAGGCCGTAGTAGCAAAATGCGCATGAGCACCAAATGAACCATAAAAGCAACGAGGTTTTTCTTAAGGATGGTACCAATAGGTCTCTGAACCGCCCTCGGTGGGGCGATGAAAGGGTTGCATCATCCACTACCAGTCTGCCTAACAACATAGGCTTGCCGTTATCTTTGGCGATTTTTTCCAGAGTTTCCAGCGCTTTGTCTGTTTGGCCGCTGGCCACGTGGAACCTAGCTGATTCGGGCAGCCACTGTATACAGGGTGTTTCATTAGTGATGCAAACAAATTGAGGATGAGTTTTCTTGGTTGAAAAATAAGAAGAAAATGACTTAACATAGGTTAAGTGGCGCGCCCTCTACAAGAGATCAAATTCAAAACACGAACTTTTCTTCTTTTTTAAACATCATCAATGAAACACCCTGTATATTTCATTAAAGTTACAGTTGAATAAAATAAAACTCACTGGACAAATAAGGGCAAATGCAAGCAAAGGACCGGTGGACAAGGCCAACAACCATTGCCAACCTAAAGTGGGCATCACCACCAAGGCTAAGGCTACTTCAAAGCATGCGCCCAAGGCCCAAAAACACTACAAAACATAAAATAACAAAAAAAAAACAAAAAAAAAGACGCTCACATCAAGCAAAACAACACATTTGGCACGCTGCTTGGTGGGTAAAAACTCTGCGTAGAGGGTTACCCTGGAATTATTCACTGGTACTCAAAACAACGTAAAAAACCGATTCTATAAGAGAAACAGGGAGAGAGTTGTATCAACCGTAATAATGTGAGCACTTTAAGGTTAACTTTAAGAGAGGACAGAGCAAGACGCAGAAATGTAATGCTTAACCAACCCCAAGAGTCCTCGTCATTTACGTTTTCGCACTGTGAATTTGTCATTCAGTTTTATTCTAAGCTCTTGAGTCAAAACCATAGACGTATAAATAAATTGAACGGTTTCAAGTTTAAAGCTTTCTGCTGTCTACCTATACCTTCTATCTTATATCTATTCAAGACCATAATAAGTGGGTTGATTTGAAGTTGACGTTTATAGCCTCTCAAATGTTTCAATAATTAAGTGTTTTGTTTGTTTTAATGTAGAGATAAAATACTGTCCACTTGCTGCCACTCTTTCCGATCCTGTGCCATCAGCATCCAGATTCCAGCGAGTCTCCTTATGTCGTCACTTCATCGGGATGGCGGGCGTCCTCTGTTTCTGTATGCTTCCACTCTTGGTCTCCACTGTAATATATTTTTTTCCAAGAACCATCGGTTACCCTGGCTACGTGACCCGCCCAGTTCCACTTCATACGCAGAATGACCTCGACCACATCTCTTACTCCTGTGTTGTGTCTGATAGTTCTATTTGGGATTCTGTCTCGGATGCTTATTCCTAGCATTGAATTTTTAAAATATATGAAGATGGATATACCATTACATTTGATTTTCTTGGAAAAAATCTCAAAAATATGCTACCATTTTAGTTAACGCCATCTAGCAGCGACGGCGAATGTCACAAATTA
Organism: Orchestes rusci; assembly: GCA_958502075.1. NCBI lineage: Eukaryota > Metazoa > Arthropoda > Insecta > Coleoptera > Curculionidae > Orchestes > Orchestes rusci. The sequence goes on from OY293307.1 coordinate 32,630,051, forward strand.
AAAAGCAAATGAGCATTTTATAGTGCAGACTATTCTCTTTCATATGAGCCCAAGTTCGTTAAAATCGGTCAAGCGAAACGGGAGAAATCTCCGTTTGTATAAAAAAACAATTGAACTTTCCCCACCACTTTGATAGAAAAAAACGTTTTTGACAAAAAGTGTGGGTAAATAGTGAGTAAATCTGAAAATGAGCTCATCGATATATTTTCATTGGACAAGATTCTATAAAAAACCTATTTTTCTACTTGGTGTTGGTTGTTACGCCCCCTAGCGACCATTTCAGAAACTAGAAAATATTTTCCAAGCTTTTCTCTTGGCCGTTTTAGTGATTTTTTTGTTGCAAGCCTCTACGATGAATAGTTTCCGAGATATGGCCGCTCGCTATCCTTAACTGATCACCCTGTATTGTATCACATAAGTACAGGGTGTCCACCATGAAGTGGTCCCACGCCTGTAAAATTGTTGTTCATCAACCGATTTTGAAAAAAAAAATGATCGATAGGTCGCGACAAACACTTTTTTTGAGCATATGCCAAATTCGTTCCAGGGACTCACTTATAATAATAGTGGGGGTTTTTCGTTGTCATTTTTTTTTTCTAAAAAATCCCTAATATAATCTTTTGCATTTTGACCCTCTTTGAACTATGACAATTACACATAAGTACGCCCCTGGAACCAATTTCGCATAATATGCCCAAAAAGTGTTTGTCGAGACCTATCAAACAAAAAAAAAATGAAAATCGGTTGATAAACAAACATTTTACAGGAGTGGGGACACTTTGGGGTGGAAATCCTGAATACGAGTTTTTTAAATATGTATTTAAGTGTTTATGTAAAAAATGACGTTTGTGAGTTCCAATTTAAATGTGAATTTTACCTATAAGACAGCCTTTATTATTTAATTTTTGTTGGATTCCTTGTTGAAAGGAACCTTCTATAAAAGATTTTTCGCAATAGGTACTTTGATAACCATCAGTGAAATCGAGAAAACTGCCAAAAATCTTTTTTTTTCAAATTGATGGAAACACCAAAATTTTATTGTTGTATAGTATCAGTAGGACTAATGGCCTAGCGAGACCATACTCTCCGTAGTAGACTAGTAGAACTATCATTGTTATTTTAAATGTTTAAATATGGTAATATATTGATTGATCAAGTAGTAATCGACCGCTACTTTCTTTAGCCGATACCGATATAGTAGTGGCTCTGCTATTATAACTATTAAAAACGGGTCAATTTGGGAAAAATCTTATTTTTTTTTTGCTGTTTTGTTAGTTACCCATTTAAACAACTTATCCACGTAATTTTTAGTGATTCATTCTTTAAAAATGGTGGAATAAAAGAACCTTAATTTAAAATTTGAATCTGAATAAATTCAGATTTATTGACTTAGTTTTTGAAATAATATTTGAGTTTGGGTTAGTTGTTTAGTTTAGTGGGAAAAAACGTATTTTATCGGGAGAAAAAAAAAACGTTTTTTTTGTGAAATGAATAAAGGTTCATTGCAAAGACAAAAATATCAACTCCCGACTTTTGGACAATGAAATAAAGCGAAAACGTAAATGGCGAGGACTCGTTGGGCGGTGGAACTCGTGTAAGTCGTGTTATTGGTTACTGGCCGATTGCACCAACCTATTTTGAGGATACTTAACGCTAAGGGACCCTTAACTTGACAGCTTTACATGCAAAACTGTCAAGTTAAGGGTCCCTTAGCGTTAAGTATCCTCAAAATAGGTTGGTGCAATCGGCCATAAGAATAAAATTTCTGCGACAAGCAGAGCCGTTCATATTAATTGAGGGAGTCAACAAAGCCGGTCCATATTTATTACATCATTGCAATGTCAACTCATCTGTCAAGATCCGACCATCCGACCATAACCCCACTTTCAGCCAAAACGAACAACATCAACATCTCTCTCTCTTTCTCATTACAGTACATACATCATACAGTAATAAACTTTTTCACTCACGATTGAGGGGTGCACCCTATAGCGAACCCTACCAGCCCCCTCAAAAGCAACATCCACATAAAACTAGGGGCTATGGAGCTCAACAGACCATAGTAAAACAGCAACACTGCACATAAACTCAATGCATGTTTCCTGCCATATCTATCGCTCAGGTTTCCCCAAAAAGTTGACGACAACATCATACCAAGAAACACCACAGTGGTGGTGACGGCCTGTTGGTACCTGGTCAAGTGCCAGCTGCAATGTAGTGCAGGAGATAGTATGGATAAAATGGTCATTTCCATGCTATCAGCCATCCAACATAGTCCAGTCCATAGGGATAGTTTGACTTGGAACCAGCCAAAACCTAAGGCGTTTACTGCTTGGGTTACTGTGAAGGTATCTGGAAATTCTTGGGTTTGATTGCAGTTTCAAAAACGGTAATTTACCATCAGGAACCACAGAAACAGAAGCCATTTCTATTTCCTGCGGTAAAGTGGTGTCAGGGTCCAGAGGTTCGTTTCTGGAGGTGGTTGTAGTGTTGCCGTCAATGTCTTGATAGCCTTTTGATCTTTTCAGCACCATTTTTGTGTTGAAATAAATAACATCTAGTTAAAAAATCCGAATTAATATTTGTTTACGTGTAAATCATTGTTCTAACCTCACTTTTGGTTAACGGTAACGGTGAATAAGGTTATGAAGCATATCGATGAAGAGACTTTGTCGATAGTGTCTACAGCGGGAGACAAATTAGTTCCTGAAATGCAACGTTGTCGGCTCCGTTTTTTGTTGGAGAAATCCGAATAAATACTATTCAAAAATACAGGGTCCCCCGAAATTAGGTTGAAATATTTGAACAGGATTTTTCAGTTTACAAACTATTCGATTATAGGCTTGAAATAACTACTTACTGATTCTCAAGAATATCTAGAATACGATTGGAATGCTCATATGCATTGAAGATCATCTATTTATTTTCAAGATTTTTGTTAATTCTCTTCTGTCGCCATTAGACATTAGATAAAATTTGGTTACATACTATTTGCTTCTGTTTTTGAAATGATTTTTTCCTTGCCCTCAAATTTCTTTTCCAGCTTTTTGCCAATTGTGTGGAAAACTGTGCCATAATGTTATAAGTAGTCACATTTGACTACGTTTCTGCTTGAACTATACATTATTATTTTAACAATATTAAGTTTTTCCATTATTTAGACCCTTTTTTGAAAAGAGTTTGCGACTATTGAAATGTTGCGCAAATCTGGCAATTTTACAAGACTGCGAGCAGGAGCTGATAGGGGTAGTGAGTGGGTTAGTGGGTATTTCAAATAAATTAATCAAAAAAGAACGTTTTGTATACAACTTTCGCGCTTTTCTTCACCCAATCAGCACTCACACATTTGCGCAACGTTTCAATGGTTTCAAACGCCTTTTAGAAGGGTCTAGAAGTAAAGCAAAAAAAAAAGATTTGAATACTTTGAAAACTGAAAAATTACCAAAAAACTATAAGTTTGCTGTATAAACATATGTTTGCGAAAACACTTTGTTTTCGAGATTCACAGTGTCAAAGTTAAATTTCTATTTTCGTCTTATTTGAACAAATCCCATGATAATTCTAATGATTTAACAAAAATCGGTAGGGTGCCACAGATTCGAGTGCATGCATGGGGATCTCAGTTATTATAAGAGTTACACGGTTGGTTGAATGGATACAAAGTTGCGCATTTTCATGTTCAAGAAAATGCCATTTTGAAATTTGAAAAATTCCGACTACTTCCAAAGATATTCGAAAAAAACCGAAATTTAGCAAGAACGTTTCTATTATTTCCTGCGTTTGTTTGAAAAGAAATTTCGAAATAAATTACACTTTGTCCTCTACAAAATGGTGGTATCAATTTGAAAATCTGACGTTTCGTCTTGGTTATCTTATGACATCCTTGAGGCATTAGGTGATCAGATGAGGGTGTAGAGCATAAATCTATCAACTCTATATTTGAACGACGAGCGAGAGTAGAAGTTGACATGAGATGGCTATATAAATTTTGTATGTAACATCCCCATAAGTCTCATCTTGAAGGGCCGAGCCGTCTACTACGCCTGCTCAGAACGTGTAGCTCTTATTGGTTGCTTGTCGTCGTGAGGTGTTGACAGTGTATGTCCAGTGTTGCCAGATGATCCCTATCAAAATCAGTAGAACAGAAATCCATGGGCGAAATCAGTGGATCTCCTGTTGAAACAGTAGTTCTGGCAACCTTGCGAATGACACATGACACGATACGATGCAGACCGATGCAATCGGATGACAGAATTCAGTCTACTGCAGACGCTCGACACCGATGACGTCATATTTTTCCCCCTCCGTCTCTTACCTCAGGCGAAGTGAGGCAACCTCTACCTCTTGTATATTGATCTAGTCTCATTCTTATGTTCTTGGTCACTATGGTTACAAAGTTACAACAAACATATAGGCGGCCAATGAAAAAATTGTATTTCAAACGCAAGCGCATTAACAGCTGGTGCCCAGGCGATAGAAAAGGATAGACTTATGTGAAAAATATACATTACAATCTCATTCTGGCATCAAGCAGGTGGAATTGTTTCCCATAAAGTTATTAAGATAGATAGATATATGGTGTAGAGTAATGGGATGCCGTAGCAACCTCAATATTTTCAATTATTATTCACCTATTATTGTTATTTTAATATTTTGTCAAAATGGGAATATTTTTGAACACTTTCGAAGAAATTGATTCAGTTGTTTATATGTATTTTTTTTTTCAAAGTCATTTGTGGATTTAATTTAATTTCTGTAAATGTATCGTTATTGGATGTTATCTAGATTTTGTGCAGTCAATTAGTTTTGTTTGGATGTGCAGGTTTTCTCATACGAATAACGTGTGGAATAAAGATGGATTTATGAACCGAACTATGTGTTAGGGAGACAAGGGTTGCCCAACTAATTTTCTCAGGTATTATTTTTTGGATGAGTACTTTTTTCGACGGTTGCGATACCTTAATAATGCCTCAAGGGCGTCAAAAAATAACTAGAAATAATATAAAAAATCCAGGTCCATATTATTATGCATCTTTAAAAAAATTAACTTGATGATGGAAGCTCAAAGACGAATTTTTAATTTGATACCACCATATTGTAGAGGAAAAAAAGTGGCAATGAGAAAGTGCAATTCATTTCAAAATATCTTCTCAAATAAACTCAGAAAATAATAATAACGTTTTTTGAAATTTCGGTTTCTTTCGAAAATCTTCAGAAGTAGTGGGAATTTTTCAAAAGTCAAAATGACATTTTGTTCAGCATAGAAATGCACAGCTTTGCATCCATTTAATCTCTTATAATTCCCACTTCTACCCTCACAAAAACATCTGTTTTCTACCGCAGTAAAAAGATATTCAACCATTTGCCGTTAGTTTTGAGAAGCGCCCAGGTGTCTTCAAAAGAAGGCTAAACAATATTCTGCTGGATAAATGTTTTTACTCTGTAGATGAATTTTTCACAACTAACTGTACTGTCATGTAAAATTTGTGTTTTTTTTTTCTTTTTTATATTATTGATTGTTATTGTACCTTGCCGTTTGAGTTTTTGTATGTATTTTTGGTGTGCTTTGTCAATAAGTATCTTTGATCTTACGACAATAAAGCTTATTTCGAATTTTGAATTTGAATTTGAATTATGAACGTTCCAACCTAACAGCGACTTGTTCAAGAATCGGTCCTTCAGATATCTGACCAAAGGTTGGAATAGCACAACCAGTTTAATTTATTTATGAATGTTTTGTCTCGGTATTTTCTATGGAGTACCCAGTAGAAAAAATGAGCTTATTTGTTGATAGTAGATGTAGATGTAGATGTTTGAGTGGGTGGCTCACGCCAAAACCTGCTTAGGCCTCCTGCTGGGCCCGTTGAGTTGATAGGAGTGAGCATAGATAAAAAATATATATACGGGAAGTGAGATTATTGAAGGCATACGGAGCTTTCGCGAAGCTCAGCAGGTCCCTCAAATATATCCCTTCCAATTCCTGGAGTGTTGTGAGTTCGGCTCCGAAGTTTTCCATGCTAGTGCTACGAAGAGCCGGACATTCCATTAGTATGTGGGCTACGGTCTCTACTTCTTCAAGGCACCATCTGCAATCTAAATCTTCCCCGATTCTGATCCTGTGGAGATGACCCTTCAGGTTCATGTGACTACTTTATGGATCGACCGACCATTCTGCGGAGGTCTTTTCTGCTCTCATTCAAGAGCTTTCAGGTTCTGCCCGTATCAGGTCCTTTTATCATTGCTTTGGCATGTAGCATGCCAGAGGCATTGTTCCAGCATAGAGTAGCTTGTTATTCCAGTAGAAGTTTCTTCGCCTTGCCATTCCTGTTGCTTTAGGATGCCAAGATCTCGGCCTGTAGGATCGAAGCGTAAATCCCGAGCAAGAAGGTCATTTTGTTGTCCCTCCCGCTCTTGCAGAATCCTACTCCTGTGCCTCTCTGGTGCTCGGAGCCATCAGTAGATCTCCACGACGTTGTTGAGCTGGTCGGTTCTGATACGTCCAATCCTCCGGTCTAGGAATAATCAGCTCAGGTGAGCTACCAGCAAAAGAGGATTGGAGTCATGTAGCCTTAGTGCATCAGCAGCACTCCATCCTCAAGCTGGGGTTCACTCATGATGGCAGATTGTCCCTTACACCTCAGCGTCAGATGCTCCAGACAGTACAGACACAGACGGTATGCTGTCCTGAGTGCAACACTCTCGACAAACAGGTGCAGTGGGAGATAAATCCAGGACTACCTCCAATGCTCTCGTTGGTGTGGTCCGTAATGCGCCTGTTATACTGATGCATCCCATCCTTTGGACCTTATATCCATTTGCCGCTGGATTTATGCTTTCTTGGTTGCCGGCCACCATACTATTGCTCCGTAGGTGATCAGAGATCTGATAACCGTAGAATAGTTGATAATATATATTTTTTTAAGAAAATCCATCCTGATAAGAAGGTTTTAAATCCGTTCAAACCAAAGTAATGGGAATGTCCATTTCACCATTTATTCTCTGGTTCCAAGAAGGTGCGTTTCTGGAATCGTAGTGGAAATTAAGCAAATCTGGATCATACGCGAGTGTTAAAATTTTAATGGTTCCGATTTCAATTGTATAGGTTGGAGCAAACCTAAACCTAAATCAATTAACCTTGCTATCGAGATACAAAAATACGGCAAGTACACTGGCAACACTGTACATCATCCATGCATCCAATACAACACACCTTATCGATATCGACGGCATCTTTGACATTGATGACTTATGACAAAGAACTGACCTATATTTTTAATTGTTATTGTTTTTCTTTAGCCGATGATAAACACGTATTTTTAGCCACAAATCATGTCGTTCTTTGTGGCAAAAATTGCATAAATTATGGTCAGCTTATCGCGAAATTTCCACACTAATTCCGGGGTAAGCGATTTTATCGTTATTTTCCAATAGAGTTGATAATAGGATTTTTACAGGGAGCAACATTTTTCAGTGAATCAGTGAACATGGGCGATAGAGAGCAGTTGCAACCGGAGCTGGAGGCCTTCGAGGGCTTCAAAAAAGTACCAACAGTTCCGTTGTTCGGGGCGCACTTGATTTGCACACTGATATTGGACATTGTGGCTATAGTTTATGCTGTAGTGCATCCTGATGACGCCCATAAGTGTGCCGAGTACTTTATTATTATTTACATACATGTTGCCCTTTGGTTCATCACTTTTGTAAGTACTTGTGTTCATTTTATTATATTGATGAATGTACTGTGAAAGATAATGAAAAAAAGTGGGGTTATGGTAGGATTGTGACAGTTGGGTTGACAACGATGTTTAAAATATGGACAGGATTTGTTTACATTTTTCTCCTCAGCTCCTTCATTTAGCCACGAAATACGTCCACCACCAAGTTCGACTCAATGGCTATTTAGACTTCTACAAAAAGACCGAACTCCACTCAAACCTACCACTATTGGTGGTGAGTTTCTGGACAGTGGTACTTTTGTTGGTCCAGACGTTGATGGAACATTATTATCCCGATGATTTCACGGAGAAGTGTCTCAAGGACGGGGCTTTCTCTCCGAGGGCTTATTTGTGTGCCTTGGTCACTGTGGAGTTTTGCTCGTTGTTGGGGATCAATTTGAGTTATATGAGTAAGTACGAGTTTCATTCATGTCTTAACTCCTCCCTAACACTATCAGTTGATATTTTGGCCTCACACCATTAAATTCAGTTGAACGACAAGTTGAATTACCAGTTGATTCGAACAACTTTTTGGACGAGCACCCAAGCCATTATGCGATCATCTCTTAAACCGTCGAATCAACCCTGAGTTGTTCAACTTAGTGTGATGACATGGTGTGTTGTTTTCTAGGAGGTATTGGTGTGAACCTTAGAACATAGAACCCACTAGAACTAGCGTACACCCTAGATTCCGGGCAAATTGTGTGTCACTATAACAAACATGTTATTATTTACATCTCGTCCGTTGAATTCGTTCAACGTTGCCTTGTTGCAAATAGAAAGCACTCAGAATTTTCACTTTTTATCAAAAGGGATTAACCAGTATATTAACGAGGATATGTTTTAATATTTTATTTGTTTTAATATCGTTGGTGTTATGGGACAGTTATAATTTACTGATTATTGATAAGTTTTGTTCACATAAATCAGCTGTTCGGCCTTCACAAATATTGAATTTTGAACAAGCCGACAACAGTGTTCCAAGGGAGCTACAGGCTATGATTGGTTAAAATGATTATCAGCTGTGATTGGTTGGTCTCAAATAGGCATTTGTGTCGTGTTGCCAGATGTATTTCGTTGCATCGTGTCTACATAAGTAACTAAGGTTCATGGAAAAATATGGGTCTCATTGAGAATGTTTTATTATCACTGTGTGATCTAAAAATGTACATATTATATAATTGGTAACTACCGGAGATGCACTCATAGAGTATAGAGTATTTTTAATTAGAATAAAAATACCTTGAATACAAGGTAGCTGCTTATTAAATTTGCAGTTTGGCAAACTCGCAAGAATTGTCGCAAGAATTCCTCTCTCCCCTCAATTTATGAACATGTGACACACAAACAGACGTCGGGCTATATCTAGTTGTTGGAAAATCATTGGTGTGGACCATTTAAGTCAGGGAGCCCAGGGGCATACTACATCATAAAAGATATTTTTTTATACCGGATATTTTGAGAATAATTTTGTTTTTTCAGAATCACGCATCAACAGTTTGGAAAAATCTTGCCTTTTTTGGCGTAAAACTAATCTTTATCCGAAACTATAGTTCATTGGCGTACAGTAAAAAAATAACCTCATCCCAAACTTTCTCCATTGAATTATATCATGTGATCACCTTCAAAAATATCCTCATTTTCGAAATTGGCCATTGGCGTAGTCAGGACTGGGATAAATAAATGTGGTTTTCTAGTCAGTTTCATGAAGTTTTTCAGTTAATTCATCAGGAAAATCTGTCATAATGCATTTTCTTTTATAAAACCATTTTTTGTCCAGTGGCGTGCTACTTAATTAATTTAAAATCTCGTCCTAAACTTTTTCCTGTGAGTTATATCATAAGACCACTCATAGTAAAAGAAATCACTCGTACTATTCAAAAATATCCGTATTTTCGAAATCAGTCCAGTGGCGTAGTCAGGATGTGAGTTTCTAGCTAGTTCAATCAAGTTTTTCAGTACATTTATCAGGAGAATCTGTCAAAATGCATCTTCTGTTATAAAACCTTTTTTTCTCTAATTGGTCCAGTGGCGTGCTTATTATAATATAATCTCATCCTAAACTTTCTCCTTTGAATTATATCATGTGACCACTTTCATAATAATGTAAGTTACACGCACTATTCAAAAATATCCTTATTTTCGAAATTGGTTCAGTGGCGTAGGACTGGGAGAAATTTAGTTCCCTAGATAATTAATGACGTTTTTCAGCTCATTCATCAGGAAAATCTGTCAAAATGCATCTTCTGTAAAAAATTTTTTATTGGTCAAATTTGTCCAGTGGCGTGCTAATTATAAGATAACCTTTCCATAAACTACCTAAACCTTCTCCATTGAAGTATATCATGTGACCACTCATTGTAAAGGAAATTACACGTACTTTTCTGAAATATCCTTATTTTGGAAATTGGTCCAGTGGCGTAGTCAGGACTGGGATAAAATGTGGTTTTCTAGACAATTTGATGAAGTTTTCCAGTTAATTCATCAGGATAATCTGTTATAATGTATCTTCTTTTATCAAATCATTTTTTTGTCAAATTTGTTCATTGGCGTGCTAATTATAAAATAATCTCATCCTAAACTTTTTCCTTTGAGTTATATCATGTGGCCACTCATAGTAAAGAAAATTACACGCACTAGTCAAAAATATCCGTATTTTCTAAATTAGTCTAGTGACGTAGTCAGGACTTGAATAAATGTTGTTTTCTAGTCAATTTATTGAAGTTTTTTGGATTATATATCAGGAAAATCTGGTTATAAAATAACCTCATCCTTAACTTTCTCCATTGAATTATCATGGTGTCCAATCACCAATCATAGTAAAGAAAATCAAAATACACGTACCATTATAAAATATCTGGAAAAACTCATCCATGCTCTAAGAGACCTGATTATAATAATGAGGGAAAGAAACTCAATGTCTCGGTCTCAGTCGATAAAACTATATTGGCTGACCCGGGTTTTGCCTGTTAGGGCATCATCAGACCTATCAAAATTTGGTTTGTTAAGAATAATTATCACTCAATTTCACCAGAACTTACTGCTAAAAACACACGGACGACCAATTATATAAAAAAAATTCTTAACAAACCTGATTTTGATAGGTCTGATGATGCCCTAACAGGCGAAACCCGGGTCAGCCAATATAGTTTTATCGACTGAGACCGAGACATTGAGTTTCTTTCCCTCATTATTATAAAATATGCTTATTTTCGAAATTTGTCCAGTGGCGTAGTCAGGACCAAGAACGGGGATAATTGTGGTTCTCCAGTCGATTTAATGAAGTTTTTCAGCTAATTTATCAGGAAAATCTGTTACAAAGTACCTTCTTATAGGGTGTCCCTGAAATGACTGTACAACGCCTAACCACAAATTCCTTGACCAAAAATACGATGATCTAGGCAAACTAACAAAATTGTCTACAGAAGGCGTCAAAGATTTAAAAAAAAAATGGATTTTCTTACATTTTTCAAAAACGTGCAAATCGATTTTGATAATTTTTGTCTCGTCTTGGACCATGAAACTACGTTTTTTGCGAGGTTTTTTGTTTCTATAGCGACCGGTTGTAATTAACCGGAAGTGTTGTATTATATTTTCGAAATTGGTCCAGATGCTTTGTCAGGACTGGGATAAATGTGGTTTTCTAGTCAGTCTAATAAAGTTTTTCATTAAATTCATCAGAAAAATCTGCCAAAATGAATATTTTTTTATAAAACAAGATCTTGTCAAATAAGTCCAGTGGTGTACTAATTATAAAATATACTGATCCTAAACTTTCTCCATTGATTGCGCTACAAAAATGTACAGGGTCTTCCCCAATGATCTAATAACTATGGATGAAACATTTCATTCATAAACGGTGAAAAATTGCGTGGCCAACATCGAAGATAGACGAGACGTGAGGAGGAGTTGAGAGGGGCACTGAGTGGGGATACGTTTGCACCTCACTAGAATGTGCTTCGGTTACCACATGCGAGGCTACCAGTGGCGTAACTATTTCACATAATTCTTAAATTCTTATTTACTGCAAGCTTGAAATAATGAAGCATTGCAAACTAAACCAGAATAAAAACAGAATAAACATACACAAAATCAACACCAAACCCCATACAAAAAACAAGAGACGCCAACAATGATTAGATCATTGGACGGACGCCAATGAGACGAAATGTGAATGAAACGTGTAGACAAAATCCGATCGATAGGGGCGTACCCAATTTTGATGTGTTGCCGTACTTCAGCTGTTTTAATTTTCAGAAGAGAATACTCTGGTTTTTCCAAATCCTACATACCTAAACAAATCTTGAAGAGATGTTTCAATTTTAACAAAAAGGTTACCATCGACTCATATTTGATCGAATTCATACATTAAATGGTTTCAAAAATGATTCCAAACAATGTTTAAATCTTTTTGCTGCGTAGTAATACTTTTAATAGAGTAAGTTTGGCAAACAACGTGGTGGGAGAAACTCTGCACCTGAGTGCACAGTTCGATGTTGTCCTCATGTTTATCTCGCTATGTTTCATCTATAGTTATTGGATCATTGGTCTTCCCATATATTTTTGCACCCCACCCGGAAAGTTTATCAATTTGATAAAATAAGGTGGGTAAATACCTTCGAACATTGAACCACTAGAACAAGTTTAGCACCCCGAACGTACACGATTTATTTATTTTAACACATTTGTGATAAGATCTCTACAATCCAACCGTCCATGAAGAAGCTCCACAAGCACAGCATTTTTTTGGTATAATTGCCACACTGAATCCTCTTCTCGAGCACAAATAAATCATTTTCAACTGGAAAATGACAACAACCGTCACGTTGAAGCATCTATTAACGTCATGGCAACGCATTTCAAATAGCTCGATTGATGCCCAACGTTGCCGTTTGTGAGAAGAATTCCTCTTATCAACTTTTTAGTGTAAAAAATCAAGGAAAATCATTCGATTATACAACGACAAGTTGTAATAGCGATAAAAAAAGGCTACACTCTCCTTGAATATTGATGATGGGGAACTTCAAGTAATGGTTATTGAATTGGTGAGAGAAAATCTGGTGGGGTCAAAGGAAGTGAATATAGCAAACCAGGAGCTTGCTTTTCCCCTTGTTTACATCGACATGTTCGACTCACACAATATTGTTTGTTTATGCTTCTACTGGTTAAATATTCGAAGGTAAATACAACATTTTCATGTTTTTTTTATGAACTTTGAGAATTTGTAGGCTAAAAATATCGTTCCGGTCGATGCCAGATTATCGAGGTATCCGGAATACTGGGAATTATTTATTTTTTTATTAAAAGTCGCAGAATTGCATACAGAAGTACCTTCACCTGCTAAAACCTCTTATAACTTCGTTATCTTCCAAATTAATGGAACTCCCTGTATATTAGTACATATTCAGAAAGAGCGCATTTCTCTGATTTCAAAAATATATAGTGTACTGCCCTTCTGATGATCCGTTTAGGGAATATTTAAGTTTGAAATTTTAGTTTACGTCGTCATAGTAGGCTGAGAAATTAAGAATTTTTGAAATGGACGATGAGTATTGAAAATAAAAGTCTGTATGCTGTATGTGATAACAACATACAGACCTTTATTTTCAATGATTAATGTGATGAAATTATAAAAATTGGGGGTTTCCATTTGAAAAAATTGACTTTTGATCTTATTTTAGGGCCTACCTGTAATAATCTTCAAAATATTGTGGAAAATCTTTGAAAAGTAGGTTCCTTTCAACAAGAAATCCAATACAAACTAAACAATAAAGGCTTTCTTTTACGAAAAATTTACATTTAAATAGTCTCATTTTTTAAATAAAAACTCAAATATTTCAAATACGCTTATATGTACATATTCCGGTATAGGATATGATACATCAAATCTGTCGAGAATTTTACGTATGGTAAACGCCAAACAACTTTGAATCTACTTCATCGATGGCACCAGGCGCGTTGTTATGTGATTTGCTGGTGACCAAATGTGGATACCAGCAGACTTCATAACAACGCGCATGGTGGCAACGATGACGAAGATTCAGAAGATGTTTGGCGTTCACTAAAGAATCCAAAAATGTAATAATATATAGGGTATTCATTTTAGCTACAAATTCTCAAAGTTCATATAAACCATGAATCTTTTGTATTTACCTTATTTTAATATCTTTTTAAATTGACTATCTAGATGGAGTGCAAAAATATACGGGAAGACCCTGTACATATTTATGGAATTGGTCCAGTGGCGTGGTCATAACGATCCAACACATGATTGGAAATGAAAGTTTCCAAGAGTCCAGTGGCTTACTAATAACTTAATTTTAATGAAAACCACCATTGTCAACAGTGAAAGTCATCGAATTCAACAAACAACAACCCCCTCCGGACATTCTAAGACGAGAATGGGAATCAACCGGAAACCCGGAAACTTTGACTAGTGAGGTTGGTTATCGGGAAATGGGCGGAAAAGTGCACGAATTTCTGGAAAAACAGGTTGGGAAACCTTCCTTTTTTTAACGATAGGTAATTATTAAGGAGTTTTCCAGGCTGATCTTATAAGATATTTGAAAGAACACAATGAACGCTTGAACCAGAAAGTGATGCAACTTTCCAGCCGCGTTCAGGGAGAAAATGCGAATAATGGGCTTGATGGTGGTACTGGTGGTACGAGTTAAATGACTGACTTAGTGGTGTATGTGTATATATATTTTTTATTGTTGTTGAGCAACATGACTTAGATATGTAGCTGTTTTTATTTTTCTTCCTCCACTCCTTACTTTGCTATACAGGGTGTCCACGAACAACAGCAGGAAACTTAAGGGATGATTGTATGTGATAAAATAATGGTAAAAAGTCATATATCACAAATTCGAAATCTCAAAATAATTGCTTTGTATAATATAGAAATTACATAAAACCACACAAAAACAACAAAAAACCAACGAGAGAAAAACAAAAACATCACAAAACGAGTTGTTATTTTCGTGTTTTTTTTATTGTTTTTGTTGTAGTTTTGGTGTTTTTGCATGTTGTTTTTTTGTTGTATTTTCTGTGTTATCATGTCAGACGAAGCAATTATTTTTCACTTAATTGTTTATTTTAAAGCCGATGACCGAAACGGCGAGATCTATCGACGCGTACAAGGAATACATTTTTTGTCTAATCTTTTCCAATATTCACAACGGTGTTTTTGTTTTTGAGGAATCTCTATAGACAAAAAAGATTTCCGGAATATTGAATTTGAATTTCAGGAAAGGCCCCTCTAGGGGCAGAGTAGAGAAACATTTTTTTCACAGAATGTTATAGATAAACAAGCTGTAACTGTACCAAATTTCATTTTGATTCGATTAGAAATATCCGGAATATCCTACCTACAAGAATAACAAAAAAAAATGACTTTTGACTACCGGACACGTAAAGATTTTTTTCTAAAAAAAATCGCTAGTGTGGTTTGACAAAATTTTGCTCCTGAAAACTGACAAAGTAGGCCTGGAATTTTGTATGAGCGAAGTCATTTAATCAATTGATAAACTTTTTCAGGGTGGCCCAACAAATGGGTCACACTGTTATATGACTTCTCACCATTATGTTATCACTCACAATAATCACCCCCCTTAGTATCCTCACGTTGTTCGTGGGCACCGTATATCAGGGAATTTTTTAGCATACTCGTTTGAAGAAGTGTCTTTTTAGTCCAGTGGCGTGTTGGTTACAAAATAACCTCATCATCATACATCACGTGACATATTTTGGAAATTTGTACAATGGCATCGTTAGGACCGGGTCAAATGTGGTTTTCTAGTGCATTTAAATAACCAAGCATTCACGGCAAATTTATCTTCTCACGTTGAACCGCTTTTTTTGTCAAATTGGTCACAAAATAACCTCATCCCATACTTTCTTAATCATGTCATACCATACCCCTAGTATATGTATAAAAGGTGAGTTTTTTTATGTTTTGTACTACAGGGATCTCGGAAACTATAGCAGATACGGGAAAGTTTAAAAAATGGGCAAAGATTTGCAGTTTTGTAAACACAACTCAATATCATTTTGAGTTTCAAAAAAATTGGCAGCTGTAGTCAAAAGATATTTGGAAAAACTGATTTTCGGCGATTTCTTGAAACGGCCCTAGCTCCGCGATTATTAATTCTAGAAGAAAACGTTGAATACCAAAAAAGTTTTAGGAAATTCTACTCTGAATAAAATGACACTAGAACATTTTATTTTTTTAGTATTCACTCTGTCCATAAAATGTATTTAAATTTTTTGGTGGCAATAAAGAATATTTGATTTGATGTGATTCATACAGTGCTTTATAGTATGATTTATCGAACTGGTCCAGTAAATGAGACTCTACATCATCAAATACTGTAATATAGATTAACTTAACAACTCCGCTGATAATGAAAAAAAACTTTGCATCATCAACGACTGTGAAATTGCATTGGTTACCTGGTGTGGCTGGCGCCATCTCATGGTTTTGATGGATAATAAACTTGACATAAAATGTTGCTAACATAGTTAACCTATATACAGGGTTATTCACGTTATTCGACACGAAACATTATGGCCGAAGTATATGATTTTGAAAAAGTTTTTTTTTCTGGATGGATAGGGACCATAGACGTATAACCAATACGTCTATGGTTCCAACCATTACGGTCGCATTGTATAATAAGTTAATGAAATTCTCATAAAATTGACTCAGTAAAAAGTCAAGAATCAATCAAAAAAATATTATTCTGCATCATTGACTATAAAAAATGTTCTGCATTCAAGTCATGACTCCATGTGAAATATTATGTACTTGAAGTAATTTAGATTTTGACATCTCTATATTTCAATAGTTTTTGAAAAAATACCATGTTAATTTTTCATTTTCTCGTTTTTCTAAAATTTTTGAAAGTATTGAATTTTTAAAAGTTAGAATGAAGCCATCAAATACAAGATGGGGCACGAAAAACTTTCCACCCCGGATTTTTTAGGTGTTCGGTTATCAATCAAAAATCTCTTAGACAAGTCAATATATTTTTTTTACACTTTTCTTTTGTTATTTTCACTTCCGTTCAGGGGTTGACAGGTACCCTCAGAATTTTAAATGGATGGGGTCGGTAGATAGGTATTTTTGTAAAGATTATCCCCAAAGTTTCTAGTTGCTACCATAAATTATAATTTTTTATTATCAATCTATTTTTGGGGGAAGCCTGTCACCCTTTATTTGGAGTTGCTTGCGCCTTGTGGAATCCAACTCCACGAAAAACTTTTGTATTGTTTGTAAAGTGTGTCAAGTCGTTTCCTGCCAGTGTTATTATCTTTTTTTTTTCATCCCTCATAACCATGATTCCCTTCTATGATAGCCCACAAGTAAGTATACATTTGTATTTTCAGATTTATCATTTTTATCCTCCATGACAACTCCTATAATTATTTTTTTTTCATAAATTGCAATATGGTATTATAATCTACAATTGGTGCCCAAATTACTGCAATTTGATATTGAACAAACCATGTCTTTCTCAAAGATATTTAATGTTTTTTGTCAATGTATACAATATTATAGGTATGTAGATACCTACTTACTCATATACTTAGTTGTCAGATGCTTTCTCTAACAAATATCGCAATAACCAATTACTTCATATTTACTTATAACCAAAAACTTGTGTGGGATGTCATGCATTTTTTTCAATCAAAATCAACCCTGTAACTCTCATCAAAGATAAAAACAATGAATAAAAAAAATCAAATAATTTGAAACATTCCAAACTGCCCGAACTCCCCACATGACAATCATTTATCGATTCGCCTCGTTCCGCCCATTCTATCCTCGCGCTGTTGCTTTGACCATGGATGTAAAAAGAGATGGAACAAGGTCCTTGTCCCACCCGTGAGCTCTTTTAAATGTGTTTTGGATCGCAAAACATAGGAATTCATGAATGAACCGGCTGCTTATGCTCGGTTTGTTTTTTTTTATAGTCAATGGGTTCACTAGTCAATTTGATCAATTTTTTGCGGAAATTCACATTAAACCGACATTTTTTGTTAAATAAGTTTAGTGACGTATTGGTTACAAAATAACCTCATCCCATACTTTATTCATTGAATCATGTCTTGTCATCAATCGTAGTAAAGGAAATTTCACGTACTATTCCAAAATTGATCCTGTGGCGTAGTTGAATGTTTAAACAGCAAAAAAAAATCGTTAAAAAATCATTTTTTATTAAAAACCCTCAAGGCATCCTCGCAGCAGCCATTTTACTCTTCACAGCCTTCCCAAACTCAGTAGCCCCTTTCTGATTGGCCGCCTCGTAATCAGGAATAGTCAGCGCACACCTAGCCACCCAGTTGCTGACATTAGTGTAGGCAGTAATGTCCCAACCTATAGCCTGCAACAGTCAACATAAACCAAAATCAAGAAATCATAACATAAATGAAATACCACAGCACTAGCGACAGACGCAACAAGCGAACAGTCAGCTACAGTCAGATGCTGTCCAGCAACAAAGCTGTTTCCTTCCAGAAATACATCCAAGAAACCCAAAGCTTCATCGAGAGGTTGCTTGTGTTCGTCCAGGATTTCGTCTTCGCCCAGAAACAAAATGGGAAACTAATTTAGCTGTAAACTGGCGATTTTGGTGGTTAACTCACGCAAATTGTACGGATTCGCGGATATAAAGTGCCGCAATCGAAATGGAGTCTTTGGTCGACCAATGCGCGTTTTTTGGGGTCGATGGGGTAAAAGTTGGGGTCTTTGCCGTACACTGTAGCCAAGTAGGTGCCAATGGCGTGGCTGTCCCATAAGGGGAAGTCTCCATCTACTATGGTTGGGATTGTGTGTTGGGGGTTAATCTACAAAAATAATGTGGAATGCTATTTGGGGTTATGTGAAAAAATCTAGTTGAGGTGGAGGCCTGAAATTTTCACGGAATATTCCTTAAAAATCAACAAATGAATGTGGAAAGTTTCATTGGTTATCATGAAGTGATTTTTTTTTTAATAAATAGAATCACTACATGCACTTTGAGGTTATGTGAAAAGAAATCTAGTTGAGGTAGAGCACTGAAATTTTCACAGAATACTCCTCAATAATCAACAAATGAATGTGAAAAGTTTTATCGGTCTGGCATCTATGGTTCTCATGTGATGAATTTATATTTTTTTAATAGAGAAAATCACTCCATGCACTATGAGGTTCTGTAAAAAAAATCAATTTGGGCCTGGAGGAATGTGGAAAATTTCACTGGTCTGGTATTTATGGTTCTCATGTAGTGAATTTATAATTTTTTCAATAGAAAGAATCCCTCGATGCACTTTGAAGTAATATAAGAGAAATCTAGTTGAGGTAGAGGCCTGAAATTTTCCAAGAATAATCCTCAATAATCAAAAGTTGCATCGGCCTGGCATTTATGGTTCTTCATGGACTTTGAGGTTATGTGAAAAAAAATCGAGAAAAAAATCTAGTTGAGGTAGAGGCCTGAAATTTGCACCTGATACTTCTCAAAAATCAACAAATGAATGTGGAAAGATTGATCGACCTAGCATGTATAGTTCTCATGTAGTCGATTTATATTTTTTCAATAGAAAAAATCACTTAATGCCGTTTGAAGTTGTGTGAAAAAAATCAAGTTGAGGTTGAGGCCCCGAATTTTCCCAGAATACTCCTCAATAATCAACAAATGAATGTGGAAAGTTTCATCGGCCTGGCATTTATAGTTCACATGTAGTCAATTTACGAGTCAATTTATATTTTTTCATTTGAAAGAATCACTTTGAAGTTATGTAAAAAAAATCTAGTTGAGGTAGAGGCCTGAAATTTTCATCAGACTGGCATTTATGGTTTTCATCATAGACTTTTCCAAGGTGAAAACTCAAATTGAGGTTTATGTTTCGTGTTGAAACATGGCAACATTTGGTCAAAAATCCTGACTTGAGGCCGTTTACAAACGTCCAGTTTAATGAGGTTAGTGCTTTGATATTGAGATTATTCTTCAGTCTCTCAGGAGAAAATCTAATTCTGTGAATGTTGTTCTATTTCAGATTTAGTGTTTTATTCTCGGTTTTATTGATAAAACAAAGACTAGAATTTCTGTAGTGTAAGGCCAGAAAGCAAAACCAGGCGGACATTTTGTCATTTTACCGGTAAGTGAACAGAAACAAAGGCTGCCTCTTCTATCGTTATGTTTGGGTCAATAAATTCAATTCTAAATGTATTATAGGCGTGAAGTATGAGTGGTGAATTTTTTTTTTAGATAAAATCACTTCATGCACTTTGAGGTTATGTAAAAAAAATCTAATCGAGGTAGAGGCCTGAAATTTTCACAGAATACTCCTCAATCAATGATCAACAGATAAATGAGGAATGTCTCATTAATTAGAACCAAACCGGTTCATACATAAAAATCTCCCTAACTTTCCCCCCGAACAAATAACCTTTCACCAACCTTAACAAACTCCTCACTAAACTGTTCTTTTTTGAATAAATCAACAATTTGAACGTCCACATCCAAACCTATCGCTTTGGCAGCTAAAAGGGCCCCCCTGGATGGGGCACTGGGGGGGAAATGGTAAAGAGTTACCCCCATTTCAACCAATAACCAATTAATGAAAATAAAATAGGCCGAAATCCGAAATGTTTGTTGATCAACAATAGTGAAGTTAGGAGTTTATAGTTTATTATTGACAGTTTGACAGGTTGCTGTAGTAGGGATGTTTCTGTATCGATCTAATCTAAGGCGTTTTTTCTTGTTAAGTGTATTCGTTCCATATTCGGTCTTACTCCAGTAAGCAAAGGTTTTTTCCAGGACAAAAATGTAGAAGTATTTTTCTCACTGGTTCTATATGTTTTTTGGTCTGCTGAATCCGAATCTGAGGTTTGCCACCACGCCAGATGTCGGCTTCACAACGAAAATTGCAGAAAACCTCAAGATCTTGGCACTTTTTTTAGTTTTTCAAGTGTTACTCGAAAACTTAGCGTTTCTGGAAGATAACTATTGAGTACCAAATGAAAGTGGACAAAATTTGCTACAAATTACATATAAACACTTTAAATTTTAGACATTCCTTGACGTCGTTAACTCGTGTAGAAGCATGGCATCTCTTGACATTCCGTCAAAAAGTTGATAACATTATTTTAAGTTTGCGCTTTATACTCTTTCAAAATTAATTATTTCATGACTACCTGGCATGTCCTGGTTACATCCAAGGAGTTGGCAAACATGAGTGAGGTCCATATACTCTCATGGTCAGATAAATAGCACATGTCAAAAATTTGATGAAACTTTGATTCTGCATCAAGGAAATAATAGTGGATCCAAGAACCTCAATCCATTTGTCAGTTTACGTGTCCGGGCGATTTTTTCAAAAATGTGTCTAGGGCCCTTTCGTAATGTTTAAAAAAATGGCTACAAATTGAACTTTTTTCTGTGTAAATTTTGATAAAACTGGCTGTCACAATTCGAAAGGGGGACAACATTTATGCACTTCCTGAAAATTTCACAATGATTAAACCAAGGATAGTCTAACTAACTGATTTTTCAAAATTGGGTAGAATTAAGTATTTTTGACAAAAAGTTGAAAACGTTATTTTGAGTGCGCGTTGGTGCCTCACTATCCACTAATCGGAAGTGCCAAAATATTAAAAATAATAATATTAGCCTTCATGCCCCTATTCATATGGTCAGATTTTCATCTTTTTCAATGTATAGGCAATGGACAGTTTGCACATTTTTTGGAAATATGAAAAACATAAGGATTAGTGAGTACTGATGCCATTGACGTTTAAAAAATCTTCCTACGACCTCTAATAGTGTAGTAATCACCGATTAAAGAGCGGCAATCAACATCCACTACGTCACAGAATACACTATCTATCTCCATCTGTCGTATTAACTGAGATGAACCTCTCTCTTTCTGATGATAAAAATGACTAGGACCATTCTAAACAGGGACAAAATCTATGTACTTGTCGAAAATTCCACAATGATTGAACCAATGATAGTCTAAAAATCTATGAAATCAAAAAATGGTCAAAAATGATTGATTTTTGCCCATTTTTGAAAAAATCAGTTACGATAGTCTACTTGGTTTAATCATTGTGAAATTTGCAGGAAGTGCATAAATGTTGCATCTCTTTCGAATGGTGCTAGCCATTTTTATCAAAATTTACGCAGGAAAAAGTTTAATTTGTAGCCATTTTTTCAAAAATGACGAAAGGGCCCTCAACTGATTTTTGAAAAAAGTCCCCAGAACACGTAAACTGACAAATGGATTGAAGCTCTCGGATCCACCATTATTTCCTTGATCACTGATGCAGAATCAAAGCTTCATCAAATTTTTGACATGTGCTATTTATCTGACCATGAGTGTAAATGGACCTGACTCACGTTTGCTAACTCCTTAGATGTAACCAGGACATACCAGGTAGTCATAAAAAAATTATTTTGGAGGAATATATAGCGCGAACTCAAAATAATGTTATCAACGTTTTGACGGAATGTCAAGATATGCCATTTTTTCAACCCGATGTATCGACCTCATGAAATGTCTTTAGTTCAAACTAATTACATGTATCTGTAGCAAATCTTGTCAACTTTCATTAGATGCTCTATAGTTATCCTCTGGAAACATTTTGATGTTTTCTGCAATTTTCGTTGTGAAGCCGACACCTGGCGAGGTGGCAAACCTCAGATTCGGATCCAGCAGATCAAAAAACATACAGAACCATTAAGAAAACTACTTCTACATTTTTGTCCTAAAAACGCCGTTTCTATACCTTGGATTACTGGACTATCTTGTTTTGAACCGTATTCAAGCACTGTTTGAGAAATACTCAAACAACGACCAGAGATATATATAGAGGTACTTTACACTCATGAAAAAAAGACCGTTTCAATTTTCAATCTTTCAAACCAGAACGTCGATCAAAAAGTTTGACATCCTGTATCTTTGAAAACTATGCACAACGATTATACACTACTGTATAATCTTAGATCATAAATATAATCTAAGTGTTTGATCCATAAAGTCCTTTATGGTATAATCGTTGAACTATGCACTCATGTGATTATTCGTATGCTTCGCAATCTTCGCATTGACTTATTAAGTCGAATCAAAATTATGCTTCGCGGTTGGCATTTTACGATTCTATGACCGATTGCACCAACCTATTTTGAGGATACTCAACGCTAAGGGACCCTTAACTTGACAGTTTTGCATGTAAAGTTGTCAAGTTAAGGGTCCCTCAGCGTTAAGTATCCTTAAAATAGGTTGGTACAACCGGCCATTAACAGTCCCGCCGGCACCATACCAAAATCGGTGTCTTTTATTGGTAGAATTGAATCGTCTCTAAACATACAGCATACAGTCTGTTCATGGCTTTCCTGCGGTTACGTCATGTTTTCCGTCTCTCTCTTACACATTGAAAAAAAATCACGTACGTCGGAAGTGGAAGAAATCGTTGATTGATGAAAGATTATGTATTATTGTTAACATCATGTTCAAAATTCATATTAACATTCTTGAATGAAATTGATTGAACACGTGAATCGTGTTTTAAAATTCAACCCTTAGATACCTGTTGACCTGGTATTTCAGAACAAATTCGAGGAAAGGTAAAATAACGTATTTT
Source organism: Orchestes rusci (assembly GCA_958502075.1). Taxonomy (NCBI): domain Eukaryota; kingdom Metazoa; phylum Arthropoda; class Insecta; order Coleoptera; family Curculionidae; genus Orchestes; species Orchestes rusci. Next base: position 32,653,394 of record OY293307.1, read on the forward strand.
TGGTCACATCCTTCATTGGGGTGGAAGGGGTGAGGGTGTGGAAAATCAGAAATCAATAAAAAAGTATTTTTGGTCACATCGACTTTAAACTTCATATTAATAATCTTGCACGAAATCAATGAAATCCGTGTTTCGTCGTTTTTAAAAATTCAAACCTTGGGGGGGTTGGTGGGTGAGGGTGTGAAAAATCATAAATCAATGGAAAAAAATGTATTTTCAATCACATCGACTTGAAACTTGCGTATGAAGCCGTGACGGGTACTGCTATATTGATCGTCATAAAAAAATATGCACGTATTGAATGCATACTAACCCAACCTGAAGCTAACTCTGCTACATAAAACTTTATAATATAGTAACTTGGATTAATAAACATCGGAAAATCGTTTCGAACTATTTCCTCAGTCACCGGGACGCATATAACGATTCTTTACCTCACCACGAGCCTTTACCAAAATCGGTCTATCCTATTGGTTGATTCGAATATGGCGGCACATAATTCAGATTCAAATTCAAAACGAATATTGACAGCTGTTGCAGTTGTTCATGGCTGTTTCGCGATTGAGTTCGAAGTTGCTTTTTCAACAATGTCTGTGCAAGTGATCAGTGGAAACTATCTGTCGACGGAATTTATTAATGTGTTATGCATTGAAGAAAGCCTTCAGAATAAATAAGTGTCAGTGCGTAGCCTTATTTCAAAATAATATAATGTCTATCATTCGATTATTTTGGATACAAATGATGATGTAGAGTTAGGAATGTTAGAGATCCACAGAACTTGATTCATTTGTAAAACCCGTATTGCTCAATTAATTTAATTCATTTCTCATTGTGATCCGAACCCGGATTGAAATAGATACCTACACTATACATTATTTATTTAAATTTAAAATAAGAGATATGAGCCAAATTTCATCCACAGTAGATGGAGTTTTGAGAGAAGTCCGAATAAAAAGACTTCAAAATTCAAGCTTTATGCCGAAAATAGGACAAATTGGTTAGGTACCTAACACACACACCTCCAAAAGTCCTGGACCCCCCAAGTTTTTTTGCCATTTCCACAGATATTCAAAATCTGATCACATTAATAAATACTCTTTTCATTTTCCCCGGTCTTGACGGTTTTTCAAAGTGGTTTTAGAAAAAAAATGGATAACTCCATTAGAAAGAGAGGTAAAAACTATATCGATCCTGAAAATCACACTACGATTGAACTTTTGATAGACTAGATATGCAATTTAAAAGATGTCAAAAATTGCTTAAAATTGGCATTTTTGGCTAAAAGCTTGAGAAATGTATCCTTTTAAGCAACTTCAAAAGGGCCAAACTCTTTGCCTGGGCTATAAAATTGTCAATTGTATAGTGTTATTTTCAGGATCGGTATAATTTTTGCTCCACTTTATGTTCGATTTTTTTTTCTAGAAACACTTTGAAAAACCGTCAAGATCGGCTTATTTTTCTTTCATATGTCAAAAAGGCACAATGACTTTTCAACAAAAAAAAAGTCCGAGGACCTTGACTCTATTCGAGTACTTATTTATATTACCAGAGTTTTATATCTCTCGAAATGGGCATAAAGTACCTTTTGGAGGTGTGTGTAGTTTCTGAAATACCTATTCAATGGAATGGATTCGAGCAATTTTCGTAGTTTGTCGTGTATCCGGGTAGATATCCAGTGAAATAATAGAAATTTAGGAACAAATATAATATATTTCTGAGCACAAAAGCTGTCACCTGCACCCAAATCAAGTCGAAGAATCTAGTTGATTGTTGATAACACTGTCTTTTTTATACACCACCCCGATCAGCGAAATATTTGGTTGATAGATTTATCCGATCACCGCGCCATAGTAGGTAGGTGATTCACTCCGAAATTAACCCCCATATTGTGGTATACACTATAGTCACTAAATCCACTATAAATACCTATTTAGCCCACCTCAAATAAAATGAGTACAGAGCACAGATCAGTAGTCACATCAAAATACAGGTACCTATCAGGGTAGTCGAAAAAAAAAACCTTTCCGGAAGTCAATAATGCAGAATAATTATAATAATCTTGTTATTTTATTAAAAACAAAATAAAAATGAAATTTGCTCAAGAATAAATCATGCATTCTTTTGGATGATTATAGGTATATAGCAATCAAGCAATCGGCAATCAGCAGTGATGTGACTGTGACTGATTTGCTGGTTGCCTCCCACTAAACATGTTACGTACCATGAACAATTTGTAACGTTTCATAAAAGTTTATACATAAACGTTTATTTTTTAATGTTAATGATACGTAATTCCAACGTGCAATAGATCGAAAGAGAATGTTGTTTTCCGATATCGTTAAAGTTGCGTTATTTATCCGTCAACGATGAAACGTTTCTGGCAAGAAACAGAAATACGTAATTTTAAAGTATATCTTGGTAGTCATATTTGTAACGTTATACATTTAACATTAAAAGTACGTAACAATCGTAACAGATTTTTCATGTTGTCGATTCAACATTGCAATAATGCTAATGTGAAGTGAAATCTTAACGTTATTTCAGAATCACCTTATCTTAATTTTTCTCAAAATATTCTTATAAAACTACCTCTATAAAAGCTTGTTTTTCACGGTGTCCATTTTTAAAGGTCGATTTCAAAATTTTCTGATCATATTGTGTTAAGTTGGATCGATCCGATCATAGCAATAGAAAGCGCCGCTGATTTACATGATAATATAATTATTATGCTACCATCCACATTGAGTTTGTGTTCAAAGTCACGCTTACACAAGGCATTCTACTGCGAGAAATAAGTAGTGATGAAAAATGTTTTCGAATTTTCAAATTGACCGCCGAACCGGAACAATACCATGCGCAAGGCGCCTTCATGAACTGCATCGGATATCGAATATCGATCCACTCCCACCATAGACTAATATTATACTCCCACTCCACAACCCACAAGACGGGATTACGGGAACGGGCATGCCGGCAAGGCAAAAGGCCAAAAGGCAAGCAAACTCTGAAACTCAGCATCAACACCGACGCCATTGAGCCAGAGCCATCTGCCATTGTTCTGTTCAGTTGTTGTGTTGTGGTTTACTCTCATTGATGCTTATTCCAAATTTGTTTTGAATGTTTTGTGCTTTGTTTTTGTGAGTTGATCCTCACGGCCAGGGGCTCCCCGTCACGTACTCACTACTCAGTTCTCAACTACTACTACAACAGTCAACAGTGAATAAAATGCGGACAAAGAAAATGCATTGAGTGAGTGAATTTGTGAGTATCGTACCTATTATTATATTCAACTTTTCAATGTGTATATTCTTAAAAATTAATAATTGTCAATATATCATGTGGCTATCTCGATAATTTAATCTCGATAATTCATGACTAGTATGATATTTGATATTTGAATAAATTGAATTACTGGATATTTAATGTATGTATATTTCTGTTTATTTTTCAGTTTAATAAGCTTTGCCTTGTGGGTGGCATGAATTGGAAGAACGAGTGAAGAAGTTGTTTCACACTGTGACAGCAGTGATGGATGTAGGTACCTAAAGCATTTATAGCAATGATTTGGCTGCACTCACTCAGCTCAGGCTCAGAGACAACTTTGTGGTTAAACACAGACGTTTAGTAAAAATCTTGAGAGGTGAGCATTGGTCCATCTTCATTGGTTTGGTATGTAAGAATTTTTGAACACCTTGTAGTTTTCCATTTATAATAATTGTGTAGGGTGTACATGAAATTTTGTTGCAGGTTTTTACTCAAACATTTATTTTTCGCAATTCCGGGATAAATAGTTTCTGAGATCTGACACCTTGACTAACCACCCTGTACCTACTAAAAAAGGTTTGCCAATCTTAAATCTGCAATTTTGATCTGTCACTAATCACTATAATCGTTATTAAAAAAAATTAACTGTGTATTCAAAATGTACAGTGATTTTAATTTAATTTGTCACACACTTTCAAAAGGAAATATTCATTTTTCGAGCTAAAAGGTCGAACAAAAAAAGGAATTATAGGGTTTTTCGTAAAGTTTTGTGCGATTGAGTCGAATATTTTCTAAACTGTCAAATGTCAAAATTATGGAAAAAGGTAACTTACTTTTTTTATGGGACGGACACCCTATACATATATCATAACATATTTGGAAAGGCATTTTCTGTTCACGAAAATATAGCACAATGCCCAATTGGTATAAATAAGATTAAAATTGTAATTTTCCAGAATGAAGATACACGAGTTTATTCATCTGTTTCCAATAATTGTTATGGTTGCCCTCGATTTGTCAAATTAATGTTTAACGTGAATACTGTCCCTTCACAGTAAAAGTGGATAAAAGTAAATATACCTGATTTGAGAAATTCATTAAAATGCTGTATTTACAAACCAGAAAATCTTCTATATCTTAGTCAATATTCACAAGAACTATAACAATTATTGGAAAGAAAATACAACACGCCAGGAAATTATAATTTTAATCAGATCTCTATACCAATTGACTCTAAACTATTGAATATAAAGAGCATGTGTGCTATATTTTCGTGATCAGAAGATCTAGATATGTAATGATATTACGATGTGCTATTTAAAAAAAAATAAGTTTTGTCAAGAATTTGACAGTTTAGAAAATATTTGACTGTAGCACAAAACTTAACGAAAAATATACGACAAACCGTTTTTTTGTTCGACCTTTTAGCTCAATGAATGAATGTTTCACAGCCTTTTGAAAGTGTGACCAATTAAATTGAAAGCACTCTACACGGTGATTTTTAACTTGATGCACGATACAGAATTCGAGAAAATAAAATCTCCGAAACTGATTCGTTTCCGAAATGGTCCTTTCTGTACACTGATGTAAGATTATTTTATTCAATATTGAACTTACATGAGCTTAACGCAAACAAACGTGCCAGTTAATGTAATTGTTCAGATTTTAAATATGATATTTAATAGATATTTCCATTGTTTACAGAGGTCATCAAAAAAAATCATCCAACTTTCAATGACCGGGACTTTAGTTTTGCAGTTGTCGACTGGTTCGGATTTGCCAATCAGCGCAAAAAAAAGAGTGATTATTTTGTGATTGAAAAGATATTTTTTTAAGAACTGTCTTAGTTTTTAAGAATAATTGCTTTGTTTTCAAGAATGCTATGTTTATTTTGTTTATGTTGTTGAAAAAATGTAACTTGACTTCATTTTTATATGGAGTTTCTGTTTTTTTCATGTAACTTAATTTGGTGTCGTTTTGAAAAAATGTATTTTTCTAAGAATTTTATAGTTTTAGTTTTCAAGAATGTTATGTTTATTTTGTTTGTGCTATTTAAAAATATGTATCAAGTCTATTTTCATATGAAGTTTTAATAATGTTACTTATATGAAGTCAATACATATTTTCACCTCTGAATGCGTTTTCATGTTTGATAGGACACACAACGATTAAAAACTTCATACATCAAATTTTTCCAGTTTGTGCATATCTGCTATCTATGCGTAATGACATTTTTTTTAGGATCTCACAACATGCAGTGACCAGGAAATGTATTGAACTTATTGGCCACTGAAATGTTCACACATTTGAATAGCAGATTCGTCGAATCATCGATTGGCGTTATGGTACCGGATCCCTCATTTGAAGAAAAAAGTGACTACCAACTCATCTGTAAACTTAGTGAGAAAATTCATTTTGGCCAATGTTTTTTTTATCTGCGAAAAATCTGGTTATCGCTGCGTTCTCTAAATAATATCAATTTAGACCAAAAGTTTTTTCTAAATTATATGTCGCAGTTTATCAAATGATTACTTGGTGAACTAGTAGAAATATTTTAGAAAAAATTCTTAGTCAGAAATGTATGAAATGTCATAAATTTAAAAATTCCTGATTTTGGAAAACGCCGCGATTTCCAGTCTTTTCGCCAATTGAAAAATTGACAGACCAATTTCCCATAATGAATATTTTCAAAAAAATATACAGTGGAGTAGTAATCACTTTTTTATGAGAGATCCCGGACTATACCTATGTTTCAATGTTGTCCCTTCTAACAACATTTCTGCAATGTCCAACAACAACATTTTCGTGTCATTACATTCCTGCTATAGGAATGCTGCGAAAATGTAGCAGCCACGTTATAAAATTGTTGCTATAACGTTAAATTAGAAACATTCCAATCCAGTTGAAAAAATGTCATATTGAAACATATCATAAATGTTGATGCAACGTAACGCAACGTTAAAATAACTAAACAATACATCGTTTTTATATTGGAGAAACGTTAGTTTTACGTTGCAATAATGTTTTTGATTTGCAACGTTACTATGATGAACGTTTATGTAGTGGACATAAGCGGTAACATAAACGTTATATTAATGTTATTGTTATCTTTTGAGTAACGTTACATTGTAAGTGTGTAACGTAACTTGAACGTTTAAGTTATGTTTTTATGTTTAGTGGGCTATAGCACGTGAATGATTGTAGACGATCCAACCAATAGGAAGACTGATTTTGGTATGGGCTCGTGGTAAGGTAAAGAATCGTTATATGCCACCGGCATCGGGAGGATTATCCGCTAGATGTCGTGAAAGATCGTTTGGCGACACGATGTTGGTGAAATATGTAACTAGTGGTTGATGATTCTGCCGAAGAGTGGCGCTTTGATATACAGATAATTTGTGTATAGTCACTGTACAAATAATCTTTTACGTTACGATCAAGGACGGGAACCATAGGGGACATCATTTTTATTTTATCTGTGACAGGAACGACAGCGTATGCTGGATGGGTACATAGTAGGCGCTTTCATAAACAGTGTTCCAATGGACAATTTGCTCATATTTTCAGATGACTTGAAATTTTATATACGTTTTCTAGACAATTTAGAAAGTCATTAGCGATTTTTTTTCCAAAATACGCAAAAATATACTGAATAAATAAAAAAGAAAACGCAAATTCCACTCTATGATCGAAAACGGGGTGGAGCCATATTACCCTCTCTCTCGAGAAAGAGTCATCTCAGTCAATACGCCAGACGTAGATAGATAATGTATTCTGTGACGTAGTGGATGTTGATTGGCGCTCTTAAATCGGTGATTACTACATTAATAGAGGTAAAGAAGGTTGATTTTTTGAACATCAATGGCATCAGTACTTACTAATCCTTATATTTTTCATATTTCTAAAAAATGTGCAAATTGTCCATCAACTCGATTATCTTTTGGCTCTCTTTATTCAAGTGGAATAAAAAGAGATAGACCACTACCGCTTATAATAATCAAGTAAAGATATCATTATCAAAAAAAAATAAAAAATGTGGGCAGACTGATCTTCTAAGGTTTAATGAGGAGAGGACCACTGAGTATAAAACCAAAGATATCACACTCGTCACCGTTGTGTGTTTTTGCCATGAAGGCTTCTCATTTATGAAAGTTTACAAAGCTTATTATAGGTACGAATAGGAAATTTTGCCCTCATGGCCACTTTTCAGCAATGATAGAAAGTACAAAATCACTTATAATGATGAATAACGGATATTTCCCCTAAAAATAAAACAATTTTTGATTTCAAAAACTCCATCACAGTAGACTTGTCAGCTTGACAACATCTGAACGTTCACCAAAACGATACTTGTTTTTCGTCAGAAGTCCAGAAGAAAAAAAGAAAAAAATAACTACACCAATTTTCTCAAAAGTGACGAGTGTAGTTTTGTGTCTGGAAATTAAGGGGGCAGATTACATAAAAAGTTGATGATGATTGCTTGGCAAGGAAACGTCGGATCATAAATTTGATAACGCTATATTGTAGAGGAAAAAAAGTGACGATGAAGATGTGATGTTTTTTGAAATATTTCTTTTTATAAACCCAGGAAAACAAAAAAACCGGGAGTATTGGGCATTTTTTGGATTTCCCAACAGTATTCTATTGGGAACCAAAATACTCAACTTTGCCATGATCTGAGCTTTGATGTAATATCCTTCCGTTTCCAAGATACTGATGGTAATTATTTTGATTTGTAACACCCTGTATAAAAGTATAGCCACGGATTTAGCTAGGCAACTCATTCGCAATCTATTTTTGAATAAATTTTCTAACATTTAAACTTTATTTGCATCAAATAACAGATACGAGGGCATGAGGGTAGGTATTTCTAATACCGTATCTCGTACTTTTACTACGTTATCATTATCAGAGCCCTTGAATTTATTTTTCAAGGAAAAATGACATCAATACTGGATAATGAACAAGATAGTTTCAAACAAACACATTGAATAATCAACAAAAGATCACTTCAAAAATATATTTACACAACCATCCCTCATTCTTACAACGTCACATACTTCGGCAAATTCTGCTTCATCTCAGCAATCTGCTCCGCAGTCAAATTCTTCATGGGCTGCCTGGCCAGACCAACATCAAAAGGCGTCAAATGACTCATGGCTACTTTCATGGTGGGAATCCAGAAACCGTGCTTTGTTATAACTGCACAAGCTGCAGTCAGCTTCTCCTGGATAGTTCTGGCCTCCTCCACTTTATTGGCCCTGACATTTTCGATGATTTTAACAAAGTGTCCTGGAAGAAAGTTGAGGCAGGTGGCGATGATAGAGTCGAAGCCCAAAGCAAACGCTGGCTGGACCAGCTGGGGAGAAATTTGTGAAAAACTATTTTTTTTCATGGGGGACTTACAGTGTCTGCTCCAAGGAACACAGCATATCTACCATTGGCAGCCTTAAGGGCGTTGTACCCCTCAGCCAAGTCATTGGAGGTGTACTTGATGCCAAAGAAGTTGGGGATCTGCCCAACAGACAGATCAAGGAACTGGGCCATGTTAACTGTAAAAAACAACTTAATCCTGGCTGCAGCAACGATATATCCACTTACCATCCACACCAGACCACATGGGGATGTGGTAGTACAGCAGAGGAGTATTGGGAGCAGCCAACGCAATGTTCTTCAAGTAATCAATCAATTCTTGCGCGGTTTTGGGTTTGAAGTACAACTCCGGCAGACACAGGATTGAGTCTGCTCCCACTTTTTCAGCGTGTCTTGCCAGTTCCAGAGCGTCTGGAAGGGGACATCCTCCCACTTGGATCATGATGTGTTGTTTGGTTTGTTTTCCAGCTGCCACCCAGGCTTCGGTGACGTCTTTGCGTTCTTGGACGGAGAGGGATGGACCTTCACCGGTGGAGCCATGGACTGGAAACATTAACGAATGAGGTTGAGGGAGTAGTCAGTTCAAAATTGATACTGAAAAAGTTTTTGAGGCTTTGGAAAAAAATTGACACGCCTACAGAATTTGATTGGGAGTAATAATTTCCCAAAAGATATCTAACGAATATTTTGTGTTGTGGGTCAATCAACTCAACTGAGGTTGTATTGATGAGTATACTCAGTCCAGAATTGAGACCGCCAAGTGCTTTGGAAACCAATTGGCAGAACTACAAACATTAATAAGGAGTGGGATGTGAAAATGTCTCAAAAGTTATCTTGTGAAGATTTTGAGTTGTGGGTCAATCAACTCAATTGAGGTTGTATTGAGGCGTACTAAAACCGGAATTGGGACTTTTATGTGCCTTGAAAAAAAAAATTGCACGCCAACAAAATTTTTATAAGGAGTGGAATGTAAAAATTTTCGTACAACGAGTTTGAGTTTTGGGCCAACCAACTCAATTGAGGATGCGTTAACAAGCACTCAGACAAGAATTGAATCCTCGAAATGCTCTAGTAGAAAATTGGCACGACTACAGATTTTCAAAAGGAATTTTGTTAGAGTGGGATGTGAAAATTTCCCAAAAAGTTTCTGATGAAGTTTTTGAGTTGTGAGCTAAAAACCAACTCAATCGAGGATGCTTTGAAGAGTACTCAGTCCAAAATTGAGATCTCCAAGTGTTCTGCGAAAAATTGGCACGCTTACAAAATGTAATATAGAATTTAGAGTGCGATGTAAAAATTTCCCAAAAATGTTTTGGGAAAGACTTTGAGTTGGAGGCAAATCAACTCAATCGAAGCTACATTGGGGAGTACTGCTTAGTCCGAAACTGAGACCTCCAAGTGTCCTGGAGAAAAACTGACGCGTCTGCAAAGTTTTATTAGAGTGCGATGTAAAAATTTGCCAAAAAACAAAACCAAGTGCTCTGGAAGAAACCTGGCACGACTACAAATTTTCATGGGAAATTTTGTGAGGGCGAAGTAGCAATTTTCCAAAAATTTTCTTACGAAGATTTTGAGGTGTGGGTCAACCAACTCAATTGAGGGTATATTGAGAAGTAGGTTCTCACGTCAAAATTAAGACCTACATGTGCTCTGAAAAAATGCCACGTGTATACAAAGTCAGATAAGGAATTTTGTTAAAGTGCGATGTCAAAATTTTCCTAAAATGTTCTGAAAAATATTTTGAGTTGACGGTCTAACAACTCAAGTGAGGATATATTGGGGAGAACCCAGTTCAAATTTGAGACTCTCAAGTGCTCTGGAAAACAATTATGGCACTCTTCCAAATTTCATTTAATTTTCTCTAAATATTTTGTTATACTTTTTACGAAGATTTTGAGTTAATTGTCAAATAACATAATTGGGGAGCTCTAGAAAAAAATAACCAGTCCTCCAGAATTTCCTGAGGTATTTTGTTGCATAAATATTTTTTGACTGAGAATTTGTGTTGGGAGGTCAATTGACTCAATCAAGTACGCATTGAGGAGTACTCAACTTACCAAGGATCCCAGGTATTTTATTGTCGGCAAGATATTTGGCATAGTCTGGTATGAATTTGGTGTTCACTGTCCTGAAAAACAATTTATATTTCAAAACCCGTTCACTTCAATGAAAAACCTTGAATTTTGCTAATATTAAAATTCTCTTATATCAAGTGTTTTCATATTACGTAAGTCACTGTGATAACGAATAAATATTTAACGAGTATTACATGACCACCAAATAGCAAAATAAAATTATAGTCTTACCAATCCTTATTGAAGGCAGTGAAAACAGGCGCAACAAGTCCTCTAAAAGTGAAGGAAACCTGCTCATGTTCCATAAAAAATCTAAATTAGTTTTAGACGAAAATAAACTGTTTGACTCACCATTTTCGTGTTTTATCTCGCGTCACAAGAAGCACAACTGTAGTAGAGAATGGATATTTTATTTTATAGAAGTACTTGTTGACTGATAACACAGATAACATCCACTTTTTACTGAACAATTATTAACAGTTTAAGGGAGATTCATCGCATAATAAATTATGTAGATTTTGTTTATTAAGTACTTTTTGGATAAATATCTACAGGGTGGCCCGAAATCAAATCAAAATATTTCAACTATACCCGCGTTAAAAAATAAGAAGAAACATTTATATAGGTAGATTTATAAAAAGTTGTTAGTTTTGACCATGATTTTGAGTTGTACCTATGTCAATAATTGCGACAACATTGAGGATATACAGGGTGTAAATAAAAGTGCTAAAGAAATCAGGTGGTGATTCTTGGGTTAATTTCAAGAAAAAAACTTGATATGAACGTATACAGGGTGTCCTTAAAATAACTGTACAACGCTTAACCACAAAGTCCTTAACCAAAAATAAGGCGATCTAGGCAACCTTACCTATATCCAAAATTGCTTCGTTAAGTCTACAGAGGGCGTCAAAGATTCAAAAAAAATTTGATTTTCTCTACATTTTTCGAAAACGTGCAAATCAATTTTGATGATTTTGGTACCTAATCTTGTCTTGGACCATGAAATTAGGTTTTTTGTTTTTATAGCGACCGGTTGTAATTAGCCGGAAGTGTTATAAAGGTGACGTCATATGTAGTTAGCCAGAAAAAGAATCTTTTGGATTAGCTGCACAGATGCACAGATATTTTATTATTGATTTATTTTTCTCTAGCATAACAAAAAACGTTATTTCATGGTCCAAGACTGGGTACCTAAAATAATCAAAATTGATTTGCACTTTTTTGAAAAATCCAAATCTTTGATGCACTCTGTAGACTTAACGAAGCAATTTTGAATGGAGGTAAGTTTGCCTAGATCGCCTTATTATTGGTTAAGGAATTTGTGGTAAAGCATTGTACATCAGTCATTTCAGGGATATACAGGGTTATATCCTAAAAATATTAAATTTTGATATACAAGGTGGTCAGAATTCTAAAAAACATATATCTTTCCATCTTCTTTTCGGTAGATATAACGTCTTCAAAATTCGGTAAAAATTGGTAGGTTCAAATTAAAGGTTTTTTAGTAGTAAAATAAAGTTTTCTTTTTATAAAATTGATGTCGACGAATAAAAAAAAATCTGTTGTAGCTTGAAATGGAAAAATACACATAAATAATCATTATGAAAAATAGTTTTTCTGATATATCTACCTACATGGTGTTAATTTCCAGGAAATAATAATGCGTACTGTTTTTTTTATATATTATATTTTTAAACTCATACAGATAAATAAGACGTCCCTAACAAAAACACAGAACTAAAAAAACTACAAATTTATGTCTTTGGTTTTCAAAAAAAAAATCGACTACACAAAAAAAAAAAAATAAAATTGGTATAAACAGTACTGCTTGGTATTTAGTATTTATCAGTTTTGAAAATAAGAATTGAAACATAACCACACATAACATTGCGAATAATGGCACTATCTACATTCATAATATATAGTCACAGTCAGATGGAAAAATGAAAGTTAGCATGATTTTCTACTATCGATAGATCAAACGTCCTCGCTATCAATATATAAGTGATCTAACTAAAACACTGGCTAGTTTCAAACAACTAAATATGCAGATTTTTATTTATTGTTTTATGAATAATCTGTCAAGTGAAAAAATCGGTAGAAAGTCAGAAGTTATCGGATCGGTAGAACTACCGAAAAATCGGTAGAGGAAGCAACACTGCCCGCTAGTGGCGCTAGTCGCTAGTCCCGCTCTGACTCTGAGCCAGCTCCAGCTCTTCGTCTTAGCCAATGATCTAATTGGTCATAGCCATCTCCGTCGTCACTCGTGTCAAATCGCCGGTTCAAGGTTCAAGGTTCATTCATAGGCTGCGCCGCTGCGCGTCGAACTTTCCATAGTCGTGTGGTGTTAGGAGTGGTATAGTGGTAATAAATAAATTAAAAATGTCTTGGGATTTGAATAAAACTAATCCTACATATCTATGGAACTCCTGTGGATACTCTGGTAATATTTGGTATGCATTCTCTATACATCAAAATACCTTTTCTGACGTATATGACATAATACAGTCCCTTTCACGAGGCTTCTTACTCACGTCATCGATGACGTCATTACTTGAAAAAAAACGTATGTCGTAGCTAATTCATATCGTTTCAAGAGCGTTCAAATTTTGTATTGAAGCCGAACAAGTATGTTCCAAAACGCTCTCCAGAACACGTTCAGATTTGTTCTCCATTTAGATTTTGGATTCAGGCGGTCATCCATTGGAAGCGTAGTCGCGTGTATAACCGCCATCCGGATGCGAGCGATCGTTAGATTAGGCAGCTTACAGCGTGCACTGCTTGTGACTCTATCATTAGACTCAACGCTATTCCAGTTCGCTTCTGTTTGTGCATTAAGAAAATCATGTAGAATGAAATTCCAAGATATGTAGTTTCTGAAAAATCCTCACATGGAGGGATTGCAAGCTCGAGAGAGTGAAAACATACATTCATCCATACATTCGTCCAGTAGAAATATCATTATTGAAAAAAAAAATTGCTGAGGAGCTGATCTTTTTGGTGGCGAAAAGTAGATTAACAGCCTAAAACTTGATAACACTTTGATCCTGCAACAGTTATCGAAGATCTAATGGTGCATTAAAGAACTTGAATCCATTTGTCAGTTCACTAAACCAGCGATTCTTTTCGATTTTCATAGGGTACACAAATGTTCCCTTTCGGATGGTGCTAACCAATTTTTCCAGAACTTACACATTTTTTTTGTAACGTGAACAAAGAGACCTAAACAATATTTTGAATAAAATCGTCATGACCGATCAAATGACAGATTGTTTGAACCATTTGAATGCACCAATAATTTTTTGATAACTGAAGCAGGATGACTTTGTAAAGCTTATTAGCTTAATAAACGATTATCATATTATATTATATTATAATATCAAAGTTTTATCAAATTTTAGGCATGTGCTGTTTATCCGACCGTTAGTGTATATTTTGATTCTACAGAGTGTATGTATTTTTCCAAGTTTTATGATAGTGTCAAAAAGAACAAAGCATCAGACTATTGTGTTTTTTGAAAATGCGGAGTAAAGGATTTTCCTTGTAATTTGCAAACCGCCTTGATAGCCGTTATTTTAAGTTATAAAAAAATGATAAAATATCAATATTTTTTTTATACCTAACTCATGAAATAACGGCCATTTGAGGGGGAGTGAAAAATGGAAACCTTTTTCAGATCAGTTATCAGCTGCAAGACATCACCTTCTGCCCAATCATAAGGTGATAAATAAGTCAAATTCCTTACTATAGGAGAAGAAAATAATAAACGTAATTTTATTACAAGCAAGTACCAGCGGAACATAGATGAGGAGACTGAAATCATGAACACGAACTGAATATAAACTAAAATAATGTCAAATTCTGCCTGCCCAAAATATTCATTCAATAACAATACTAGCCCTTTTTTTTTTCTCAACAACGCATGACTGCTCCAATAATCCATCAATCTTTCTGATCTCTGGACTGCAATTGACGTGGATGCCTTGAAGTCCTCATCAATTCTGATTCCATGAGAACTGATCTTTTAAGAGTTGTAATTTGTAATTTCAATTCAAAGGGCATCAGATACTCTCTACAAAAGTTCAGGAGATGGAATAGGAAATGAATAGGTACAAAGAACTAGTTCTATGAAATAACTCACCTCCAAAACTGCCTCAAGTGGTAAAAAAGGTTTTTTCTACGAGAGTGCGGGAAATGGCTCTTTCCACATTATTTTCTGTATGGAAAGGCATTTTTCCCACACCAGTGTGAGAAGAGTTTTCCCGAGTGTGGGAAGAGTTTTCCCGAGTGTGGGAAGAGATTCCCGAGTGTGGGAAGAGATTCCCGAGTGTGGGAAAAGTTCACTGTGACAACGAATTATTATATTGACGATTCAACCAGGTTACCGAATGGTTTCTATGACAACAAGTTTTCATGTGACGATCACTCGGACAACGAATAGATTATATTGTTGATTCACCCAGGTTACCGATGATTTCTATGGCCACACGCTTTTATTGACATTCGAATTTTACATTTTCGTCAAATTGTGTATTGTTTAAAATACGTAACAAAAATCAGAATGGAACACGATATTCCTCAAGAAATTTTGGATTGTGCTGACGCAGCTTCTTTAGAAACTTTGCCGAAGAAATCCTCAGCTAGATACCAACATGAATATTCCCTTTTTAACGATTGGTGCCACAAAAAAAACGTTTATACATGGGACAAAGAAGAGGTTTACCTAGCATATTTTGCAGAACTTATGAAGAAGTTGAAGCCGTCCACAATATGGTGCAGATATTCTATGTTGAAAACGATGATAAAGCTGAAGAGAAATGTGGACATCACCAAATTTTACAAGGTAATTGCCTTTATTAAACAAAAAAATACGGGCTGTACACCTAAGAAGTCTAGAACGTTGACCAAGGAAGATATTGCCAAATTTTTATCCGAAGCTCCGGACAACATATATTTGCTTTACAAAATGGTGGCCATATTTGGAATCGCTGGAGCTTGCCGACGCCAAGAGCTAACCAATTTATCCTTGGACAATATCGAAGACAAAACAGACATCTTGGTCGTCAAAATACCAGACACCAAGACACATGTAACACGAACATTTGTTGTTTCCGGTGGAACATACATGAAGTACTATAGACAATATATAGACCTGCGTCCATCAAATACTACCCATCAAAGGTTTTTCATAAATTATCAATATGGTAAATGTACAGTGCAATGCGTAGGAATAAATAAAATTGGGAAAATTCCTTCCGATATAGCCGCATTCCTTAAGCTTCCAAATCCTGAAGAGTTTACCGGACATTGCTTTCGGAGGTCCTCCGCAACTTTATTGGCCAATTCTTCTGGAACAGATATTATGGATCTAAAACGACACGGAGGTTGGAAATCTTCAACGGTTGCGGAAAGTTACATAGATGAATCAGTGGCACATAAATTGGAAATTGCTAAAAAAATTTCAACGGATAATGTTTCACAAAATAATACCATACATCAAATCGAGTCGACCACATGTCTGCAGCCGGCAGCTAAAGCTACTACTTCCAACGACACCATAAATGCTGCTGTGTCTGATGATGTACCATCTTGCTCAAACCGTTTGTTTGATTTAACTTCAATCTTAAATGTGCAACATATGAATAATTGTACTTTTAATATAAATTATCATAAGTAACATTTTTGATTGCATTTTTGAAATAAAATTGTTTTCAGTTTTCATATCGTAATCCATTTCCATTATAAATACTTATATGCTTTAATAAAATTTTCATTTTGACTTCTGTACACTCGCATTTTATAAAAAAAAAAAGTGACATCACTGTGATAACGAATGATGATATTGTTTATTCACCCAGGTTACCGATGGTTTTGTCAAATTGTGTATTATTGTTTCAAATAAATAACATACATTTCACATATAACAATGATAGTTATGTTTTCGCATAAGTAATCGCCTTCATATAAGCTCGTAGAAAAAATATAGTTCCTAACACTTGCGGGAAGAAATTATGACAATCACTATATTCTGACAACGAATAAGTTATACTGTTGATCTACCCAGGTTACCGATGGTTTTGTCAAGTTATTGTTTCAAATAAATAAATTTCACATTATAACATTAATCTGATATTCTTTTTTCAATAAGCTCGTAGAAAAAATATCGTTCCTAACACTTGTGGGAAGAAATTTCCAACACTCGAGTGCTACGCACTCTCGTGTCGGAAATTTCTCTTCCCACACTTGTTAGGAAAATAGCTATTTCAGCATCTCCATCCTTTGTAAAGTAGACGACAAGCTTTTTTATCGTATTTTGTTCACATTCTGAATACCGACAAGGTATTTTATATAACAAAACTGTGACATTGGAGAAGTCAACTGACTTGTGTTTTGACAACAACATTGTTTTGATTAATTACTTGATCACATAACCAAATTTCAGCTTATTATTATTCTGAGATGATAGAAATCAGCTGTTGTTCGGCGGCCATTTTGAATTCTAGTAACGACCGATGTTTATTACGTCATTAATTCTGTTTCAGTCTGTTTTTAAACCTCTCCATGAGTTAGAAAAGGACAGACAATCAATGACGTGACGTGAGTATAAACCTTCGTTAATTGATAGTAATAAGGTTGCGTCGTTATACGTTCGGGTCTCGGACGAATCAGAATTCAGACAAAAATGACGTCAGTCGGCTCCGATTCGGTTCTGAAATTCATATACACACCAAAAAAAAAAGATAGAATATAGTTCACACTTGATAATAAGAAGATATTTCACTGTATACCAAAAGCTGTGTAATAACTTACCCTCAAACACGTTTAAAAACGGCCGACACTCGGTAAAAATAGTTTTGAGACCCTGAAATACGGACATGTTATGACATTAAGATGACACACCGATGTCAGGAATGTCAATAATGGAGCTCGGTGACGGGATCGATTCGGTTTATCGTTCGTGTATTTCCGATTCCCTAGTTACGGCGCAACCTCTACATATCAATTAACCTTGCGTGAAACGGACTTATATGTTTTTTGGAGGAAGGAAACAGTTGGTAGTACTCTGAGCAAATTAATTTATTTTAAAATAGCTGGCAAAGCGCTTTCGACTAATAAGCCATCTTCAGTGCCCCAACTGAAAAGTGAGACAAGGATAGAAAGAAGATCTTAAACATTTACCTTAATTTATACAATAGAAAAAGGATCCTGAATACTCACTAGTCAGTGTTATGTACAAGCGACCCTATTCATCATCAATGTGATGATCATCTGAGCCCTTTTCAAAGGTGTTTGTTGGTCATACAAAATGGTTCATTATGGTTAAATATTGGCAAAATTACTATGGTCAATTGAGCAAAAAGGGTACAGGTTTAAAATGACATTGAACAATAAAGCTCGTACAAGACAATACAACACTTTAAAATTGGGAAACGGTCTCAACTACGCATTTTCTTATAATGAATTGACCACGAGAGGTGAAGAGGTACAAGTGACTGAACCAGGGAGATGAATTTTGCAAATCATGAAATAAAGTTAGGTTAATTAATTATACAAGGAAGTGTAATGACAATTCCGATTTTGTAAATCATGTCTTGTGGTCCGATGAAAGTGGGTTTACGAATTGTGGAGTTTTTAATTAGCACAACACTCATCATTGGGCTGTGGAAAACCCTCACGAAGTGGCGGCGAGACGTCTACAGACATGATTTGGGTTTAACGTTTGGTGCGGTCTCATTGGTAATTGAATCTAACTTAACTTTCTCAATTGGGCAACTATCAATCAATCAATCCAGAAAATCGACTTATATGACCATTTTCATTTGACTACAGTCTAAACGGACAAAGGTACCTAGAGCTTTTGCGTGCCGGCTTTACGAGCTACTCTAACCGAAGATGAGTTCAGAAGAACCTGGTTTCAACAGGATGGATGTCTGGCTCACACCAGCATTCAAGTCAGAAACTTCTTAATAGAGCAGTTTGAGGAAAAAATCATTCCATTAAATGGTACAATACCCTTTCGCCCTGAACTTTTTATCTCTGGGGTCATACAAAGAATGAGGTCTATGAATTTGATACTCCTGCGACTATAGAGATCCTGAGACAAAGAGTTTTTGACACATTTACAAATATCAACAGAAACACATCTGCGAGGGTTGTACGAAAGACAGTTACTAAATTGTCAAAAATGCCTCGATGCAAATGGACGTCATTTTGCAAACTTGTAAATCAATACCGAGGCAGTTGAGAACTTGATTAGATTTCACAGTTATTTTCACATTACATTATTTTCATTTTCAATATTTTTGTATCTACCTGTAAGTTATTCGAAAGCTTACGTGTTGATTGAATAAACAACGATTTTTCTCAATACACTCATAGACTCGCTGAAAAGTCATCATTTACGTCCATGTTCTATTGAAAATTCAATGTATTTAACACGTTCGCTGCACACCCAAATAGGGTGACCTTAGGTTGATACAGTACCTATTCATGATGTTTTGCGACAAATAAATCATGGCCTCCATAGAAAAGATTGAGTCCTAACTACGAAGTGTGAAGTGATGATACTCAGATCTTTTATGCACTTGTGGGACATCACTAGACTGCAAATAATTCTACTCTCTTTCCAAAAATCGAAAAATCCAATATGGCGGCCACGAGAAAAATGAAAGTTGAGGCGAGTTGCGGAAAAACAAAAGGCGATTGAGACATACACACCATTTATTCGTCTTGAAAAAGTGTCCAGATAATGTCACATTTTCATAGCTGTCCAATTAGCCGTTTCGGATTTACTGGCAAAAAACAAAATCCGCCATTTTCGGTTTTTCGCCCATATTTCCAAAACCAATTGACCGATCGCAAATCTGGAAAAGAATATCGAATGCACTAAGTTTCCTCTAAAACTTTCTTCATTTAACCTTTGATGTAGGTGTAATAGGAGTCAAGATCCCTGTATAGAGAAACGAATTTGGGACACACCGTATATCTTCGAGGGATTTCTGTCACATGATTGGCATTATTCCCGCCGCTTTTTACGGCTCGAAACCGTTAACTGCCCACAACACTTTTTTCCTCGATATCATCCTTGATACAACCTCCTCATGTTATCTTGTATTTGGCATCAGCTGTTGTTTGTCAGAACTGCTGATTTCTTCCACGGTACATCCTGGAGAGTGCGTCTCCATCAAAAGTTCCAGTGTCTTATTTCAGGATTCTGTCCATGTGTTATATGGCCATTTTATGCTTCTTGGGGTCACCACCTTTCTTGAAAGCATCTTTCTTAGCATTGCAGACTCATTTGAATCCATTAGAAACTCGCAGAGGTCCTGCCATGAGTCTCATTTGGCCTTCTTGATTTCACTTTTGTATCTGTTAAAGCTGACTTGTATTCGTTCCAGTCCTCTGTTTCATTTCTCTTTGCTTAGTTAAAAGGCCTTGTTGTCTTGTCCCTAATCTGTCTCAGTTCCGCTGCCACCAGGAAGACGTGATGCTTTTGCGTGGGAGACTTAAGGGACATGAAAGGCTCTCTTTAGTTGTTCCTCTAGCTTTGCCGCATTATCCTCTATTTTGTCTGTGGTGGGTGATCGTGATACCTTGGCCGAAGCCAGTAGTTTCCTGTGCCCTCCCATGAGGTCAGGGAATGTTTGCCAGTCTGCTCTACGAGGATTCCGGAATGGTTCTACCTTTTGTAGCCCACCATTGATTTCGAAGAGAGTTCTCAGATGATCGGAAAAAGATTGTATAATAGAGACTCTCCAATTTTCAACCATTAGATCATCGGAATTAGTAGCCAAAGTTAAATCTAACACCTCTTCCCTAACCCTGTTAGCAAATGTTGGCACATCCCCCTTATTGCATATTACAAGGTCGGTCACCCTATCACCAACAGCTTTTCTTTGTCCTTGGCGTGGTGGACTAGAGTTCAAATTGCTATCGGTGGTGGTTCAGGTTCTCCATATGCATGGCATCTATGCGGACGCTGGAATAAGCGATTGCTTATTCTTTTGCTCGCATGTTACCACTGTCAAGTCATCTATTGACCATTCCAGTATGACGTCACTACTTTCATTTGCTGGGTGGCACACACAATTTATAGGTTGAAGCTTGTTATGTCAGTTATGTGTACATGAATAAAATTGGTGTTTTTGATAACATATTTTCTAATAAATACTAACCAATTTCATCCAGTAACTAGAATGATCCATGATTCTTACCTCAGACATCACAACAAATGCTTCTTCGCTGATTTGTTGCAATTTTCTGAAGGGTTGTAATAAACTGAACAGTATTTAATTCATTATGTACAGTATAATATCACATGCAGTCAGTATAATATTTTAAAAGACTCAGTATTTCTGTTAAAAATGATAAGTAAAAATGGAATTTTTGAGCAGTAAAAGTACTATTTGGCCTGTATTTCTATGTTCACTATTGTGATTCTAATGGTCAGTAAAAATTTATGAAATGTCAGTATGTCAGTATGTCAGTCCTAATTTCACAATATATGGTCACCAAAAAGTCTTGGTTAGTTGCTGCAGCTTCTATTGTTTGCCTGGTGATTTTTCAATTGAAACTATGGATACTTACCACGACTTTTTGGTGACC
Source organism: Orchestes rusci (assembly GCA_958502075.1). Taxonomy (NCBI): domain Eukaryota; kingdom Metazoa; phylum Arthropoda; class Insecta; order Coleoptera; family Curculionidae; genus Orchestes; species Orchestes rusci. The sequence continues at coordinate 32,674,711 of OY293307.1, forward strand.
AGATATTGTGAAAATGGGCCTTAGCGGGTAATAATTCCACAAATGTACAGTGAGAAATAATAAATGGCCAGTATGCAATAGTCAGTAATAATTTTAACTAACTCAAACTTACCCAAACTTGATACACATAATACCAATACAGAACACGTCAATTATGATATATAATAATAATTGTAATGTTAACCTAGTGCTAACCAACGAGCCGCTGCATATTTTTTATCAATTTCGATCACCAACACAAACTAACCCTAACTAACCCAAACTAAATCCGCCTCTCAAAAGAACCTATCTGACTACTTCATCATGGCATAGAGACAGAGTGTTTTCTCTTTACTAAGTTGTGTTTCGTTCCGTTTTAAAAATTTTTGTATTTATACGAAATAAAATATATGACCAACCATTCATTATTTTACTGTCGCTTTATTAATTTTATGGACTGTCCATTATTTTCACCATGCATTTACTACTTTATCTGATAGTTTTTTCATGATACTGAGGGCCGATATTTCAATGCCCATTTAAGATTAAGGTACACTTGAAGGTTATTTTGGACCTTGAATTTCTCTGCCATGTGTGCCGTGTTTCAATTGCGACACTCACATTAGATTCTTAGCTAAATGAAAGCAGTGGCGCAATTGAAAAAAGGCTCTTTTGGAGGCCAATTTTGAAATTCACATTAACTTCAAGTATACCTTAGCTAAAATGACACTTAAGGTGACATTGAAATATCGGCCCTGACTCTTGATTATTTATATCTACTATTTATTATTTTTACTGACCACTTCTTTATGTTACTGACCATTTCTTTATATTACTAACCGTTAATTATTTCAACCGACCATTTATTATTATACTGACCATTTATTATTTTTACTGACCACTTCTTTATGTTACTGACCCTTCATTATTTCAACCGACCATTTATTATCATACTGACCAAGGGAAATAAAATAATGGCGAAGAGTACTGTCCATAAAATTGAAATACTGATCATTTACTTTGTTGCCTTTTCGGGTTACAGGATTCGTATTGCTTGAAGGCTTGCAAACTCTCATAAGCCTTCATCTGCTTTCGAGTGTAAAAACTGTGAGTTAATATCGATAATTTACTAAATCCATCATGGTGATATTCATTAATCGGAAGAGCATAGGGATCAATATTGTGTATAACGCCGATTTTGTGGTCGTATTGTATCTTCACATCACCACTTAACGTTGAATAATAATTGCTGTGAGCCATTTTAGAAAAGAACTGATTGAAAAAGCATTATTAACAGATTTGTTTGTAACCCAGCAAAAATGACATCGTTGTCAAGGTCACGTGTTCTGGAATGGTCAATACTGTGCCATAGTATAATATACTATGACTGTGCTGTGAGGATAGGCATACCACAGAACACATATACAAAGTTTAGAAGACAAACTGACGTATAAAATTTTACGGAACAATGCGCCACGGAATGAAGTGGATGCGAATCGAACTACCAGACTTGGAGAATGTATTAATGAAGATTTCTGTAATATATTATACAGTTCCCTTTACATAAAAGCACTGACATTGACTTTGACGTTGAAAATGTCTTTATTCATTAAATTAAGACAAAAACTTTGGATAAATGTAGTTTTTTCGGTTTTTTATTGAATGTCCAGAACCATCTGGGGATGGTTCAGTGTGGGCTTCCTATCTGCGCTGCGGAACGCTGACCCTGTATGATGGTGACTATGAGAAAATGCCACTTACTCCGGAGGTCTCGGGAAGTGGTGCATGGCTCCATGTGGTGTGGGACGGCTGGTCTGTACGAAACTCGCCGAGGAACACTTCTTCTGTTTCTTCCCCTTTGTTCGACCTTTTCAGGATGGTGTCACTCAGTCTCACTGTTTGATTTGTTGTAGAATACACTGGGCGACATTCTATTTGTTCTTCTGGTAGAAAGTTTTTTGCCATCGTGGCTTTTCTTATTTTGTGGAGGATGCATTTCTCCGGAATATTTCCGATGGCGGCTGGAACATAACATTGATGAGCCTCTAGTATTCCGGGTTGTATTCTGCGTTCTTATGGGTTTTTTTTATAAAGATTATCAGGGCATTTTTTCACTCAGAGAGGACTCAAAGCATGAAAGACAACATGAAGATAAAGGATGACGTTCGAATGACTTCATCTATCATCATGACAAGCTAATAAGCTGTCATGTGGCATTCCACATACCGCCATCTTCCCGAGATCTAACGAACTTCAGGCACATTAGCGCCTCTCCGAGGATGCGAATCAAAGCTTTCACTTAGGCCCCGCCCTCCATTTATATTTTTATTCTAAACTTTGTATATGTGTTCTGTGAGGCATAATACATTGAGTGTCTTCTTTGCAAGTATACAGGTTCTCATTCTATTAACTGACGGAGAATGATATGGATGGTAGTCTTTCGCTTTTAATCCTTGAATTTTGCCCATATTAAGCCATGATTCTTGGATCAGCGCGATATCTACTTTATTATCCATCATAAACAGCACCAAGTACCATCATTTCAAAAATATATTCACACAACCATCCCGTCATTCTTACAACGTCACATACTTTGGCAAATTCTGCTTCATCTCAGCAATCTGCTCCGCAGTCAAATTCTTCAATGGCTGCCTGGCCAGACCCACATCAAAAGGCGTCAAATGACTCATGGCCACTTTCATGGTGGGAATCCAGGAACCGTGCTTCGTTATAACCGCACAAGCTGCAGTCAGCTTCTCCTGGATAACTCTGGCCTCCTCCAGTTTATTGGCCTGGACATTCTCGATGATCTTAGCAAAGTGTCCTGGAATAAAATTGAGGCAGGTGGTGATGATAGAGTCGAAGCCCAAAGCAAACGCCGGCTGGACCATCTGAAAACAAAATTGTAAAAACTGTATCTTCAATGAGGGATTTACAGTCTTTGCTCCAAGAAACACAGTATATCTACCATTAGCAGCCTTAAGGGCGTTGTACCCCTCAGCCAAGTCGTTGGAGGTGAACTTGATGCCAAAAAAGTTGGGAATCTGCCCTACAGACAGATCAAGGAACTGGGCCATGTTAACTGTGAGAAGTCAACATCAACATCCTGATTGCACTAAAGATGCTCACCTACCATCCACACCAGACCACATGGGGTTGTGATAGTACAGCAGAGGAGTATTAGGAGCAGCCAACGCAATGTTCTTCAAGTAATCAATCAATTCTTGCGCGGTTTTGGGTTTGAAGTACAGCTCTGGCAGACTCATGATCGAGTCTGCTCCCATTTTTTCAGCGTGTCTTGCCAGTTCCAGAGTGTCTGGAAGGGGACATCCTCCCACTTGGATCATGATGTGTTGTTTGGTTTGTTTTCCAGCTGCCACCCAGGCTTCGGTGACGTCTTTGCGTTCTTGGACGGAGAGGGATGGACCTTCACCGGTGGAGCCATGGACTGAAAAGATTGAGGAATGAGTGACTTGGTCGAGGAAGTAGCACGCCTAGAGAATTGGATTGGGGGTAAAAATGTCTCAAAAAATATCTAACGAAGATTTTGTGTTGTGGGTCAATCAACTCAACTGAGATTGTATTGAGGAGTACTTAGTCCAATATTGAGACCCCCAAGTGCTCTGGAAGAAACCTTGCACGCCTACAAATTTTCATAAGGAATTTTGTTAGAGAGAGACTTGAAGAGTACTTATTCAAAAATTGAGTGCTCTGGAAGAAAATTGGCACGTTTACAAATTATCATACGCAATTTTGTGAGTGTGAAGTGAAAATTTCTCAAAAAGATTTTGAGTTGTTTATTGAGAAATAGGTACTCACGTCATAATTGAGACCTACATGTGCTCTGAAAAAAATGCCACGTGTACAAAGTTAGGTGAGGAATTTTGCTAAAGTGCGATGTCAAAATTTTCCAAAAATGTTCTGACAAATATTTTGAAGGTCTAATAACAACTCATTTGAGGATATATTGGGAAGTACCCAGTTCTAATTTGAGACTTTCAAGTGCTAATTGGCACTCTTCCAAATTTCATTTAATTTTTTTTAAAATAGGTATTTTGTTATTCATTTTGACGAGGATTTTGAGTTAATTGTCAAACAACATAATTGAGGACCTCCAAAAAAAAATTACCAGTCCTCCAGAATTTTCAAAGGTGTTTTGTTGCATAGAAATTTTTTGGCAGGTAATTTGAGTTGGGAGGTCAATTAACTCAATCAAGTAAACATTGAGGAGTATTCAACTCACCAAGGATCCCAGGTATTTTATTGCCGGCAAGATATTTGGCATAGTCTGGTATGAATTTGGTGTTGACCGTCCTGAAAGACAATTTATATTTTAAAACCCGTTCACTTTAATTTAAAACCTTGAATATTTTGCTGATATTTAAATTCTCTTATATCAAGTGTTTTCATATCACCGTGATAAAGGATAAATATTTAACGAGTATTAGATGATTACCAAATATCCGTATTATTTCGTACTATTTGAACAAGTAGCAAAATAAAATTATAGTCTTACCAATTCTTATTGAAGGCAGTGAAAACAGGCGCAACAAGTCCTCTTAGGGTGAAGGAAACCTGTACATGTTACATAAAAATTCAAATTAGTCTTAGACAAAAAAAAAAACTATTTTGACTCACCATTTTTGTGTTTTATCTCGCGTCACAAGAAAGCACAACTGGAGTAAAGAATGCATATTTTATTTTATAGAAGTATTTGTTGACTGATAACATGACATGTCAAACAGATAACATCCACTTTTTAGTGTACTAACAGTTTAAGTGTGTATTAAGTACTTTTTGGATAAACATCTACAGGGTGGCCCAAAATCAAATCAAAATATTTCAACTGCCCTCGTCCAAAAATAAGAAGATAAATTTATATAGGTAGATCTATTAAAAGTTGTTAGTTTTGATCAAGATTTCAAGTTGTACCCATGTCAATAATTGACTTTATTGAGGATATACAGGGAAATGTTTTACACATTTCATTTTGTCAAATGTTTTTATCGTCTAAATCTTCTCTCACTATGTAAGTTTATTCATGATTGTCAAATAGAAGTAGGTATTGAGCTAAACAAATTTAATATGAAAATTGAGAACAAACAAAAAATCAACTCTGAAAATGAAATCAAAATCCGAAGAATTGGAAACAGAAATGATAAAGGTATGGAATCAAAACATGAGAATGGAATGAAAAAAATGAGGAGCTGAATTCTATTAGTAAAATGATGGAAACTTTGATGAATTGAATAAAAAATGTACAATAAATTAAAAATAAAAATTTGAACATAAAGTTTCATATGTATTCATAAACCATGTAAAGAGTTGAAAAAAAAAGGTTCAGAGACAATTACAAAGTAGAAAGGGAAAAAGATAAATAATAAATAATAAACCCCCCAATTAAAAACAAAATCGCAAAATAATAAAAAATGTGAAAAAATCACAAATTTGAAAATACTATACAGTTTTTAAATTTTGTTTTGAATGAAAAAGAATAATTTTAAATCATTTCACGTATCTCTTACTTATTTTACATTTTTTGACATACATAAGTAGGGTACCTATACGTGAAATGATTTAAAAAAGAATAAATTAGAAACAGAATTGCAAAACAAAAATAAAATTTGGAATATGTACTGAGTTAAGATTCAAGAATCAGTCTTTGGATAGAATTTTAAATCTTTTTTTTATTTGCCTTGTTTCTCCAAAACGAATAATAAAGGTAGTACTTTTGCTGGTGTCTCTCGTTTTCTTGGTTTTCGAGCACCCTGTATAATATTTTCAAATTTAAAATATGGCAATAGACACTTCAAGACGAACAGAACTTTTTATCAAGAGTTACTTCTGGTCGAAAATGAAATTTCTGGTCCATATACCTATAGGGTACTCTATCCGTGAACATACTCTATACCTAGCTTATGAAAATAATAAAAAAAATGAAACACACAATTTGATGAGTATGTATTCGTAAAACATCGGAACAAACCTAGTTGAAAATTCACAACAAAAGTTTATATAAGGAATCAATACATTTCAAAACACCCTATCAAATTAAAAAAAAAAAAACAAAAAGCAGTAGAAAAGCTCTATAAATAAAAACAAAATGCGCAAAATAAATCGAACAAATTAAAAATAGACAAACTAAAATAAGGTCGCTACAAGGTTACAAACCCAGTAAGATTGCACCAAAATCATTTTTAAATTACGGAGAATATTTTGAGAAGAGTTCAGTCCAAAATTGAGAAATCTTAGTGTTCCGGAAACCAATTCGTACACTTCCAAACTTGCATTGGGAATCTTGCTAGATTAAACCCCACTACTCTCCCTAATCCACTCCCTTACAGCCTGCACATCTGTGTACACACCCGGCAGACCCGGCCTACCACACCCCATCCCCCACGATACCACCCCAACCAGCATAGTCTCATGGGTTAGTGGGCCACCTGAGTCACCCTGACAAGCATCTCTACCACCATAAATCGACCCAGCACACACCATCATATGGGAAATAGTGACATTTTCCGCTCTGTAGTAGTCGTTGCAGCTTTCATTGCTGATCAACGGAATCAAAACTCCATGTAACTGAGCCGGAGCTGGACCAGTTTCATGAATGTTCCCCCAGCCTGATACCAGACAGGCCAAGCCTGGAGGGATGATCTGTTTGGAGGGTTAATAGTTTTGTTAAGTAGGATGTTGACTTACACTATCCCTGGTGGGCAGATCCACTGGTCTGATGCCCGGCCCAATGGTAAGCTGTCTGGATAGCTGCAGCAATGATACATCATAGTCGTATCTATGGCTGGTTGTCCCATAAAGAGGATGGTCAATTATTCTCAGGACACTATGTACTTGTCCCTCGGACTGGACATAGGACGTGCCCACACGGACTGTGTAGGCTAGCACAGGTTGTGGTCCATATCTGGAACATTGGTTTTAAAGTTGTAAGAGTAAATTGGATGAACTCACTCGCGACTACAATGGGCCGCTGTGATGATCCAGCTGGTGGAAATGATGGTACCGCCACATATATGTCTGTATAAGTACTGCAAGGATACCTGGTAGGGGTAGCTTAGGATGTCTATCGGAAAGCCCCCCACTATTCTATTGTTGTCTGGATGGGTTTTGCAATATTGTACACATAGTAGCAGATAAATGGTCAGCTTCATTGTAGTACGGATAGGAAACTGATGTTGATAAGGATAAGAGAATCCTTTTATGATTGAGGATTTGTTATCCGAAGCAAAAACTAATCAAGAGATTATCATGAGTGTAGTTGATAAATTTGTGAATTAAAGTTTAATCCGTTCTGATCTACTGCAATTGTGTGGTCCAACACGCGGGTTAATTATTAAAGGAAAATATTGGAGATTTTGATTAGATTATGATCTATGATGAAACGTTTTTCCATCTTTTGCCAGATTGCCAGAATAGTTCGGAGCCTAACCGAAAGGATGCTGGATGCGGGTTGTTTTCAATTTGAATTTGTCGATTGTTTTGTCTATTCTGTCGATTCTGTTGAAACTCACGAAGAGTTCGCAGAGCCAAATCAAGAGAATACGGTCTGGTGTCAATGCAATTTCATCGATAGTTCTGTAGATTTTATCGATCCTCTTGAAAACTCAGATAGTTTGTAGCAGAACCAAAAGAATACGGTCTGCTGTTAATTCGACTTCGACCATTGTTTTCGGTATTTTATCGATTCTGTAAAAAATCACGGAATGTACGGAGCCAAACAAAAAGAATAGGGTCTGCTGACAAAGAGATTTGGGATTTTTTTTTTGGAAATTTTATCGATTCAGTTAAGTAACACGGAGAGTTCAGAGCCGAACCATAAAAATACGCTATGTTGTCAATGAGATTTCATCAAATGTTTTGTGAAGCGTATTCTATCGATTCTGTTGAAAACCACGAAGAGTTAGGAGCCGAACCAAAAGAATACGGTCTGCTGTCAATGCGATTTCGTTGATTGTTGTGTGTATTCTATCGATTCTGTTGAAAATCACGAAGATAAGAAATAATCTTCAAGAATTGGAATCTTTTGAAAAATAGATAATTTTCAAATTGAAGTAAACCTGTAACAAACTCGTCATTTACCCACCCAAGCTGCTGTAAAATCACACAAACCAGCAACGCTGTCACTAATTTTAAATGCAATTTGAATGTTTAGTGACTGGCCAAGTGTTCAAGTGATGAAACTCATCACCAACACCCTTTGCTACACACTATATCATCACTAAGGATCATCAGCCCATAGCGCATCCTCCTTATCGACTGGCCCCTCAAAAGCGATAAGTCCTGAAGGAAGAATTGGACCAGCTCCTAGAAGAGGAAATAATAGAAGAATGCGAGAAAGTGCTTGAGCCACGCCGGCATCGGTTGTCTTGTCGCCGAAAAAAGACAGAGGTGTAGACTATCAAAAGTTAATCAGATCATTGAAACTGACTTTCACCCGCTGCCTCGTATGGATGATTTGCTCCACGCAGCTAAACGTACGTTTTACATGTCGACAATAGACTTAGGATTGGGCTACCATCGATCTTGTGTTCACGAACCAGATCACCATAAAACGGCCTTTGTGACCCCCTTCGAAACATTTCGTTATAACCGCATGCCATTTGGTCTGAAGAATGCGCTACCAAGTTTTCAGCGCCCTATGGATCGACTCCGGAACGGACTTAAAAAAGATGATTTTGCCGAAGTTTCATGTCCTCCCAGTAACCTGACGATGAAAAAAGCAGTCTGGAAATGGACATCCGATGAACAAGCATCCTTCGACTTGTTGTAGAAGCTTTTAGTATCTGCCCCAATCCTCAGACAGAGTGACGAGAACGAACCTCACATTATTCAAAATTATACAAGGCGAAGAGGAACACGAACATCCAGTAGAATATGCCAGTCGTGTTAATAGACGGAAAAAAACTACTCAGCAACGGAAAGATAGGCCTTTGCAGAAGTCAGGGCTTTGAACAAGTTTAGAGGGTATACAGGGTGTTTCGGAAAGAAAGGGAAATATTTTGGGAACGTGTTCAGAAGGTCAAAATAGAACAATTAACCCATATAATAATATTATGTTCGAATCCGATTTTCAACATGTCAGCATACTCCCTATGGGTGAATTTGTGAGGTACTCTTCTTCTCTTCTTCTTCTTCCTTAGCCTGTCACCATCCACTCCTGAATGTAGGCCTCTTCCATGTTCTTCCATTTCTGTCTGTCTGTTGCTGTCTGCATCCAGTTCCTTCCTGCAAATCCTTTTATGCTATCCAACCATCTGAGCTGCGGTCTTCCAACACTTCGTTTGGTTGTTCTGGGTCGCCACTGTACTATCCTTTTTGACCATCTTGAGTTTTCCTGTCTCGCTACGTGCCCCGCCCATTGCCACTTTTGTCTCGCAATACGACGTACGACGTCCGTAATTCTCGTTCTTCTTCTGATCTCTTCATTTCGTACTCTGTCTCTAAGGCTAATACCCAGCATTGCTCTTTCCATGGCTCTCTGGCAAACGCTCAGACGATTGGCTTTATTCTGTGTGAGGGCCATTGTCTCCAAACCATATGTTGTCACTGGTAGTACGCAGGTTTCGTACACCTTTCCTTTAAGATTGATGGGTATTTTTGGGTCGCGCAAGATAAAGGACAGGTTGCCAAAAGCTGCCCATGTTAGCTGTACTCGTCTAGTAACTTCTGCAGCTTGGTTTTCTTTACCAAGTTTTATATTGTGACCGAGATAGATATAGTGATCTACGGTTTCTAATAGTTGGTTGTCCACAGTTATATTTACTGCGCTTGAGGTCATAATTTTTGTTTTCCTCAGGTTCATTTTCAGACCTATCTTCGCCGACTCCGCATGGAGCTGCTGAACCATGTTTTTCAATTCTTCAGGGTCACTACTAATCAGAACAATATCATCCGCAAATCTCAGATGATGAAGGTAGTTTCCATCGATGTTAATGCCCTTTTTATTCCATGTTATATTTTTAAACACGTCTTCCAAGGCTAGAGTGAAGAGTTTTGGTGATATCGTGTCTCCCTGTCGGACGCCCCGTTTCACTGGGATCTTCTCTGTGACCATGTCCTCATCTATTTTGATCTGGAGCGTGGCATTTGTATAAATGTGCTGGATAAGGTTCGTGTACCAAGAGTCGATTCTGGCTTTGTCCATTGCCTGCAGCACTGCCCATATCTCCACTGAGTCAAAAGCCTTCTGATAGTCAACGAAGGCTAGGTGTAGCGGGATGTTGTATTCTGTCGCTTTCTCTATAAGCCTGTGTATGACTTGGAGGTGGTCTATCGTACTGTACCCTTTCCTGAACCCTGCTTGCTCCACTGGCTGGTAGAAGTCGAATTTATTGGTCAATCGATCGGCTATGATCCTTGTCAGCAGTTTGTAGAAAGTCGACAGCAGGCTGATGAGTCGATAGTTTTCTATGCATGCGCAATCGCCCTTTTTAAATATTAGAACGACCTAGGCATTTCTCCAGGTTGTTGGGATTTGTTGTTCTTGTATGCATTTGTTAAGGAGAATCATGAGTGCGTCCTCCAGTGCTCTCCCTCCCAACTTCAGCATCTCGGCAGTCACTCTGTCCTCTCCCGGAGCCCTGCCATTTCGCATTTTTTTTAAGGCCGCTTGTAGTTCGCTTCTGTGTGAGGTACTACATAAATCAAAAATTAAATTATTTAATTGAAATAAATCATTAATTTGATTACAAAAACAACTTTAGAACCGATTATTTCAATGACGGTTAAGAATCGTATTTATACATATGGGTCAATTTCTGAAGTATCTGATGGATAGAGACCCTTTGAGGCTACATTTTAAAAATATTTTCACGTTATGCAGGGTGTCACCAAAACTCGAAACGCATCAAAGTTGTATTTTTTTAAATGGAACGCCCTGTATATTAATTGATATTTCAATTCTTCCTTCAATATTGAACAAACATTGTTATAGAACTAATGTTCCTAAGCTCAACCGTTATAGAGATATCGCGGTTTAAAAATGTCATTTTTGCACCTTTGACATGCTATTAAACTCAAACTATTCAAGTTAGAGAAAAATGGTCTGCACTTTCCTATCTTAACTTTTCGAGAGCTATTCGGTCATTTGAATAGAAGATACCGTCAACTGACAACTTTTTCAGACACATTTTGACATTTTTTCACAAGAATGAATTTAATCTGCTTAAATAGCTATTAAAATGTACCTTTTTGACGTAAAATGACGGAAAAATCAATTTTTTTATCCAAAAAAAATATTCGAGTGCGTAAAAAAAGTTATAACTATTTGAATGAGTGGAAAGATGTGTGAGTGGCGCCACCTACATGTAAGACCCATACCAAGGCCAGATATGAATTTTGCATGTCAATCAACCCCCATATACAAAATTTCATCATAATTACATGATTATTTCAAAAGTTATTTGAAAAAATCAAAAATTGAAATTCAACTTTGGCAACCTGTATTTCTGTTAATATCAAATTTTGGATTTGACAAGTTGAGGTCTATCGCAATATTTTTGTATGAGGGATCTACTGTTACCGTACGTCCCATTACTTCTGGTCCACCCTGTAGAATGTTCTCAAATCACCTTAGAAGCTGACCATCAACCCCTGCGTTGGTTATTCAAAATCAAGACGCCAACAGGTGTACTAGCCAGATGAACTCTCCAAATCCAGGCCTATGATCTAAAAATATCTTTCTGGCCGAAGAAAGTTAGCTAACATGCTTTCAAGACCTAGAACAAGACAACTGTGGGTTTTGCACTTTGGCTGAAGAATTCTCTTATCAAAGTGCTACCAAAATAAGGGATCAACAGTTGAAAGACCCAGATCTGGCGAAGATCATCACGAGTTCAGAAGGATCCAAGGTTACCGACATAGCCTTCAGAAAATGGACCGACTGAGATCGTCACAAGGAGTGCTGAACACATAGACCGTCAGATAACGACATATTTTGCTGACCTGATTTTCTCGTCGCAAGGGATTTTAACCACTGAGAATAATATCATTGTTGAGCTTGAAAAATGAAAAATGTTTTCTTAATTTTCAGTAGTTAAAATGCCTGAAGCGAGAAAATCAGTCAGCAAAGTATGTCGTTATCCGACGGTCGAAGATATTCCAATGAGGATGATGAGGAGGAAGCTCAATTGGTCTTCCCCTTCCAAAAGAGGAGAAACGTTTTGAAGAATTTCCACGATGGTCCAACTTCTGGACCGGAGCGCACTTACCAGCGCATAGCGAAGAAATATTATGTTCCTGGAATAGGGCGATTTTTCGCTGAATATTTGAAGGATTGTACGGACTGTCCAAGATATAAAGCAACCAATTAAAAACCTGCTGGTCTGCTCCAGACTCATGCAGCAGGCTTGATAAATAGTGGACATCTTTTTTTTTTTTTTTTTTTCAGGGGTTCCGGCCCCAAAGAAAGAAATCAGAAACCAGACACCCGAAACCATAGGGTAGTGTGGGGTCCTACCCACTAAACCTGTCATCCGCAGTAGGACGTCAGGGATGAGCCCTTTAGTGTCCCAATCTCTTACTTAAGTTAAGCTCTTTGGTACCGGGTTACCTTCCAAAGGCCTCTTGATCAGGATCGCGGCAGCTACTGGAGATCTTTTTTTTTTTTTTTTTTGTTCATGGGTTCCGGCCCCAAGGAGAGAAATCTGAAACCAGACAGGGTAGTGTGGGGTTCAACCCACTAAACCTCTCCTCCGCATTAGGACGTCAAGGATAATCCCTTTAGTGTCCCAGTCTCTTACTTAATTTGACCTCTTTGGTACCGGGTTACCTTCCCGAAGGCATCTAGAAATACAGGTAGAAATGCCAAAAACCCGATTCCTACCTGCGCAGTCTGATCTCTAAAGGCTACGATAAAAGAAGTAAAAATACGAACAAACTGGAGCCTCTTCCAGTAGTGAAAGGCGTGCGAGACGTATTTTGTCCTAACTCACATACTAGCGCTTGGTGCGTTTTGTCGCTCAGTTTCGAACGACCTAGCTTGGTACATCTCCCAGGTTTTTTGTAAAGCGAAACCTACAACTGGTTTCTTGGTCTTTTACGAACCTGTGTACAGAGATCTGCTGGATCGTAATCCACCAGAGCTCCGAGCACAGGATGACGACGTTGCGGCCAGATTGAAAGTTTTCCCGGCCTTGACTCTCATGAATTGGCGAACGGTTTGCCACTCCAAGGCTTGTCTGATCTCGAAGGTTCGGACAAACCATGGGGCATCAACCGCTCTACGGAGATGAATATTCTCCGTTGTTTGAATTTTAGCTTGAGTAACCCATGAGGCTGATCCATAAGAAAGGATCGACCTCAAGACGGCTTTGATCAATGGGATCTTCGCTTTGACTGATAAAACGCTCTTACTGTTCATGAGGCACTGTAATGAACCCATAGCGGCTCGTCCCTTTCGGACGTTTTCAGAGATCTGCTTGTGCCAAGTCATCCCTTTGTAAATAATGACGCCAAGATACTTGACCGCGTCACTCCAGGGAATCTCCACCTCATTGAGGATGAGGGGGTCTGGAGTGTCTTCGTGACTGCGGCTTATCAGAATGGCCTGTGTTTTCCTCGGATTGATCCGGATCTTCCACTTATCGGTACATTCGACTAGGTTGTCAAGCCCGCGTTGGAGATTACGCTTTACAAAATCTCTGCGACGGCTGCGTGCGAGAAACGCCGTATAGTCCGCATAGATTGCGACGTCTGTACTGAAGGTTTTTGGAATGTCGCTTGTGAAAAATGGAATACAGGAGAGGTGAAACTGGCTATCATCCTACAGATGTAGAGTGAGAAGCCAATCTCCTGCATTTTGTGTAGTAGGCCATTATGCCAAACTCTACCGATAGCGCGTTCTATGTCCAGTAAAACCATGCCGGTGCATAGTTTAAGCCTTCTATTGTACAGAATTGACTCGGTGACTTTCAAGACCTGCAGCTCCGCAGAGTGCAAGCTCCGAAAGCCATACTGTTCTACCGGTAGAACCTCAAGATATTCGCATTCTTCTTTCAACCGCGCCAGAATCACTCGTTCAATCACCTTGCCCAGGCTGTTGAGCAGGGAGATTGGCCGATAGTTCTGGGGGAAAGTACTGTCTTTGCCAGGTTTGTTAATAATTATCACCTCTCCATGTTTCCAACGAACTGGGAAATGACCAAGTCTAAGTACGGCGTTGGCAATGGCGCAGATCGTTGCAACACCTTTCCTTGGTAGATTTTTCCACTTCATATTCGTAATACCGGCATTTTGAGTCCCCGAAGGATGTCACTGATTTCGCCAGGCGTCACCGTTCCGGCAGTAACATCCTCAAGGGCCGGGTCTACGCGTGCAAGTCTTCTTGCGTTCCGATCTACCAAGGATTCGAACGCATCGTCAAAGTTTGGGTCAGCGTTTTCACGTCACTCCGTTTCGATTGTGCGAGAGAACGCTTCCGCCTTGTCTCTATCAGTGTACACGATTCCCCTATCCCCATGAATGGGGGGGATTTTGTGCCGCCTTTCCGGAGATTTTTCTACAGCCGCCAGAAAGCACCAGAGCCTGGTTTTAAATCGCGAAGGTTATTCTCCCATCATTAAGAACGATGCTGGAGCAGAGCGTCCCTGAGATTATTGAGCTTAACTCTGTTCTCATTAGATGGAAAACGTCTGTATTCAATTCTGCATTGACGATGCAGTTGAACTTTTTTACGCGGCTGAGCTGGGATAACACCCCTGATCGTTTCCGATCAGGTCGTAATACTGACGCGCGGTTGTGAATCGCTTTCTCTAGGCTTTCTGCGGCTACATCTAGATCCTCGTTGGAACCGTTAGCGCCAAGTCCAGGAGTTGACTGAACTTTTTCCAGTTAGTGACTTTCCGCATGTTTTTGGCTTGTTTGTTCGTTATCATACCCAGTTTTAACAGAACTAAGTTATGATCGGACGTTCCACGATCAAGCGAGCTGATCTCGTGGTGCATCCTAACGTTTTTAAGGATTTCTATGTCCAGTACATTGGGTAGGCCTCTTCCTGAAGGGAGGAACGTAGGCATAACTGGCCCGACGACTTCCGCATTGTCAGAGTCCGCGTATAGCGTGAGGCGCTTTCCGTTTGTGTTAAGTTGTCTGGAGTTCCACGCGGGGGACTTACAATTAAGATCGCCCACAAGGATGTGTAAAGCACCTCCTGCGAAAAGATCGTCAATATCTTCTCACAGGAGAGGCTCCTGGGGACTCTTATAGCCGGAGCTCATTTTGATCGGACCACTTTTTGTGTCCAAGACTATAGATACTGCATCTAGTTCTATATCCTGTTCACCGAGCGAGTGGTGTTCAAGACCTCTTTTGACCGCAAGTAAAACCCCACCTATGGGTTTTGCTTAAAGTCAGTCGTGTCGATAGACGCTGTATCCCGGGATACAGAACTTGGTTTCGCGGGCCAGTTTAGTTTCCTGTAGGGCGAGTACGTCTGGCTTGAACTCCTCCAGGAGGAGTTCTATATCGGCGCGACGTGATCTCACGCAGTTTATGTTCCATGAGATCACGGACACGCTTTGCGGGCGTTTAGGCTTGGCGAGCTTGCCGTTCGCTTGCTAGTTTAAGTTCTTGCTCGATTACGACAACACGAGCTTCCACTTCAGCTTCTTCACGAGACTCGAAGGCTGTTTTGGAGCGCTTCGACCTTGAAGAGGTCTTAGTTTTTCCCCCTGTTTTGGGGGTACTCGCTTTACCCATGTATTCTGGGCATCCGCGCCAGCTTGCGGGGTGGCCGTCGCCCCCGCATACTGTGCACTTTGCGTTACGTGATCCGTCCGCGGGACGCACCAAATTGCAGTCTTTACTGCTGTGTGACACTAAACGCAGCGTGGGTCATGGAAACACCTACTTTGGGTGTGTCCCCATCGCTGGCACCGGACGAGGTTCCGGTGACTTATTTTATGGTTCAACCTAGACATCGAAACCAAAAAGATCCGTAAACTCGAATATCCTCCAGTTGTTGGTTTAAACCAACGCCAGGTGATGTATGATGAGTCTTTCGACTCGTCATACGGAACAGATCGTCCTCAATACCATGTCGGAGGCGCAGTTCATTCCGTGCTGAGTCGAAATCTACATCCATTTGCAGTCTGCGAATGACTGCCTGGATTTATCTTTTCTCAGGCCTGGAAAAGGTATGTTATTTACCATTCAGAGCCTTAAGGGCTTTTGTGATTGTCTCGTGATTGTCCAGTGAAGCTGGAACGATCCTTACTCCCACCTTCGTTACTGAAGCTCTGGCATTTGCAATGCCGAGCTTATGAATTTCCGCTCTTACCTCACTCCAAAGAGCAGTTCCCTCCATTTCGATGGCTGGAACTTTCTTTGACGCGACCGTGGCGTAGTTGATTTTCAGTACCGGAGGTGGGGTGAGCGGAACGTTTAGCGTGAGTCCGGTGCGCTCATCGATAACACAAGGTTCCGTGGGCACCGGTGCCTCTTCGGCTGGAGGGGGGGTGGCAACAGACTTACGGACGTGCTTGCCCGAAGTCTTGTTGTCATCATCCCCTTCAGCCTTTCTCTTGGTTCCAGACTGTTGATCCACATCCATGTCTTCGGGGCCCCTTTTTGGGACTCCTCCTTTAACTGGACATCAAACAAGCCTTCATACCTTTATATCATGAGATGGACCAATCAGCTCCACTCAAACGACCGCGTGATAATAGCAGGCCAACCACATCACTGAAATCATTCACCATTTGGTTGGTGTGAGGAAAGAGGACCAGTCGCTCGACAAACTATGGCGAAAGTTATCAAAACATAACCAACGCATGTTAGACAATCAATTTATTCAGACAAATTTAACATATACATGATTAAACACATTTTTACAAAATGAAGTCGTATATAATCTGACTAATGCTAATAATTAGGACCATATTATAAACATTCAAGTACCTTTTGCCTTTATATGACATGTAGCAGCAGCAAGGCCACTTAAACAAGACGATGAAGGTGGATGCGCGTATAAGTACAAAACCTAATCATTATTGTCCATATGACATTGATGACAGTTAGACGAAAGTAATTAGGACAATATCAATACCGTATCATACACTATGTACAATATAAATGAGAATATTTCGAAATGGAGGTACATATATGTAAAAATTTACGTATTCTATTATATATATATATATTTATTATATTGTAATTTTTACATTAGCTAACAATATGAACCTTAACTACAGGACCAATCGTGTGAGAATAGAATTTTGATTATATTCGACAAAAATGTTAACAAAATTTGACACCCTGTATGGTACATAGTAGAATAGTTTTTGATTTGGATTTGATCCTTTATCAATTAATCTAACGCTATAGACTATGTGGGTTGCTAGAACCGATTTTAATATTCCGTGGACGGTCAACCTATTTTGGCTACTTTAACGATTTGCATAATGGAAAAAATTACGGCAAAATTCGTGCATCATCGTAATTTGGGTTAACATCAACATCAAACATCGGCAAAAGATGGATTAATACCTGTTGAAACATTGTACGCATGCGATTTTAATAAACTCGATAACCACAATCAATAGAACAGGCTCTGAAAATTGTCGATTTTGATAAAAAACACGAGGATTTCAGAGCCGAACCATAAGAATACGGTTTGCTGTCGATTATAGCCTAGTTTACACCGATAACTCGTATATGTTGGTCCGATAGGACCAAGTGGGTGGGAATAGTACGGTAGGACCAATGCTTGCTACTCGCCCGTTTACACGGTCTTGCAACGCGTGAACCAAATGAGTACGCGTCAAATGTCAAAAACAAGTCGCAATTATTTATCAACACAATTCGTAACCAAAAAAAACCTAAGTAAGTATGCTCAAATTACCTTAGAAACTCAGAATCAACAAAATCACAACACAATTCACAATAATCACAATCAACATAGCCTCATAATTTTGATTGAGATAAAACCAAATTTAGTTCGTTACAACTGCTGGCGAATACCGGACCAAGAGCGGACCAGCTTAGTCCGCAACTGTTTACACCACTTTGGTTCTGATATAGTTCGAATTTAGTACTTGGTCCGCGGACCAAGTTTTCTGTGTAAACTAGGCTTATGATAAAAACACAAGAGTTCGGATCCAAACCAACAGAACACGGTCTGCTGTCATCGTGATTTCACCGTTTGTTTTGTCTATTTTGGCGATTCACTTAAAAAAAACACGAATAGTTCAGAGCCATACCAAAAGAATCGTTCTGCTCTCGATGCGATTCCATGGATTGTTTTTGTGTACCATATTTTATCGATTTTGTTGAAAATCACAAAGAGTTCGGAGCCGAACCAAAAGAAAACGCTCCGCTGTCAATGCGATTTCGTCGATTGTTTTGCTAATATGGCGTTGAAAAAAAAATTATGATTTCGTTGAAACTTCAAGATGAAAAATCACAAGAGTTCTAGAAAAAAGTAGAACAAATTTCACAAAGAGACGCAAGATTCATCAAAATCACTCAATCTCCTGAAAAGTTATATCCTCTAGAGAATGTTGGAAAAATTGCATCAACCTCACTTTTACACTCCTGCCAATTTGCCAAGCGTTCTTTTGTTTTGTTTGTGGTGGAAGTTGAGTTGTCTTTTAGGTGTTTTTGAAGAGTTCTCAGGTGACTTTTAAGCGTTATTGAGGAGTTTTCTGGTGTCTGACTGGTTTACGATGTCTGAGGTGTTTTCAGGTGACTTTTAGGTGTGTCCGAGTTGTCTGAGATGTGTAACCCTCACTCTCAATATTTCAAAAAGTTACCTTTTAAAAGACATCTGACGTTCGGTTTTGGTAAGAGTGAAAGTGGTAAAAAATTCTAGCTGAGGTTTAATGAGGTTTTCTTGACTTTCTACCATCAACTCAATAAGTTATCACCTCTTTAGTGATTTGTCAATTTTTCTTCCGAGAGACTCCTTGAATATTTAGTTTTTTCGATAAGTTTCCAAGCAAGGAAATTGAAAATTACATCAACCAATAAGTGGTGTTTGATAAAGTTTTCCTGAAAATTTCAACCATCCAACTCAATTATTTGGGAAAATATCACAGGGAGTTGAAATTTCCACCAACGAATGAGTGGTTTCATTATAGTTTTCGTAAAGTTTCTACGTTGGGGATTTGGAACAATCATTAGGTGAAGAGGGTTGAAGTGGTTTCAAAAGTTTCAACCATCCAGCAGTTTGATAGTTTTTTCAAAAGTGGAATTGGTAAAGAGTTAAACATATTTTCAAAAGGGCACCCTCAAAAACCCCTACACCCAAATTTCAAAATGTTTTCACAGATTTTGATTGAAATATGGCAATTTTTCCACACAAAATTTGTCACGTCATCAACATATTCACATGTCTATGGGGTCCAGATTTTTGAGTTTTTGAGAAATTTTACAAAAGTCAAAACTGATTAGAATTCTGCGTATTTTTCACGTGATTTCTTAGAACTTGGAATTTTGTAGTTTTTGTGGTTTTGCTTCGAAACTGTCAATCTGACAGATTCCAAAGTACCATCATTCGAAAGAGCACCCCCGAAAACCCCTACTCAAACAATTACAAGAAGTTTATCTCGAATTTGAGTGAAACATGGCAATTTTTCTGGACAAAATTTGCCACGTCATCAAAATAGTCACATACCTATAATAGCGTCATATTTTTGAGTTTTGAAGAATTTTCTCAAAAGTATAGGTTGCTTACAATTCTGCATATTTTTCACATGATTCGGAAAAACACACAATTTTGGAGTTTTGGAAATTTCACCCTGAAAATGTCAATTTGACAGCTTCGAAAAAGCACCCTCAAAACTCTCTGTACAAAGATTCCCATAGACATAACATTGAAGTTACATCAAACTAAATAACATTTTTCTTTATTTATTGATTTCCAAAATATATAAACACTTTCCAATTAGCATTTCTAGTTCACGATTTATTTTCCATTGTGATTTTGCAATCGGAAATTACTTTATTAACACTAAAATGAAATATCGACGCCAAAGACACAAACATCTCAGATAGATTTAGATATACATACCTTTAACCCCGCCAGTATGGTACGCCCCTGATTAAAATTTTGAAATTCTGAGCTGAAATTCTCATTCAGCATTAAAAGTTTGTATGATGTACCAAATTTCATGATTTTTGTATGTAAGGTTTCGGAAATATTGAGGAAAAACCGTCTTCGGGGTGCCCTATTTAAAGGGGCGTAGCTCCCTTAGGAAGCATTTTTCGGCAAATGTTTATAGGAACTTTTTTTCATGAAAATACCCCAGGAATCACAGAACGAATTTTTTACCAATCTTTAGGAAACACCCTGTATGTATGTATGAAGTATTTGAAAACTTGAAGAGACAAAAGACCCGAACCAAAAGAATACGGTCTGCTGTCAATGCGATTCCGTCGATTGTTTTGTGTATTCTGTTGAAAATCAAGAAGAGTTCTGAGCCGAGCCAAAAGAAAACGGTCTGCTGTCAATGGATGTAACCCAAATTGAAAGGACGCAATAATTCTGCCGCACAAATGCGCAGCCGCGGCAGCCCGAATGTACACATCCGCAGGCGCTTCGTAAACTTCGTCAATGAATAACTATGAATATATATATCTACCAATAATAATCGTCAACTGATTGTTTACATTAATATCACAAAAACTTAAGACAAAAATGTGAAAATAGGCAGTTTCAACATGAACCGTTTTGATTATACGTTAAAAATATCAAATTTTTGAAATTTTTAATTGAGATTTTTCACAGCTATAAAAGTTTATGTACAGGCGAATCTTGAAAATTCGGATTTTGTGAGGTTATCCTCACGTTTTCGTACAATATGACAATGGGTTGAGCTTTAAAGTCCAATCAACACTCAGAAAATTAGGTCTAACTTACAAGTATACCAGTTCTTCATCGGACGAAACGTGTACTAATTAAGTTGGTCAAAACCTAGTTGCTGTTATCGGCCGAGGAAGGGTAGATGTCACTGATGGCGTACGTGAGCTGGTCATATCTTTTAGTGAGGACATGGCCTGGAAAAATATTTCCTATTTTAAACTAAAATGTTCATTTTTATCATTCGAATACTAGTTACCAACTTTTCGCTTTTATCTGTATGATTTTTATTTTCCTGATTTTGTCTGTTCAAAGTACAAAAAGTACATGGAATAGATTCTGCCCATTTTATTTATTTTTTATATGAATCGATATATACAGGGTGATTCAGGAGGAAATGGAAATATTTTAAGGATATGTCCAGGAAGTCAAAATAAGCAAAATAAGCTAAAAAAAAAAAATAAATAAAAGAAAATAAATAAATAAAAAATAAATAAATAAACTCGCTACTAGATCAATTTTTAAACGCGCAAATAAGTGTATCGAAGTGGGAGGTAATGTTTTCGAAAATTTATTATGAATTAGTGCTATTTGTTTTGTTTTACTAGTTTTGTAATAATTTTGATTTAGTTTTTAAATTAAAATTAATCAAAATATCTTTGAAACAAATAAAAATCGGACTTGAACATATGAGCTTATTTTGCTTATTTTGACTTCCTGGACATATCCTTAAAATATTTCCATTTCCTCCTGAATTACCCTGTATAATTAAAACCATGGTGCAAATATTTAAAAAAAAATGTGCCCTTCCCAAGATTTGGCCAACTTTGTTAATTTCAATTTTCTTTTTATGAAAAAAAAACGTAATGGCACTTATATTTAATTTCATTTGGACGGCACTTTTTGACAACTACTTTACTTATAGTTAGGTTAGGTTGTTAACACAATGTGACAATGACTATAAAACAAGTATGAACGGTCAAATGGGCTGTTTCAAAATGATGTATTTGAAGGTTGACATTTTGTCGAATGTTCTGATTGGCTCTAAAACAGTGGAGTAATGACATTATATCATTTAATTGGTTGAAAACAATTGAGTAATGAAAAAAAAGCCACTGGTATGAGTAACGAGTTACATTAACCAATAGAAAGCGGATGTATAATACATCTATCATTGGATAGTCATAGAAAAAAGTGTATTAAAGATTGTAAAAAAAGAAAAATGAAGCCAAACTCAAACAAAATAATAAAACAAAGAATCGATAAAGTTTAAAGTTTGAAAATCGAAAATGTTAGAAACTTATACTAACTTATACTAACTGAAGAAAAAATTTAAAAACTCTTCGAATTAAAGTCGGCTAGAGAATGGCAAAAACAAGAAACTAAAGATTGTGAAACAAAATACGAAGCAATCATCAAAATGTTTTTAGCGGGAATGCGAAAAATGAAATTTTTTCATAAAGCTTTTTTGAAACTACAAAAAATAGCTCCTAGCGTGAGCCAATATATTAGTTTGAAAATAGAGTGGATTGGAGATAGAAAAGATCGGAAAAAAACTGTTAAGAGAAGGGAATGAGGAAATAACGAAGAAACTCATAAGAAGGAAAATATTGTGATAAGATAAAGCTTTTCAAATATATAAGTTATTTTTCGAAAAATTGACAACAGTACATAAATCACCCTGTATATTCAAAAATTGCTTTGTTGTCGGTTTTCTGGTATGATGAAGGTGAGGTGGTTACACTAAGTATAGTTAGGTCCAAATTTGAAACTGATATTCCAAATTTCAAGGGAGCTATGACTTTTTAATGTGGTTTTGGAAAAATTGTCATCAATCTATAGATCACCCAGTATAAGTAAGAATTGCTGTGTAAAGTGATAACACTGGGTATATGGTGAGGTCCAAATTTTAAGCTGATATCTCAAGATTCAAAAGAGATAAGATTGTCATCAATCTATAAATTACCTGTATATCTAGAAAATACCATGTTGTCAGTTTTCTCAAGTTTGATGAGTGTAATTACTGAGTATAGCATGGTCCAAATATAAAGCAGATATCTCAAAACTTAAAACGATAAAAAGTCGCTAGAAAGATAATGCAAAATAAAAATATTAAGATGAAAAAATTAATACCGTTCAAATATGAAATAAAAAAAGATGATGAAATGAAAAATAAACTCAAATAAAAGAAGGTGTAAAGATGTTAAAAAGACTCATCAAAAGTTTGTGATATAAATAAAAAAAACTTACACTTCCCAACAAAGGAGTCTCAGAACTTATAGACCCATCCTGCAACATTTGATCATCGCGAATCGGTCTCGACATATAAGCAGGAATATGGGGATGGTGCAACGTTTGAAATCCACCTGGATGCGGCATACCTGGCATACCATGGGGTATTCTCTTCATGTCCAGCTGCGCATAGACCGTTGGTTCTTGACGACGAATCACATTCAGCGCTATCGATGGAGGATGCTGATTGTAGATGACATGAGGGGGCATCTGTTGGTTGATAGACAGTTCAGCGTAGGTTATTTCGTTCTGGAGTGGTTAGGGTTAGTAGGGCTAAGTGATGCTTAACTAGATTACCTTTCCATATCCATTATTAGCAGGATTAGGGCTTTGCATCCGGCTGTACACCCGTACAGACGGAGCGCTATTAAGTCGTTCAAACGCACGTTCTTCGTCTTGGTACTCATCATCCGCATTGTTCTGAGGGATGATGTCGGGATTCTTTTCATCCAAGCTATCCACACTGTCGTTCATGTCCTTGTTCAGAGGCTCAGTACTGGCCTGGATTGGACAATAGATTTATGTTGATAAAATTGGATGTTTTACCTTGTCGTTGTTGCTCCCAGCAACACATCTTCGAGCCGATGACGATAACCCTCCATCGTCATAATCTTTGTCGTCGCGGTCTCCACCTCCGCGTAACCGAATTACCACCACAATTATGATGGCCACCAAAATAAGTGCCGCCACAACGCCAATTAGTGCCCCCAAAAGTGGCGTTATTTGCAGGAGCACTGGAGTTGATGCTGGAATGGAAAGTTGTGTTGGTTTAATGCAAATAAATGGGTGAATGTGAGTGAGGTGAATCAAATTATGGTGAGTTATTGTCTGGTTAAAGAGGTTACGGGTTTTCATTGTAAGTGGGCTAAGAAGTAGAGCAAATGCGACGATGCTTAGGTATGTCATGATCAGCTTAGGGTGTTTATATGGAAAGTTTCCAGAGCGAATCCGTTTGTTATTTACCCGGTAAAGATTTTCAGCTAATTTTCCAACAAATAAAAAAAAAACGTAATTTGTATTGCAGTCGAAATTTCCAAGCAGCTTCAAAAGCTATTCATAGAAAAGAGCTTGGAATATGTTGTGTAAACATTTTGATCCGTCTGCCATTAACAGCACTTTGGGGTTGTCTTTTTGAAAAATTTCATTTCAAATTTTTCCATATAAGGCGGCATATCAAATGAAGGTAGTTTTTTCTAAATAAGATAGTGGTGCAAAAAAATTACCAGAAAAGTTCATCGTAATTCAGATTTTTTCAACTTGTCAATTTTCGTTTTTTCCATATGAAGCTACACATCAAGTGAAGTACTTTTTTCTAACTAAGGCAATGATGCTGCAATCATTTCTCTAAAAAATTACCGCTCTCCAGCTATTGCCAACTTTGTCAAAAACAATTTGTTCCATACAAGGCGGCATATCAAATGAAGGTAGTTTTTTCTAACCAGGATATTGGCGCAAACAATTTTCCAGAAAAATTAATTGTAGTTGAGATTTTGTCAATTTTCGTCTTTTCCATGTGAAGCGACACATGAAGTGCGGTGGTTTTTTCTAACTAAGGCAATTATGCAAACATTTTTTTTTGTCAACTTTGTCAATTTATTTATTTTTTAATAAAAAGTGACTTATCTAATGAATGTAGTTTTTTCTGACCAAGTTGATGACGCAAAAAAAAATTCCAGAAAAATTGACCGTTCTTGAGATTTTACCAACTTTGTCAATTGTCATTCTCTCCATATGAAAGCCTATCAAGTAGTGAATGTAGTTCTATCTTACTAAGGCAACGGCTTGAACATTTTGCTGGGAAAATTACCGTTCTCGAGCTTTTGCCAACTTTATCAATTTCCATTTTTCAAAATGAAGCAAAAAAGGGTTTCTATATTTATCCAAAAATTGCTCGGTCCTGAAGATTTAGACAATTTTTTTAATTTTCATTTTTTTGTGACACATCAAGTGAGCAGGGTAACTTTTTCTAACTGAGATAATGGCGCAAAAAATTTTACAGAAATTTCGGCAACTTTCAATTTTTTTTTTTTTTTTACATGAAGCGACATATTAAGTAAGCGAGATTTTTTTTATATTTTGCTCAAAAACTACCGTTTTCGGGTTTTTGTTTTTTGTCAAATTTTAATTTTTTTACGTAAAGCGACGTATCAAATGGAGGTAGTTTTTTTGAACTAAGATGATGACGCAAAAAGTTTCCCAAAAAATTACCGTCCTCGAGCTTTTGCCAACTTTGTCAATTTGCAATTTTTCCATATACAGGGCTTTTCACTTAAAACTCCGCACGTCAATATCTTGGAAACAAATAGAAATATTTGATTTTTGTGAAAAGGAGTCAATGTATGAGGTCGAGTAGTTATTTTTCACAGTTAAAAAAATTCGACGCCTACCAAGAGTAAAGTGTCGCGACCTAGGTCGCGACGCATCGAAAATATTAATCGCTTGCAGGGACTTTGACATTACGCGCATGCTAAAGTACATGTTATTTATAAACTTTTTTGTTATTCAGTCGAACTCATTTATTCTACTCAGTTTTGAGATATACAGTGTATCCAAGATAAGGATGTCTATCATGGGGATCTTGAAAACCGTGAGAGATACAAGGTCGGTTAAATGGAGGCAAAGTTGCGTATTTTGATGCTTAACAAAATGCCCTTTTAAAAGCCAAGAAATTCCGACTAAGTCCAAAATTATCCGAAAAAACAGAAATTTTTCGAAATTGTTTTCATTTTTTTCTGACCACATTTGAAGAGATATTTTGAAATGAATGGAACTTCTTCATTGCCACTTTTTGCCCTTTACAAGATAGCGTTATTAAATTGAAGAACCGACGTTTCGTCTATGAGCAGCCATCATCAACTTTGTTTTTTTAAATACGGTCCTGGATTTTTAATGACGGATTTTGAGGGCCTCTTATGTTCCTAAACCAACAATGTATCGCAATTATTCAAAAAAATTATGTTGATGGATTTTTCCATAAGAACTGATGTGTTAGAGAAAGACAAAAAATACACTTTTAATAGGATTAAAAACAACCACTTTTTTTTTTAATGAGAGCCTCTTATGTTCCTAAACCAACGAGGTAGCTTTGCCTCCATTTAACCGACCTTGTATCTCTCACGGTTTTCAAGATCCCCCTGATAGACATCCTCATCTTGGACACACTGTATATCTCAAAACTGAGTAGAATAAATGAGTTCGACTAAATAACAAAAAAGTTTATAAATAACATGTACTTTCGCATGCGCGTAATTTCAAAGTCCCTGCAATCGATTAATATTTTCGATGCGTCGCGACGCTTTACTCTCGGTAGGCGTCGAATTTTTTTAACTGTGAAAAATAACTACTCGACCCCATACATTGACTACTTTTTACAGAAATCAAATATTCCTATTCGTTTCCGAGATATTGACGTGCGGAGTTTTAAGTGAAAAACCCTGTATAGTGTAATATGTCACTATGAATGTCAAATGATTTTTTTCTAATAATTCAGATAATGGCGCAAAAAAATCCCAGAAAAATTCACCGTTCCTGAGATATTGCCAACTTTGTTTATTTCCATTTTTTCCATATAGAACGACAGATCAAGTAAGGGCAGTTTTTGAAGTGCAATTTTTCTGCTTGCCGTTCTGATATTTGGACGAAAATGGAGAGTGAATTGGAAAAATTTTAACGTTTCGAGATTCCATTACACGAGAGAAAAAAAAGATACAACGTAGTGAGAGTAGACACTTCAAGCAAACCCAACATTTTTTCACGTATCCGCATCCGGATCCCCAAACGAATCGACATACGTTGATGATATAAAAACCCGCTTGAGCAGCGATCGGTTCTACGTATACGAAACGGATTGAAGAAACGTCAAAGTTGTCAAACTTAGCGTTTTGCGACCTAGATATTGATTTTTGTTTATATTTTTGGTTTGGTTTGGATGTTTGTGTATTTTTCGTTTATCGGTTTTGAAGTGCTCTTGTTATAATTATTCGATTAGTTAAGATGCGTTCTCAAATACGGATACGATGAAAGGCCCGCAACGATGCGTGCAACGGAACGAATCGGAACCCCCGCATCTATTCTGAGCATGCACAGATTGATGCGGATACGGATACCCAGATTGATTCGAAACTCTGTACACTTGTCAAGAACCGATTACAATAGAATAATTTCAATTGAAAAAGAGCTAAAAAGTAATCAAAAATTTTTAATAATCAAAGAAAATAGTGGTTTTGTTGAATTATCTGGCTTTTGGCTTGTCAAACAGATGGTGAATGAAAGACTGGTTGACGGGACTGTAATTCTTAAGCTTAAGCCGCAAGTCTGATATACAACGTTGCCAAGGTATTTTTTTGCCTAGGAACCAAAAAAAAAATTATTGTAAAAAAAAACTAATAAACGCTATCGATCTAAAAGTGCTTTATGTATTTTTGTTGGTGAGTTTGTGATGGAATCTTGGAACTCCATTCTTACCCACCTCAAATGCCCAAATTGTTACAGTATTACCATGATAGCGAAGATAATGAATGAACATGAACCAAATATTTGTCACAACAATTTTGTACTGTTATAATATCTTTTGAAACTCTCCCTTTCTCTCTCTTTGTCTATATCCAACGTAGACATATAAAATTCAAAGTCTTCAGGCCTCAACACATCGAAACAGGTTATATGTTACGGCAAATTTTGGCATCATCAGACCATAAAAAACGTGGGAAAAATACTGGAGAAATCACATCACAATATAAACAACTTAAAGTGTTGTTCCAATATATTATGTCTTGAGTAGGGTTCGCCAATTTCTTGACAATATCAAGATCAAGACAAAAACTAGATTTTCGAATTCAAGACAAGACAAGAAATTTTATGTCAATATAGGTATAAAATATTCACTAATAAAAACCGTAATTCATTCATTAATGTAAACTGTATAAAATCGCGACAAAATCGATATGTATTTGTGAATTTCGTTCAAATATCATCTTTCCAAAAGTTGATCGTCTCAAATTCTGTATATTTAGATTTACTGGAGCATGGTGTGACGTCATAGTTCAGCTTTTCAGTATATTCCAAAGCGGTATACCCTTGTCAATTTTCGACTAAGGGCCGATTCTACAATCCAAGTATATCCTAGGAATAATCAATACTCCGTAAAACCAATGATCATTATGGGGTTATACGGGGTATTGCTTATTCCAAGGATATACTTGGACTGTAGAATCGGCCCTGATAAAAAAAAGAAAAGACACACGTGTCTCATAAATTTTCCTGGACTTTCGAAACCAGCAATAAAATGGGATTACTTTGATATCCACGTCTTTGTTTAATTATGAAGGTTTTTTACAATGTGTCGCTTTGTTACAAGTTCATAACAAAGAAAATATCCTGAAGAAAATTGAAAAAACCTATAAAATAAAAAGAAGATTAAAAAATTACTTGGGTGTCCAAGAAACCCCCGCAGATCAAAGTGACCACATTCTACGGTATCTATTTTGATAAGTTCAGACAATGGAGTACCCAGATATGGGGGGGAAGCGAAAAATGCATATGCATACAATTTGGAAGTCCTTGTTTTTATTTTGACTTGCCCCAAGACTCCAAAACTTTTGGCTGCCGTCGAAATCGGATATTCTCCGTTAATTATTATCTATCTATCAATTTGATATGGTCCTTACAACCAGGAGCGAAGGGAATCCCCGTTTTGTCAAGATCTTGAAATTTCTTGAATCAAGACAAGATAGGATTACTCAAAAATGCGTCAAGACAAGATTTTTTTGATTTCTTGATTTTTTTTTCAAGACAAGACAAGAAAATCATTATCGACAAGATTTCTTGTCTTGTCGAACCCTTTTAGTCTTGAGGCCTAAAGACGAATTTTATATGTCTTCGTTGAATATAAGGACCTCTTTGAAACATAAAGGAGCTCTACATATTTGTCTATCTCTCTCGCTCCAACTAAAATTTCTCTCATTCTCTAGTTTGGAAGAAGTTTCACTTCTGCCACGTGTACAGAGTGCCAGTTTTTGTTAATAGTAATGTGCCTAAGAGAAAATGCTGGAAATATATATCAAGCTTCTAGGATCGTCGCTAGGGGGCGTAACGGTAATGGAAAAACAGAAAATCGACATATTTTTGAAATTTTTCCCAGTGATATACAATAAAAGAATATGAAAACAGATTTTGGACGGTATTCCTTACAGAATTGCCCCCCGACACTCCCCTTTAAGTTGTCAAATAAGACAACTACAGGCCGTCAAACTTGATGTCACTAGATTGCCTATAACTTCGAAATTCCTTGACCGATTTGACTGTTCTAAAGCTCATTTCAATAAAGAAAATCTGCTCTTTCTGGTGCATGTACTCGAGGTTGATTTTCTGCTTTAGCCGACCACACAACATGAATTGTAAAAGTCAAACCTGTATTTGAGGTTTTTTCGAAATTTCCAAATGCAAACCCACTAAATAGATTCCTCCATCGTGTTATTTGGATAATTTCTTATCACTTTGATGATCATCCATGCATATAGAAGAGTTACGGAAACTTCATCAGGAATCCTTTGAGAAATACTTTTGAAACAGTCCCTGTAAATTTGAATGTGTCAAAAAGATACACATCAGATTTGTTTTGATTCGCGTTTCAGCTATCAAGTAGAATACAGTGCACCACACGCCAAAAATAATACGATGGACCAGTAAACGCCTTATTCCAAAAATATTGAAAAAAAGCTAAATTAACCAAAAAAAAACAATAAACTGGTGCAAATGCTCAAAATCCCGACCGTTGGCAAAGCACTCCTATCTTTTTGACACATTCAAATTTACAGAGGCTGTTTCAAAAGTATTCCTCGAGGGATTCCTGATGAAGTCTCCGTGACTCTTTTATTCCAGAAGATATGAGAAAATTACCTGCATGAAAGTGGTGGGAAATCATCCAAATAACACGCTGGAGGCATCTACAGTGTGACCCATTTGTTTTGGGAACACCCTGATAAAAAGTTTATTTCTTAACCGATTTGGTTCGTTTTTTTTTTGGATTGTAGAGCTCGAAAAATTGTATATTCTTGGCAAAAAGTGACCTTCGCCATTTTGACTTGAAGGCCTACTATGTTAGTTTTTAAGAGCAAAATTTCAGGAAAACATATTGGCTATTTTTTTAGAAAAAATCTGTGTGCGCCACTGGATTCAGCATCCTTTAAAACGGGTCAATACAAATTTTCAACCGAAAATATCAAGTTGAAAAAAATTAAAAATTCGCACTTCAACAATCTTTGATTCTATCAAAAGAAATGATAAATGCATTGAAGTTGATGGTGGTTTGGTAGAAGTTACAAATTTTTAGTTTTATGTCATTTTTATTTGTTTTGATAGAATCAAAGATTGTTAAAGTGCGAATTTTTAATTTTTTTCAACTTGATATTTTTGGTTGAAAATTTGTATAGACCCGTTTTAAAGGATGCTGAATCCAGTGGCGCACACAGATTTTTTCTAAAAAAATCGCTAATATGGTTTCCTGAAATTTTGCACTTAAAAACTAACATAGTAGGCCTTGAAGTCAAAATGGCGAAGGTCACTTTTTGCCAAGAATATACAATTTTTCGAGCTCTACAATCCAAAAAAAAACCGAACCAAATCGGTTTAGAAATAAACTTTTTATCAGGGTGTTCCCAAAACAAATGGGTCACACTGTATTTAGTGGCTTTGCATTTGAAAAATTTGGAAAAACCTCAAATACAGGTTTGACTTTCACAATAATCCATATTGTATGGTCGGTTAAAGCGAATAAAATCGACCCCGAGTACATGCACCAAAGAGAGCAGATTTTCCTTTTTCAAATGAGCTTAAGAACAGTCAAATCGGTTGAGGAATTTTGAAGTTATGGGCAATTTAGTGACATCAAGTTTGACGACCTGTAACTGTCTTATTTGATAGTTTAGAGAAAAGTGTCTGGGGGCAATTTTGTGGAGAATATCCTCCAAAATCTGTTTTCATATTCTTATTTGGTAGTTCACTGGAATAATTTCGAAAATATGTCGATTTTCTGTTTTCACAGTACTGTTACGTCCCCTTGCGGAGATCCTTGAAGCTTGAAATATATTTCCAGCATTTTCTCTTGGGCACATTACTCTAAAGATTTTTTTCCTGAGTCTCTTTGATGACTAGTTCACGAAACTGGCACCCTATCGTTGAAAATGAATCACCCTGTACAATGCTGCATATGATTTTTTCCAAGTCACAAACATTTTCCTGAGAAAATCACCGTTCTCAAGCTTTTGCCAACTTTGTCTATTTTCATTTTTTTCATATAAAGCGACACATCCAGTAAGTATGGTTTTTCCAAGTAAAAACACCGTTTTTGAAATTTTGCTAACTTTGACAATTTTATTTGTTTTCATATCAAGCGACATATAACGTAAGGGTAGTTTTTGCTCACTGAAACAATGGTGCATATTCTTTTGAAAAATACTGCATTCTCAAGATTCACCTACTACTTTTTTTCAATTTCCATTTTTTTGACATGATGCGACATATCAAGTGCGGGTAATTTTTTTCTAACTAATAAGTACAATGGCGCAATAACTTTTTCCAAAAAATTACCATTCTCGAAATCTCGTCAACTTTGCCAATCATCAAATAATAATGTTCTTTCTAAGGCAATAGCCCAAATATTTTTCTCAAAAAAATTACCATTCTTGAGATTTTGCCTTTGCCAAATTATATTTTCTACATGTGAATCAAGTGAAGCTAGTTTTTTCCAACTGGTATAATGACGCGAACAATTTGGTTCGTTGTCAATTTTTCCACAGTTTTTAAAAATAAGGAAGCCGTACTTCTTAAGCCCACCTAACTAATGATACTACAGATCTATCTTCTACCACTACCACGTCAAAAACCGCAACTGTCACCACAACCACCAAAGAAACATAGAAAATTTACCCCCAGACCCTTTGTTGACAGGGGAATAAATAATAGACGCAGTACTCGCAAGAGAACTAGGACCGATTGTCCGGACAAACAACAACAGATTCCCCTGATCCGTTGCCAGTCCATTAAAAGTGATATCTTCAGCATTAGACGAGGTGGCGGTTCCAATCAAAATCCTCGAATTGGCATCGAACACTTGCATCAAATAGACGTTGTCTTTGCTCAGACGTAACTTTTCATCAACCTGACACCGAATCCTTAACAAATTGTGCTGATGCACCACTATGGTGCAGTTCTCCGGAGGCACTGGACGGGGATCTACCAGTTGTTTGGCTGACGAAATAAGTTAACATTGCCCTGTTGAAGGAAGTACCTACCTGTATGCTTTTGAGGTCCTTTCAAAGTAAAAGCAGTCAAGTTGGTCATGGTACTGCGCCCCTTTCTGTTGGCGGCGTACACGCCGATGTCGAAAACCGCCCCACTTTCCAGGCCAGTAACTAGGAAAATTGGCACTTTGGAGGTGACATTGCTGACTAGTTTTTGATGTTGGTTTTCGAATACTTCCATGATGAATAGTTGCTGGAGGCCCCCGTCGAAGCCCTCAATACATTCGATGTAGATTGAGTCTGATGTCTGATTGGATACGGTGCAGTTTGAAAGAGCGTCCGGTTTGCCTGGAGATAAGGATGTCATTAAATAGGATTTACATATGAACGGAGGTCGTTAAAGTGCACTTACCAGCGGGGGTGATGTAGAATATGCAGGGTTCTTTCTGGATTCCTATTTCGTTGCGTCCCCAACATAATAGAGTGCCATAGTCTTGTTCGGTCATTGGTTTGAACATTGCAATGCTGCGTGCTTTTTCAGTGTAAACCTAAAAAAATGATCATTACTAGTGTGGATCAATTTATTCAATTAAACCCACATTTGAGGAGAATGAATGACATTTTGCATCATCAAAGACTGTGAAATTGCATTGGTAGCATGGTTTGGCTGGCGCCATCTCATGATTTCAATTAATAACTTGACATAGAATGTTGGTAACATATAATTAACCTATCTATTACCCAAGTGGTGACATGGTTTGGCTGGTGCCATCTCATGGTAAGAATATGAGGCGGACTAAAACTCTAAGTGTATGGTTTGACAAAAAAGCATTTCAAACCGATTAAAAAAAAATCACAGTATGAAACAGAACAATGTACGATACACAGACGTTAAATGTCATTAAAATACTCGTCTAGAAATTCCAGACTCGGCTCCTTCGTCGCCTCGTTCATAAACATCTTGACTCGTAATTAAAACAGTCATTTACCGCCTTAGTAACGTAAATTACTATTATATGATGCGACATAATAATTATCAAATAAGGGTTTCCGGGGGGCCGAGTTTATAAGATGATTTTTGATTTGGGTCTCGGGGATGGATTTTTTCTTGTTCTTGAATCTTTTGATTCTTTGGAAATTTGGTTTTTTGGTTCTTTGGTTCTTAGGTTCTTTCCTGTGCTTTCTGGTTGTTTCGGGTTCTTTCGGGTTTTTTCGGGTAATCTGGTTCTTTCGAGTTCGTCGGAGTTTTTTCTTGTTCTTTCTAGTTCTATCGGGTTCTTCCGAGTTCGTTTGGATTCTTCCGTGTTCTTTCAGGTTCTTTCGTCTTCTTTTGGGTTCTTTGGGAACTTATCTAGGGTTCTTTCGAGATCGCTCGCTTTTTTTCGGGTTCTTTCAAGTCTCTTCGGGTTCTTTTGAGGTCTTTCGGAGTCTTTGGTGTTTTTTGGTTAGTTTGAGGTTCTTGTGGGTCCATTCGGGTTCGTTCGGGACTTTTCGAGTTCCTGTTTTTTTGGTTCTCTTGGGTTTTTTCGAGTTTTTTAGAGTTTTTTTGAGTTCTTTCGTGTTCTTTTGAGTTCGTTCTGCTTCTTCCGTATTATCTCGGGTTCTTAGAGATTCTTTGGTGTTTTTTTCGGGTTCTTTCTTTGATTATTTTAATCTAGCGGTTCAAAGTCAAGAAGTTTTACTTCAGATTTTGGTGCTCAAATCTGAAGTAAAACTTCTTGACTATTGGACAAAAGTTTTTTTGGGGTTGATTGTAGTTTTTGTGATTTTTTGTGGTTGCTTTTTGTGGTTATCTGTAGGGGTTGATTGTAGTTTTTGTGATTTTTTGTGGTTGATTTTTGTGGTTATCTGTAAGGTTCTTTGTTTTTCTTTGTTTTTTTTAGTTTGAGTGTGGTTCTTTGTAGTCCTTCGTGGTTCCTTATCGTTGCTTGTGGAGGTTTGTGGTTCTTTGTGATTTTGTGCTTGTTTGTGGCTATTTGTGTTTTTTTTTGGTTGTTGTGGTTTTTTGTGTCTGTTGGTGGTTTTTTGTGGTTCTCCGTGGTTGCTTGTGGTTTTATGTTGTTCTTTGTGAAGGTTTGTGGTTCTTTGTGATTGTTTGTGATTTCAGAAAAATGATGCAAGCATTTCACCAGAAAAATGCACAGTTCTCAAGATTTTGCCAACTTAGTCATTTCTCATTTTTTTTTATATGGTGCCACATATCAAACGAGGATAGTTTTTTCCAACTAAAACAATGATTCAAGAGTGATTCCAAAAAAAAATCACCGTTCAAAGACGGGTAGTTTTGTCCAACAAAAACAATGATAAAAACATTTTTCCAAATAAATGCACCATTCTCAAGATTTTGCCAAGTTTGTTATATCTAATTATTTTGATATAGTGCGACATATCATACAAGGGTAGGTTTTTTTCCAACAAAATCATTGGTATTGGTGCAAACGTTTTTCCAAAAAAATCCACCGTTCTGAAGATTTTGTCAACTTTGTTATTTCTCAGTTTTTTGATCTAGTGCGACTAACTTCTAACTAAAACCATGATACAAACATGTATCCAAAAAAATGCACCGTTCTCAAGATTTTGCCAACTTTGTTAATTCTATTTTATCCATAGAGGGCAACATATCAAACAGGGGTAGTTATGTCTAACTAAATCATTGGTGTGAACATTTTTCAAAAAAAAAACACCATTTTCGAGATTCTCCTGACTTTGTTATTTCTCATTTATTTGTTATGGTGGGACATATCTAACAAGAGTAGTTTTGTCCAACTAAATCATTGGTTTGAACATTTTTTCAAAAAAATGCACCGTTCTCGTGTTTTTGCTAACTTTGTTAAATCTCATTTTTTTTATATGGTGCGACATATCAAACAAGGGTGGTTTTTTCTAACCAAGACAATGGCGAGACAATTTTTCCTTTGAAATGCAAAATTATCGAGATTAGCCGAAAAACGGAAAACTTGCAAAAATAATTATTGTTGATTTGTATTGCGTTAAGGAAGTATGTCGTAAGTACCACTACCTCAATTTTATCTGAAGCTCTCAATTAATAACCCAACTATCAGAATAACCAATAGAAAAAAATAGAGACATTTGGTAATTGCAGAATTATTATTGTCAAGATGAAACATGAATTTCCCTTAGGTATATAAATTGAGAGCGTGTCTCTATAATATATAGCTCTATTTCCCGCGATCGAAGAAATAGAGCACATCATGTCTACATAAATTCTATACATAAATTTACCACTATCCATATCTCACCTGACTTTGAGGAATGTCAAAAGTATCTGCTGAATTATTGAACTTCCAGATAAACTCTACATCTGTTGGATTGGCTTCGAGTTCGCAGGCAATTTTCGCATTTTCATTTCGGGCCACGCCAAACACTTTTGCTTGACCAGGTCGACAGATTGGAGCATCTGTAAGTGGAAAAAAATTAATTTCTCAACAGTTGAATAATGTATAGAAATTGGTTTTTGTTGAAACTTAAAATCTTAACTTTGCGAGGCACTGTATATTTTTAAAAGGTTTATGGAGGAGTTTTGGTATATTCTTGTTGAAGCTGATCCTATTACTCACAATTTGACGTTTGAATCAACCCTTAATTATCACCATTTTTGAGGACTTAAGGTAAAAAATATCTGGGGAGATGTTTCTGTTGAAACTCAAAATCTTTACTTTTGAACGCCCTGTATATTTTCAGTTTTATTATCCACTTCTATCAATCTTTATACACCAATGATGGCTCACAACACTTCAAACACAAATTTCAATATGTACTCAAATCGCAATTAATTGAGATGCGTAATGCGCCAACATCAACCTTCATTGTATAGAAACATCAAAGCCCTTGTTTGCATTACCTGTTCCCTTGGAACGTATACATTAGAGGAAAAACCTCTCCATATTGCACAATTGAGTTATAAATCGCGACTATTTCGAAATAAACTTTTCCGGAAAATATGAATAGCCTGCGGGAATTATATTGCGTGTTCTCTGGAAAATTTTTGGTTCATTTTAATTTCCAATTGGAGCATTTAGGCAGAGTTGTTATGGTTTTTTTTAACAGCTGTGTGATTTCAATCTGAAGTAGATATGAAAACAGCTTTATTAGTAAGTAAATGGATCAACAAACATAATGAAGATTTTGATGATGCTGAAGGTGTTCTTATAATTTTAATCAACAAAATCTTCTTAAAAAGTCTTATTCGTAGTATTTTCGAAAATGTGTCCATTGTGCAAAAAACTTATTTTGAATATTACCTGTAAAAATATGGGGAAACGATAAAAGAAGAAGATTTAGTGATTTTCAAACTACATAACTACATCAAATATGAAGATTAAAAATATAAAAGTGTAACGCAATCCTTTTAGAACCTTGGTCACCAGAAAGAATGACAGTGACAGAAAAAAGTCATCAGTTCTATTGAAAAGTCGAAGGTTCCTCCATTTTTATATAATTATTCTTAAATTATTAAATTCATTCTAAAATATTTTGTGAAAGCCTTTGTCACTCCATTTGGACTTTATCGATACAAGACGATGCCTTTTGGTCTTTCCACTGCCCCAGCAACGTTCCAAAGGTTGATCAACCGTTTTTGCTCAGGTTTGCCCCACATCCAAATGTTAGGATATCTTGATGATCTGATCATTTTATCTACTACTTTTGAGCAACACATCAAAGACCTTACCGATGTTTTCAACCGTCTACGTTTATACAAGTTGAAGATAAACAAGAAGAAATGCACCTTCTGCAGTTCAGAAGTGAAATATCTTGGTCATATTATAGGACGAGATGGTATCAAAGCCGATCCCGACAAGGTTGCCGCTATTACCAATCTTGTTGAACCGAAGAATCCCAAACCAGTTGTCAGTTTTCTTCAAACATGTTCTTGGTTTCGCAGATTTATTCCAAATTTTACCAACGTCTCCAGACCACTCAGCGATTTGACAAAGATGCTTCATGGTCGTGGGGTCCAACACATCAAAAGTCTTTCGAAAAACTCAAACTTCATTTGACAACGTCGCCGATTCTCAGACAAGGTGATCCTTCCTTGCCGTATACAATCAAGACTGATGCCAGTGCTTATGCTATAGGTGCATGTTTCCTGCAGGGGGAGGGAACAGATGAAAGACCAGTGGAGTATGCCAGCCGTTTACTCACGTCTGCTGAGAAGAACTACAGTTGCACTGATCAAGAAGCCCTCGCACTTGTCTATGCAGTTAACAAGTTTCGTGGTTATATAGAAGGTTCGCCAGTTCACGTCAAAAGTGATCATCAACCACTTCGATGGCTTATGTCGTTAAGGTCACCGACTGGAAGATTGGCCCGGTGGGCACTTCAACTGCAAGCTTTTGATCTGAAAATCGACTACATTCCAGGGCGAACAAATATTGTCGCAGACACATTATCAAGACCACCCATCGACTCTGATAACAATGATCAATCCATAATAGCTGTAGATACAGTTACCATTTTGTTGCCTCACAAGTCAGTTGCAGGAACCAGAGCTCAGCAGTTAGATGATCCATATATACGAAACATTATCGAATCTTTCGAAAATGCGGAATCTGATGTTGTAGACTTTGCTAGATGGACAAATCGAGGTTATGTTATGGTTCAAGGGGTTTTACATCGTTATGCTAGTGACTCCGATTCTGATGAAGCCCAATTAGTTGTTCCTCAAGACCGAGTAAGGGATATATTTCTGGAATTCCATGATTCTCCGTTGGCAGGGCACTATGGTGTTGACAAAACTTTGAAGCGGATATCTCAGAGGTATTACTGGCCAACGATGAGAAAAGATATTACAGAGCATATCCGAAAATGTATTGAATGTCAGAGATACAAGCCAACAAACCTCAAGCCTGCAGGTTTGATTCAAACTCCTGTCCTTGCACAGCGGTTTGAAACTTAAGCCATGGATCTATTTGGACCACTTCCAGAAGCAGAAACCGGTGAGAAGTGGATTTTGGCACTTGAGGATACTGCCACTAAATGGATTGAGTTATTTGCTTTGCAAAGTGTGACGGCTGAAGCGTGCGCGAAAGTCCTAATTGATGAGGTTATTCTCAGGTATGGAACCCCTAGAAAGGTAATCAGTGACAATGGTACTCAGTTTGTTTCTAAAGTCATGCAGCAAGTGGCTTATTGCTTAGGTTTTACTCAAAACCTAATACCATTGTATCATCCAGCATCCAACCCAGAAGAAAGAAGAAATAGAGATCTGAAAACCCAGTTGGCAATTTTTTGTGGAAAAGGATCATACGCAATGGAAAGAAGCCTTGCCTTCTGTAAGGTTTGCAATGAACTCTGCAAACAACTTGTCTACTGGTTACAGCCCTGCTTATTTATGTTTTGCTCGTGAGTTGAACCCCTCATGATGTTGAAAATGATCTTCGAGCTATCATTGACAATGAGAACTTCATTCCCAAAATTACACCGAAATTGAAGATTGTTGGCAATATTCTTTCCGACGTTAGAGAGACGAATGAACGTATTAAAGATGCATCGAAGGTACATGCCGACAAGCATCGACGCCCAGAAGAATTTAAAGTTGGAGAAAAGGTCTTGGTTAATTCACATGTGCTAAGTGAAGGGTGATCCTTCAGGTGGCGTCTACAAAGTCTCCTATAGTACCTGTCGGAACTTATCATTCATCAGCCCTTACGAAATACATAGGTGTTGAACACCCAGTTCCTGTAAGACCCATTCGCCATAGAGGTCGTCCACTTGGTAGAGGGGCTACAAGAGTTCGACGACCCAGAAGGTCTTCTGAGGAAGAGTGATTATGTTGAAACTTTGGCGGAACGCTGCAAGTTCCAAAGGGGGAGTATGTAACGCAATCCTTTTAGAACCTTGGTCACCAGAAAGAATGACGGTGACAGAAAAACGTCATCAGTTCTATTAAAAAGTCGAAGGTTCCTCCATTTTTATATCATTATTCTTAAATTATTAAATTCATTCTAAAATATTTTGTGTTGTGTGTATAGTTGAATATTGGTTTCCACCATTGTTCTGCTATAAAAAGCACATAACCTTAAAGAAATAATATCTCACTCAAAGGCTTTAATTTACATCTATCGCACATCAAAAACCCTCTCACATTCTGCAACGTCGAATGCCACAATATGGAGTCTTTTTCAATAAATGTTAAACATCCATTGATGCTCATTTATAAACGTGAAATGGAAACATATGCTTTCATTCTCACGGTTACGTGTTCCATTCAGATGAAAAAAAAAGCTGGAATAACATTGGTGGTTCAGCAAATAAATTTATTTTATGGTGTTTTTTCAACGTATTGTGAATGTTGTTAGGAATATGTGATCTTGTTTGATGTTGTATTTTGATAGAGTTGAGTAAGGAATATTATTGGACATAAGCTGTTTAATATGGATTGAGTGTTATTTAACCCATAAAAATATCACTCAATTTTTTGGAAAGATTGACTCAAAATCCTTCGCCTTAGTGTCAGCCGCACTCCTTTCCCTACCACCGGAAGTTTTTTTCTATTTCCAAATGAATACCACAAGGTAAGACTCAACGCTGGTTCTGTTTCAGACAGGACATGATTTCAGTCACCTTCTGAGACTTCTTTTCTCCACCACTGGCGTATGTGGGAGTGGGGTAGCTTGTCTTGATGGAATTTTCACTGATTCTTTCTTCCTCCTAGGGTTTGTTTTACCATTTCAACGAAGTTCCATGAAAGTCCCAAAAAAGATCGATTTTGGTGATTCTGTGGTTATCATTACTACAATTTGGAACCTGATAGTTCTAGGTATATCTATGCAATATTCGATAGTAATAAAAGCGATACTCATTGTTTTACTTTCCCATTCGTCTTAAAATTACTGGAAAGTTCCAATTACTTGAAAAAAGCACTTCAAAGCAAAGGTCACTTCATGAGGACGAAAATATCTGGTCGTCCAAGTACCTTCAATAGTTTGAAAATAAACATGACAACAAAAGAATTGTTGTTTTGTGTGATACATTTATTTTTCTGCCGACACTACATCAAAGATGAATTTTACTTCCTTCACTGAGGCGAGAAACTGAGCGTTTATAAGGCAAGGCATCATGCAAAAACTCAGTAATGGCTAGGCAGTGAAATTATCTAAAACTTTTTCTAATAGAGGGCCTTATAAGATCATTTTGAAATTTCGTATACAATGTCTATATTATTGTAGACGTGAACTCTTCATTTAGTGAGAGTATGTTTGCAAAATTTCGTTATTTATTGGATCTCATCACAGCCTTGAGGATTATCTCAAGTTGGTTTAATAAGTTGGGTTTGGTTTTGATTTACCATTATATTTTTAAAATGTCGTTATTTTTCAGTGGATTTTGAATTGGAAATCTAGGTTCTATTATCGTTTCAATCAAAAAATTAAAAAAGAAATGGATTTAGTGAGGTTATCTTTGCATAAATTCGTTATTTCTCAATGTATTTTGATAAAATTTGGTATGTTGAATCCATGGGGGCATATATCTATTAATAACTATATGGGAAACAATTTCACCTGCTTGATACCAGGATGAGATAGAAGATCCCGCTGCACTGTATATTTTTCGCATAAGTCTGTCCTTTTCTTTTGCCTGGAGTCCAGCTGTAAATGCGCTTGCGTTTGAAAAACTATTTTTTCAATGGCCACCTACATGTTTGTTGTAACTTTGTAAACATAGTAACCAAGAATATAAGAATGAGACGGTTTTCGTAGATTTGTTCGGCAGTTTTCCAAAATAGAGATATCAGCCCGGGTTTATTCATATAACCAGGAAAACATCACTTTTCAAATATCTAGTAGTATACTAGTAAGTAGTACCAGTTTATTGATAAAATATGGTATCAAATAAAATAATAATAAGCATACAAGAAACAATGATCTTGTCACCCATAATTATCAGGCGAAAAGTGATAGTCTTTAGTCAATAGAAATCACAATACCACCACCAAATAACCATGCAAAAGTCATAATGATTGAAGCACAAACATAAACACAAATCAAAATTATTAAAAACTACGTCTAAATTAAAAATTCGAACAAACAATCAATCACGACTCCAAAATGCTATTGTAAACGAATACATGGACGCCATGTTTGGATCGTCTCAAAATTTGACGACGACAATCAGCCAATAAGAACTGCTCGTTCTGGGCAGGCGCAAAAGACGGCTTGGCCCCTCAAGATGAGACTCATGGGGATGTTACATGCAAAATTTATTTAAAGCAAATGCCAAACAACTTCCTATCACGTCATAATTGCCAACAAGCACGTTGTTATGAAGTTTGCAGGTGGCCAAATTTGGTCACCTGCAAATCAAATGATAACTCGCTTGGTGGCAATTATGACGTGAGTGAGTTTTTTGGCATTTGCTGTAGCCACACCTCTACTGTCGCTCGTTGTTCAAATAGGACGGTTTCCATATAGACTTAATAGATATATCCATGGGGGATAGTTGATGTGTTTTCCATTTTGTGAGGTTAGGTTTGCCAAGTTTTGTTATTTCTGGATGAATTCCGTTCAAATTTGGTATGTACGTTCTATTTGGGTTCAGTTTGAATTAGGTGAGGTTATGTTTGCATAATATCGTTATCTTTCAAAGGACTTTGTTCAAATTGGGTATGTATAGGTTGTATTTTTGATTTCAGGAAATTTAGAGATAAAATTGATTGAGTGTGGTAATT
Source organism: Orchestes rusci (assembly GCA_958502075.1). NCBI lineage: Eukaryota > Metazoa > Arthropoda > Insecta > Coleoptera > Curculionidae > Orchestes > Orchestes rusci. The sequence continues at coordinate 32,716,721 of OY293307.1, forward strand.
TTTGCATAATTTTGTTATTTTTCAAGACTTTGTTCAAATCGAGTATGTGTAGGTTGTATTTTTGATTTCATTAGGAAATTTAGAGAGAAAATTGATTTAGTGAGGTTATGTTTGCATAATTTCGTTATTTTTCAATAGATTTTATTGAAATTTGGTATGTAATTTCTATGGGAGATATAGTTGATGTATTTCGATCTTGTGAGATTATTTCTGCCTAATTCTGTTATTTCTTGAAAAATTTCGTTAAATTCGTTATATACGTTCTATTTTGCGTCGGTTTGAATTAGGTGAGGTTATGTTTGCATAATGTCGTTATCTTTCAAAAGACTTTGTTCAAATTGGGTATGAATAGGTTGTATTTTTGATTTCATCAGAATATTTAGAGATAAAATTGCTTTAGTGAGGTTATGTTTGCATAATTTCGTTATTTTGGATGGATTTTATTGAAATTTGGTATGTAGGTTCTATGGGAGATATAGTTGATGTATTATCAATCTTCTGAGGTTATGTCTGCCAAATTCTGTTTTTTCTTGATGTTTCTTCAAATCTTGGTATATACGTTCTATTTGGGTTCGGTTTGAATTGAGTGAGATTATATTTGCATAATGTCGTTATCTTCCAAAGAACTTTGTTCGGTTGTATTTCTGATTTCATCTGGAAATTTAGAGAGAAAGTTGATTTTGTGAGGTTATGTTTGCATAATTTCGTTATTTTTCAATGGATTTTATTGAAATTTGGCATGTAGGTTCTATGGGAGCCATAGTTGATGTATTTTCAATTTTGTGAGGTTATGTCTGCCAAATTCTGTTATTTCTTGATGAATTTCGTTAAAATTCGATAAATACGTTCTATTTTGTTTCGGTTTGAATCAAGGAGGGTTATGTTTGCATGATGTCGTTATCTTTCAAAGGACTTTGTTCAAATTGAGTATGTGTAGGTTGTATTTTTGATTCCATCAAAAAATCTGGAGAGAAAGTTGATTTAGTGAGGTTATGGTTGCATGATTTTGTTATTTTTCGATGAATTCTATTGAAATTTGGTATGTCGGTTCTATGGGAGATATAGTAGATGCATTTTCAATCTTGTGAGGTTATGTTTGCATAATGTCGATATCTTTCAGAGGACTTTGTTCAAATTGAGTATGTATAGGTTGTATTTTTGATTTGATTGATGAATTTAGGGCTAAGATTAATTTAGTGATCTTATGTTCGCATGATTTCGTTATTTTTCAACAGATTTTTTTGCTTTTTGAAGTCTGCAAAATGTTGGAAAAGATAACATAGGAAAAGACGGCAGTTTTTTCTTAATGTTGTTAATCCATCATCACATTGAACAATTTATTTTCCAACCGTTTTGAGTTCCTTTGTAGTTGGAGCTCGTGAATCAGCAAGGTCTTGCCCTTAGGATCACTGGACATAACAAAACATAAAAATATCATTTCCAGGGCTGCATAATTACGAGAGATGCTTAAAACTCGTTAAACATATTACGTAAGACAACGTAGGAGAAAACAGATTTTAAAAACTACCACGTCGCTACGTCCCCGCTACGTCGTTGGAACGTAAGTGCTGCATAGCGGAGTAAGTTGCAATAATGTTCTAGCAAACACAATTTTACATTTGCTAACCCAACAAAAGTCGCCGAGGGGTCGCAAAAATTGAAAATGCTGCCTGGGAATATTATTGTAACAAGGTTATTCTACGGTTTTGTTTCTGGAATGCTCTCAAGTTTACAGCGTAACGTTTGTTTTAATCAACAGAGGAGTGTACCATACTGATTTCCTATATCTCAGCTAGTTTACCAATAAATGTTCTGTTTTTCCGGTGGCGTATGTCGTTGGGTTGGATGGGGCAGTTTTAGGAAAATTTCCTTTTTCAGTGACTTTTTTTGAAATTTTGTCTGATCCCTTCGTCTCTATTCCTTTAAGACTTGTTTTAGCATTTCGACGAACTTTCAGATTTTATTTAATCGTTTTGTTTGCAATCACCAAAATGTGCAGTGTTTTCGTTCTATTATTTACTGCATCTCAAACTACCGTTAAAATATTTTCCAGAACACCAACTCATCATTTCAGGTTTCCGTAACAACTTTATCTTACCCAGCCCCAACTTGATAGAGAACGAGAACCGTGTACCACGTCTGCCTCGGAACGATTTTCTGGAGCACTTTGCTACCAGCGACCGTCCGCATCAGCCGAAATAAAATTCTGTTTCTAACCCTGTTCTTTTATATTTCCAACTGAATTGAGTTCGCCGGTTTTGTTTCCAAAAATTATCTCCAGTTCACTGCGTACCGTTCTTTTGAATACTGGTGGCGTATGTCGTTGGACAGGACGAGGCAGATTTTGGAAAATTCTTTTCCCCTTTAGTTTTCAACATCGCCTTTTTTTTAATAGTGGATTATTCTCAATTACCGCACTAGATAAAAGAAAATATAAAAGACGAACCCAACTCTTACCTATCAATTATTAACAAACTCCATTCTTTACTCCTCGGTGCATTCATGTCTATCTGAGAATATGAAACACATCTTGGCAAAGAAAATAGTTCCGCTTATCGCCTGTTGTTGCGCAAAGCATTCAACTGTATGAATGATTTAGAGAGATCGCGTCACGTTCCGGAAATATATAGAAGAATTGCATAAAATAATCGCATATTGCGTCTTTGCTACATGCATGTTTGATACAGTTATTGTGCTATTCGTCGATATGATACACAAAAGCTTGATTATTATATACCGCATATAAAACAGAACGGGCGAAAACAAAAGGTTGTGTAATAAAACTCAAGCGTCTAATAAGAAGTTGGCCTGCGGCAATCCATCTTTGACTATGACGAGAACGGAAAATATTTGTACATAAAAATATCTCCCCATTTGAATATCAGAATGTCATAAATAACGCGTATCAGCTGGAAATAAATTAGAAGTTTCGCTAGACGACACGACATCACGACGGGAAATGGTTCATTCCCATGGCACCGGTAGCGCCGCCTTCACTGACACGCTTTACACATTGCAACTTTCCGTTTTAATACCGGAAATGTCTGGATTATGTGTTTCGACAGAAACAATCATTATTGAAGTCTCCGGGGCAATTTCCATGCCCATCAGAAGCGGAGATGTTACTTGGCAACAGGCATGAGTCGATTTGAGCAATGTGATTGGTTCGTCGTTCTCACACCATCCGCGTGGCGTGATTATCACTTATAATCTCCCTAGAGCTCGAATTATTCCCGGATTTTTAATTCGAGCTCGCGGGAGATTCGGCAAGAAAATCTCATGCCAAAACTATTTGAGAAGATTTAATAGTAGCGGCTGGATGTAGCTCCCATGCACCAGTTGGGTTGGGATTGTTAGGGAGAGTGGGGACGGCAACACTGTAATCATATGGGAGCTACATCCAGTTGCAAAGCCAGGGAGATTTCCACTTATTAATCTTTCAGTCACGTGATTATGAGTAGGGGGATTTCCGATAAAATTAGGTCGTTGCCATAGCAACATGTTAAAATGCAAGCCTATGATTGGTTAGAAATGACTGGTATGAAATTTTCAGTGAACTATTTTTAGGTTCTATTTTTATTTTTTTTTGCTTTAAACGTGTTTTGTTGTAGCTAGTTTCTCCCTGTTGCGAAAAGTGTTATTGAACTCATCCATCCACTCTTGTTTTTATTTTCATTTTATTATTTTCTTTCCAAGTATTGGGTTTTGCAATTTAGATAACTTTTCTGTATGTAGACATGGGTTATATATTTTTTTTTAATCAGATTTTTCCCATTTTGGTTGACTCATTATTTTTCGCTGTTCACAGAAGGGCTGCTTTAATTAACCACAACACTGGTCAATTAAAAATTAAATCGCTTTATTTTCAGATGCTCCATCTGAAAATACAACTTTTTTGTCTGTTGATATATTTCCGTATATTTCTTCGTTTGTGAGAAGAAAAACCTTCTTTTTTGCATGTCGAAAAATGTTGAAATCAAGTAAAGTCAACTTGTTTTTTTTTTCCTTGAAATCGAAGGAAGATACGAAAACATATCAACAGACAAAAAAATTGTATTTTCAGCTGCTCCATCTGAAAAAAATATATAAAATTCTCAGAAAAAGTCAGTGGCGCACATTTTTATGTGAAAAAAATCTGCTTTTTCTTTAAACCTTCAACACTCTGTATCTCGAAAACTGGACTATTACTGTATAGGTAATTTTTGGTAGATCAACTTCTTTTGACGAGCTCTACAAGCTGTTAAAATGAATGACTCAACACCCTGTATACAGAATTTTCTTCTATTTCGGATGAAGTTTGTTTCACTCAAAAATGAAGAGTGGTTTTGCATTTATGATTTTTTTTTCGGTAACCAGATCTGGAAAAAGTGTTATTTTCAAAAATTCGTCAACAATTTCCGGAATGGAGTGGTATTTCAAAAACTACGTAAGACCTTCGGAATCTTCTTCTTTATTCAATGAGATTTATTTGAGTCGAAAATGTTTTGTTCATTTTTTTTCAATGACACTGTTTGTTTTGAAGACCTACCAATTAATGTAATTTTCAAAAATTTGACAAACTTTTTGGATACGCGTTGGAATTCCGAACACTACGTGAAATTTACAAAAATTTTACACAAGAGTATTGAGTGATTCTGTTATGATTTTTTTTCGGCGACCCTGCTTTTTTTGTCAAGATCTGCAAAATGTTATTCTCAAAATTTGTCAAGCTTTTTTTGAAACTATGGCAACTACGTGAAATATACGTGAACACCCTACGTATATTTTGACCAATAGCTATCTCCTTTAATAATAACCATAGAAAGAGGTTTTAATTAGCAAAGTTGTGGTATTTTTTCTGAATTATCAGAATTTGTTATCAGAAAAAACAATTGAGCATCAGAAGTAAAAAAATCAGTCTTCTTCATTTTTTTAAATGGGACACCCTGTATTTTATCCCCTAGTTCGATAGAGAATTCTTTCCTGATTTCTAATATATAAGAGTTGTTCGTGTTATCTTTAAAGATCATGAAGATATTGACGTTTTTCTATACATAGAATAGTTGGCTGGTCTCTACTCATCAACACCTTTTGTCCAATTTATCATCATTATTCCTTGTATGGAAAAACGTTAATATCTTTATAACCGTCAGAGATAACACCCCCAGCCCTTATATACTTGAAATCAGGAAAAAAAAATCTATCGAACTATGGGATAAAATGTCCCTTCTAAAAAAAATGAAGAAGCCTAATTTTTTTTGTTTTCTGATGCTCAATTGTTTTTTTCTGATAACAAATTCTAATAATTCAGAACAATTACCACAACTTTGCTGATTTAAACCACTCTCTTTCTAGGGTTTATATTAACGAAGATAGCTATCGGCCAAAATATACGTGATCACTCTGTATATAATATCCTCCTCTTTTCAATGAAGTTTGTTCCACTTAGAACTTTTGAGTGGTCTTGGAGTTAAGCATGTTTTTCTATGACTGCATCATTCTTGTGAAGATCTGCAAAAAATGTAATTTTCGAAAATTCGATGGAATTTGGAAAACTTCATGTGTTATATTCATATGATTTCCTCTTCTTGCGATCTGAGTTTGTTGCACTCAAAAATATTGGGAGGTTCTAAGGTTATAAATTTTTGTTAAGATCTGCAAATATAATGAGTACGTGCAAAATATAGAAATTTTGAATTGAGGTGATTTCACTCAAGAATATTGAGTGACACTGGACTGATGAATTTTCTTTAGTGATCCTGTATTTTTTTGTCAAGATCTGCAGGATAATATTTTCAACATTTGTCCAGTTTTCGGGAAATAAGTTGCTCACAGGATCTTCTCCTCTTTTTAATTAACTTTATTTAACTCAAAATCATTTAGTCCTTCTGGAGTAATTTTTTTTCCGGTAAGCCTGCATTTTCTGGTCAAGATCGGCAAAAATAGTTTCCAAAAACCCATCAAGGTATTTGGAAATACTTTGTGATTTTGAAAACCACGTGAAGTATACAGAATTGCCTATTCTTTTGTATAAAGTTTGTTTCACTTGAAAATAGTGAGTGGTGTTGGAGTTATACTTTTTTTTTGACTCCGTAAATGTCATTTTTAAAAATTTGTCAATCTTTTCAGAAATGCGTTGGCATTTTGAAAACTACGTGGAATATACAGGATTTCCTTCTATTTCGAATAGAGTTTGTTTCACTCAAAAATACTGAGTGGTTCTGGAGTGTAATTTTCAAAAATTCGTTTCTCGGAATCTTGTTGAAAATTTGAAAAATACATGAAATATACGGGATTCAATAATCTTTTGAATAGAACTTGATTCACTCAAAAATATTGAGTGGTTTTGGAGTTATACTTTTTTTTTCTGATTAAGATCTGCAAATGATTTTCAAAAATTCGTCAAGCTTTTTGGAAATGTTTTGTAATTTTGAAAACTTCATGAAATATACCTTATTTCCTTCTCATTTGAATATAGGGTTCCACTCAAAAATATTGAGTGGTTCTAGAGTTATGATCTTATTTTAATAACCCCCCATTTTTTTGTCTTTGTGTCTCTGATTTTCAAATTAAATCTTTATTATCTATATTTTATTCAAAAATATTTCAAGGTTTTGTTTTTTGCTGTCCCTTTGTAGCAATTTTATTTGTATCTTTAATCTATATCTGTCACAGTTCCTTATTATCCAGACTTTATTTGGAAAATTGATAAAATTTTGTTTCTTTTTTATGAATTTCAGCAAATTTATTTTTCCTTATTACCTCCTTTCCAACTCAAACTCGAGACAAATTTTTATTTTTCAACACACCAAAGGTTTTTTTGCGAATAATGAGTGAAAAACTAGGAAAAGAAATTTTCAAATACAAACATGTTTGTCCAGTATTTTGTGAAACGAGCCGTGAAATACAGTGGATGAAAATATGCAGTGAGTACGTCCAAAATGATTAGCAAACTTTTTGATGTAAGGATGAATTGTTTTGTTGGCTAATTTATTGGAAAAAATCAAAATCAACCGACCATACAACAGCTAAAGCACTTGAATTTCCCAAGCTCACCAAAACTTCCGCATTTCCACGACTATGAAACTAGTTTCAAACAACAAAACAAAATTTCCGCATACTCCAACGATCAATCAAGCGTGTAAATATTGGAACATAAACTTCATTTTGCAGTTCATAAAAATAAAGTTTGGAATATTACGAAATGTACTGGCCATATCAGAAACTTTTCCAATTTTAATTCGAAGCGCTGAAATAAAAATTTCTCACGCCTTGCCACGCTCGACGTATTAATATCCGAATATGTTTCGAGTCCAATTTTCAACAAAATTTCGAAAGTTTTCACTGTCGTTCATATATCAGAAGGTGGAGGTGATGAATATGCGTGCCTTTTTCTAATTTTAACTTGTAAAACTGATTTAAAGGGGGTGAATTATTGCGTGTTCTTATTGCGAAGTTTTGAGGGATGTAGAGGAGTTTCTTTGGTTTGAGGTGAGGAGCATTATGCAGAAGAACCCAATCAAACAAATCAAAATAACAAAAATATTTTATATTTTCAAATACAGGTTCCACACCTAGATATAAAACGACGTCTCTTTACCCCGGGACGTTAATTTTAGGTCCACTAGAGGTCCAGGACCTATTTCGTGACGTCATCATCTTTGGAATTGAGTCTACTAGTCGATCTTCTCATGCCTATGACCTTGTAAACCGCTCTACATTATTTCAGTCGTTTGATAATATTGACCCATAATTGACAGTAAACAGATCAGATAAGCTTTGTTTGTAGCGTTGTTCATTTTTTTTATGTTATTTTGAAATTGAATAAATGAAGGAATTCAATTCAAGATTAAATCCGGAACGGTTCATTCTTTTATTCCGCTTGTTGATTGTGTGAATCTTAAGAAATTGTTCCAGCGGCGTACAGATAGAAAAGTGACATATTATGTGATTCCAAAATTTCACCACCCTCATAGTAAAGTTCAAAAAAGCTACATTTTGAAAATTTGTGTCGTAGACAAGCGTAAATTTGGTTTTGGAAAAAATGTTTTTTTTTTTTTTTATAATGCATTGATGGAAAGTTTTGAAAACATTTTTATTTAATTGTGCGAGTGACATCATCCATGATCTTAAACTTTCACCATCAAAACATATTATGTGATACCTCATAGTAAATATCACCTACTATTCGAAATAATCTATATTTACAAAATACGTCCAGTGGCGTAGTCAAGACGAGCAAAAATTTGATTTACAAAAAAGTTTTAACCCCAATTCATTGATGAGAATTGTGAAAAACAATTCATTCTAGAAAATGCTCCAGCGGCAACGCATCAAAGAATGACATATTTCTTCACGTTTACTACCAAAATAATATAATCTAGTCCTTCACGGTAACTGAAATTTCATCTACTATTCAAAAATTAATTATGGAAATTCTTCAAGCAGCGCTGTCAAGACGAACAAAAATGTAGAAAAAGTTTGATTTTTTTTTAAATACATCAACATTTCAAAAAAACGATTTTCTGAATAAAATCAATCTTTTTAAAGAAATAATCACAGCTTCCAATTGCTCCAGTGACGCGCACATAAAAACATCATAACAGAATATCACCTCTAAAGCATTATTATTATTATTATCATCCACTGTATTCAACAAAAATATATTTTGAAAATATGTATCCAGCGGCGTAGATAAGATGTGCAAACATTTGCTTTTCGAGAAAGTTTGATTTTTTTATTTAATTATGCTTCATCAAAGACTTTTAAAAATCGACATCTGAATAAAAGCAATCATTTCCCAAAATTCCACCACTAAAACATACCATGTGATAATGAAGGAAATTATACCCAAAGTCCAAAATATTTTGGAAATACAGGGTGTATTTGAAGTTGTGGTTTTCCTTGTAACACGAGACGGTAAAAGAAGCAAATTTCTCAAATAACATTTTCTCGAAAACTCAAAAAAAAATAAAAAAAATGTATATACCATATTAGATTTTGTCATGCATCATCAACTATAAAGTAGAAGAGTATTCCAAAAATAATATTGATTTCCAGAAAAAGCAGTGGCTTACTATTTTTTCATTTGAAAAGATTCAAAACCAATTCTGTTCGGACGCCACTGGTGATTTTTTAAAAAAAACTTCAACATCAAAAAATGTGATTAAATGGTCAAAAGAAAATTTTGTGGAAATATCTGGACTGATAGGTTAGTTATAATAAAAAAAGCTTTTTTTATATCTCGGAAACGAAGCATTTTCGAAAATAATTATTTGAAAAATGTTCTCATTTTCTTTCATTCTATACAGTGTTTAAATGAAAACCCCAACTTACAATACACCCTGTATGTTCAGATTCAGAGTCTTGACTATACGAGCAAAGATTTGGTTTTCAATAAAATATCATATATTTTGTTTTCAATAATGCAACAAAAAACCATTTTTTGGATGAAAACAATAGTTTTTGATACATCCCTCCATTGTCGTACACACAAAAAAGTTTCATCAACCAAAATTTTCATCAGCAAAAGATATCATGTGATCCCGCATACTAGAGAAAATTTCATCTACCGTTTAAAAAAAATTATATTTTGAAAATATCCCCAGTGGCGTACCTAGTCAAGACAAGACAAGACAGGGAAAACAGATTGTTTTCAAAGGAAGTTTCAAATATGTGTTTGGATCTTTTAGAAAAGACTCAAAAATCGTATTTATGATTGTAATCAGGCATTTCCGAAGAATAGTTTCAGTGGCTTACACATATATCATCATGCCATTTCACCACTTAAACATATCAAGTAATCTCTATCCCTCATAGAGTGGTAAAGTTTCTTTTCTGCTAGATTTTTCGTTTTGAAAGTTGTACCTTTCCGCACGCACTAGTGCTGAAAAGTTAATTTTCTGCACGATTTTCGAATTTTTATAAATGGAGATATTCAGGACTTATTCAATGATTTATGTTACTATTCTATCTCACGAGACATTTTGTAGCATTATTATAAAATCTTCGCGAACCAAAAACATTTTTTCAAATAAGATGGATATAACACTCGTTGGAAATAAATTGTACCTAACTCTGGCGGCGTCTTCTGTCGCGTGCGGAAAAGTACCACTTTCCGCACTTATAAGGTAAACTGGCTGACCCGGCAAATTCCATACTGCCTCATAATCAATAATTAACGTTGTGCTGAATGAATTTGTTTCACAATTTTCTTTTTTTCATCATCAATGTGATTAAATGGTCAAAAGAAAATTTTGTGGAAATATCTGGACTGATAGGTTAGTTATAATAAAAAAAGCTTTTTTTATATCTCGGAAACGAAGCATTTTCGAAAATAATTATTTGAAAAATGTTCTCATTTTCTTTCATTCTATACAGTGTTTAAATGAAAACCCCAACTTACAATACACCCTGTATGTTCAGATTCAGAGTCTTGACTATACGAGCAAAGATTTGGTTTTCAATAAAATATCATATATTTTGTTTTCAATAATGCAACAAAAAACCATTTTTTGGATGAAAACAATAGTTTTTGATACATCCCTCCATTGTCGTACACACAAAAAAGTTTCATCAACCAAAATTTTCATCAGCAAAAGATATCATGTGATCCCGCATACTAGAGAAAATTTCATCTACCGTTTAAAAAAAATTATATTTTGAAAATATCCCCAGTGGCGTACCTAGTCAAGACAGGGAAAACAGATTGTTTTCAAAGGAAGTTTCAAATATGTGTTTGGATCTTTTAGAAAAGACTCAAAAATCGTATTTATGATTGTAATCAGGCATTTCCGAAGAATAGTTTCAGTGGCTTACACATCAGTGGCGTACCTAGTCAAGACAGGGAAAACAGATTGTTTTCAAAGGAAGTTTCAAATATGTGTTTGGATCTTTTAGAAAAGACTCAAAAATCGTATTTATGATTGTAATCAGGCATTTCCGAAGAATAGTTTCAGTGGCTTACACATCAGTGGCGTACCTAGTCAAGACAGGGAAAACAGATTGTTTTCAAAGGAAGTTTCAAATATGTGTTTGGATCTTTTAGAAAAGACTCAAAAATCGTATTTATGATTGTAATCAGGCATTTCCGAAGAATAGTTTCAGTGGCTTACACATCAGTGGCGTACCTAGTCAAGACAGGGAAAACAGATTGTTTTCAAAGGAAGTTTCAAATATGTGTTTGGATCTTTTAGAAAAGACTCAAAAATCGTATTTATGATTGTAATCAGGCATTTCCGAAGAATAGTTTCAGTGGCTTACACATCAGTGGCGTACCTAGTCAAGACAGGGAAAACAGATTGTTTTCAAAGGAAGTTTCAAATATGTGTTTGGATCTTTTAGAAAAGACTCAAAAATCGTATTTATGATTGTAATCAGGCATTTCCGAAGAATAGTTTCAGTGGCTTACACATATATCATCATGCCATTTTACCACTAAACATATCAAGTAATCTCTATCCCTCATAGAGTGGTAAAGTTTCTTTTCTGCTAGATTTTTCGTTTTGAAAGTTGTACCTTTCCGCACGCACTAGTGCTGAAAAGTTAATTTTCTGCACGATTTTCGAATTTTTATAAATGGAGATATTCAGGACTTATTCAATGATTTATGTTACTATTCTATCTCACGAGACATTTTGTAGCATTATTATAAAATCTTCGCGAACCAAAAACATTTTTTCAAATAAGATGGATATAACACTCGTTGGAAATAAACTGTACCTAACTCTGGCGGCGTCTTCTGTCGCGTGCGGAAAAGTACCACTTTCCGCACTTATAAGGTAAACTAGCTGACCCGGCAAATTCCATACTACCTCATAATAAATAATTATTGTTGTGCTGAATGAATTTGTTTCACAATTTTCTTTTTTTTTCAGTTTTTCCGATGTTTCAATAATCATTCTGTTATTCGGGGCGGAGACATAACAAACATATAAAAAGTAATAAGAATCCTCCCAGCGATTTTCCAGTTAGGATGATATGTTGAATATCTGACAACATTTCTAGCGTACTTTTTTTGAAATGTTTAAACTGAAAACGTATCTATTGTCACAACACTGCAATAGAACCTAAATATCTAATTTGGACAAAATCCTTTGAAAAATAACAAAATTAAGCAAATATAACCTCACATTTTTGAGAAAAAAAATTGATCAAATCCCAAAAAGAGCCTACATAATCCAATTTGAACAAAATCCTTTGGAAAATCACAAAATTATGCAAACATAACCTAACTTGGACAAATTTTGGTATATCTCCAAAATCAAACCTCAAATTAAACCTTTCATATCTTATTTGAACAAAATCCTGAGGAAAATAACAAAACTTTTCGGACATAACCTCACTATGTATGTAATGTTTCAAAAAATGTTTTGATCAAATCCCAAATTGAACCTACATCTGATTTGAACAAAATCGTTTGGAAAATAACAGAACTATATGCAAACATCACCTTACTATGTCATTTTTTTTTTAAATGTTTTGATCAAATCCCAAATAGAACCTACAATATTATTATCTAATTTGGACAAAATCCTTTGAAAAATAACAAAATTAAGCAAATATAACCTCACATTTTTGAGAAAAAAAATTGATCAAATCCCAAAAAGAACCTACATAATCCAATTTGAACAAAATCCTTTGGAAAATCACAAAATTATGCAAACATAACCTAACTTGGACAAATTTTGGTATATCTCCAAAATCAAACCTCAAATTAAACCTTTCATATCTTATTTGAACAAAATCCTGAGGAAAATAACAAAACTTTTCGGACATGTATGTATGTAATGTTTCAAAAAATGTTTTGATCAAATCCCAAATTGAACCTACATCTGATTTGAACTAAATCGTTTGGAAAATAACAGAACTATATGTCATTTTTTTTAAATGTTTTGATCAAATCCCAAATAGAACCTACAATATTATTATCTAATTTGAACAAAATCTTTTGGAAAATAACAAAATTAAGCAAACATGACCACACTTGGTCAATTTTTGATCAAACATCAAATAAGAACCCACATAATTATTTGAACAAAATCCATTGGCAAATAATAAAACAATGCAAACATAACTTCACTATGTCAAAGAAAGGGAAGTTTTGTTTTCGGGTTCTTCCGGGAAATTTTTCAAGTTTTCTTTTCATAACATCACTCTTCATAATTCAAAGAACATTAAAAAAAAATCACCTAAATCGCTTCAGCCGTTCTCAAGTGATGGAGTGACCAAGAAAAACGGGATTCAAATGTATATATCAGATAAAGCTTGGATAGAATCAGCATCAGCACTGTTTTAGTTTTATGTTCACGTTCACTGAATTCACCTATTTTAACATTATGGCAACGTTGCTTTATCAGTCCTGACCTATGATTCTGTTTCAGTTTTGATTTTTGTATAGACTTAGAATAGACTCTGAAAATAAATGTGAACTTTGTCTGTTACTCGCATTAACGGGTAGATATTCTAACAGACGCACACAACATCCCCTTATGGAAAAAAAATAGAAATACTCTTTACTCATAATGTCATTTTTATCTTGACATTGAAAATGGCCGCCACGGCTGTAGAGAGTTTAGAGTCTCTTTCATTTCTTAGGTCTATGAATTGAATTGACATCAATATCATTAGGTGAGTTCGAATTTACGCTCTTCGTGCTCAGAGAGTTTAGAGCGGAAACTCGAACGCGCCAATTAAATCTACTCATTGACATTGACATCAGTTTGTGTTGTCACGGAAAGGTGACATGTGACATCCCGAATAAAAAGTTGTGTTTTCAGTTTTTTTCGGGGGATTTTCCAGCTTTTCTCGCCATAGAAACAATCCCAAGACCCTAAGGAACAATTAAAAAAAAATGACTCAAATTGCCCCAGCCGCTCTCAAGTTATGGATCTTCCAGAAGAAATCGGTACTTATTTTTATATATTAAGATAACTATTTCTGCAAGAGTGAGGTACAATGTTTTGTCTTCGAGTGTTTTTGTCCATCTTATTTAACAAAAAAAAATGATGCTACAAAATGACACATAAGATAGAATAGTAACATAAATCATTTTTTCTACGAGCGTGCGCAAAGTAACCACTTCGCACACTCATTTGCGTGTGCAAAGTAGCCTTTTCGGAAAAATTTTTCCCGCACTCAAATGTCAACTCAAATAACTACCTACCAATTTGTTGTTTTAAACTTCGTTTCCATACCAACCAAACTGTAGATAATGCACTTTGTAATGCACAAAATAATGTTCTTGTTATATTTCCCTTTTCAGTCAACATCAAAATGAAACACTCAATTCTTTTTTTGCGTTAAAAACGCATTCGCCAGTAACGTAAACAAACATTGATAATGACGACTTTCAATCGGCATTTGTGAGTTGTTCTTGCTTGATTTCGGTGCAAGTGTTTATCGGAAATCTTCGAAAGATTTGAGCTGAATACTGGCATCAAAAAAACCTGATCATGTATACAAACAAACGGACAATCAAATTTATAAAAGTATAAACGATTAAACGAAGACTGACTGACGCAGCTGTCTAGAGTGTCATGTCAAATCAAAACAGTGTTGCCAATAGCAGGGAATAAGGCGACAAAAGAGGAAATTTTATGAACAGTGATCGGACATGCCCTTGCATTTCAAATATAAAATAAATCAATTATGATTTTGATTATACCCATATTATCCAATTTCCAGCTGCCGCCACAAATTGTTCTTTCAATATAAATATATTGTTAAGCATAAATAATCATTATTCTCAAGTTCTATGTTTTTAAGTGCGTTCAAATAATATATTATCTAAAGTTTTTCGTGTCTAATCTTTGAACGCTCGTAGAAAAAATATTGTTCCTAAAACGTTCGCAAAGTGTCTTTCCCGCCCTTAAAGCATATCCGAACTCCGCTTCGCGTCGTTCGTCTAACTGCTTTTGCGTGCGGGAAAGCATCACTTTGCGAACTTGTTAGGAAAATAACTATTTTCTACGAGCGTATGCAAAGTAGCCACTTTGCACACTCATTTGCGTGTGCTAAGCAATCTTTTCCCACACTCAAATGTCAACTCGAATACCTAGCAGTTTGTTGTTTTGAACTTTGTTTCCATACCAACCAAATTGTAACCAATGCACAAATGCTCTCGTCACTGTTTACTTTTCAGTAAAAATTCAAAATAATAGACATGATTCTGTTCTGCGTCGAAAATCACTGTTCGCTTATTCGTGATTCTGCAACCGATGCAACAATGGGGAGAAATTTTGGCAGAAGCAACGACTCAATGCAGACTGGCTTTGGATAACCATGAGTATGACAGATCAATTATTGCTTCAAGTGTGTACAACGTTGCCAAGTTTTTTTAAGAGGTTTTTGTTATTTGGGCTGAATAATATTATCAAAAGTATTTTGTTTTTAATTTGTTGATGCTCGTAGAAAAAATATTGTTCCTGAAATATGCGCAAAGTGTCTTTTCCGCCCTTAACGCATATCATCCAACTACTTTGCGTGCGGAAAAGATTCACTTTCCGCACTTGTCAACCACTGTTTTAGAAAAATTCCAATTCTTTGTCAAAAAAACGTATCATGACCCTTTAAAATAAAGTAAATTTCCTCTGTTGATTTGTAGAAGTTACTTTTTGAAAATTTACCCAGTGGCGTCGGCAAGACGTAGATAGGGGAAACGACACAACTAATGGTTACTCACTTGAGGTTCGTGACTAAATCGAAATGGGATCCAAATAAAATCGAATTAAATCAAATCAAAAACTTGATGCATTCATTCTTTCAGCAAAAAAAAATGTGGAATATTGTAATATTTTTTGCTATAGAATCACTGTCCAGTTTTAATTTATTTATTCAAAGTCAATACAGCACAACAACAAATATTCATGTTCACAATCGCAGCCTATTCACGATGTATATTTCGCCTCCAATCAATAACTGAACCCACCTCTTCATCCCATGGCGACCTTTTTATAAACCTCAGACCGCCTCCGCCGATAATTCATGAATACCCTAGAATTGTCGGGAAAAAATCGATAGATGGCGAAGCTTCTGGTATGGCGGAGAACCTCTCGAAAGTTCTCACAGTGGACCGACTTTGTGACAATATGGTCGGAACGTTGTTTCCGATGCCAGCTGCCTTGAAATTTCGAACCACTGGGCATGTTTCGTCACAATATTGTTTCGTGAAAAAATATTCCAATCACCTATCGTTAAGTCCACCTCGTCAAAAGTAGAGGTATGATTATTAATACACGTGGTATCACTGCAATGTGAAACTTTATAAAATACCGTGGACCATTAACCGATTTCGCTCACCCCACCTGATGTTTATTTTTTGAATGGGAAGCGAAAAAAAACGTGAGAAATCATTGGTTCCTTGTTCGATATTTAATACCGCAGTATTATTGTTCTACCCATAATTGTTGTTTTTGCTGTGTTATTGTTTTACTGACTTGTCATCATAACATAGCTGGAAGTGTGCCAATGTTTATTGTTGTCCATGAGCAATTTCCAATTAAATTTAAATTTGACAACATATTGGGAAAATATATTTGTACTAGTTTTGTCCTATTGTTCACGTAATGTATACTATTATCATGTTTTGTATTGTTTTTACTCTAGCATTTTGTATTTGCTTTGTCCATAAAATTTATTTAAATTTTTCTGTGGCAATTAGGCATATTTGATTTGATTTGATTTGATTTGATTTGAACTTTCTCCGCATTTTATTGGTTTTCAAAACTCCTCAACCACATCCATATATTGGATAAATCCCTACTTTTGGCAACACTGTTTATCTTGATTGACAATGACAATAGTAACAACGGTCTACGCTTGTGACAATTGTACTGGAAAATGACAAATGTACTAGATCTCTTTGTGTTGAACTAGAATATCAGTACAATCAGCATGATTGTTGTACTAGGTTTGGCACACAGCTGAAAAAGTAGAAACACTTCGTGCCCCTAGTGTGTATTCAAATAGCACACCGTGATATCCTTACCTCGGGCGTTTTCTTGAATACTTCTGACAAATTTCCATAGCAAAAACGCATTTGACTGGAGCGCCGAACTAATACACACATGGGCTGGGAAAGATTGACTAAGAGAACAGTGACTATGCACTGTGATGGAATCGAATCGGATGAAATTTGCGTGCCGAAAATTTGGCACGAATATTGGTTCGGAAAATTGATTTTTCCGCACGGCTGTAGAAAACATTTATTTTGATATTTTTATTTGATAAGGGACTCAAAAGAGCGTCGGAAAAAATAATATTCCCGTGATCTAAAAATAAAGTTTATAACAATAACTTGACTTATAAAGATAAAATAGTTATTTTTCTAACAAGTGCGCAAAGTGATGCTTTTCCGCACTCAAAAGCTTCAAAGGCGGAAAAGACACATTTTGACAAAAAATACCTTCTATCTCCCAAATAATTCAAGCGAGGAGGTTGAAATTTTCAGTTAAAAATCATCAAAATGTTTAGGAATTGAAAGCTTCAAAAAATATACAACATCCACTCATTGCAAGTGAACTTAAGTTTAAAAGGGAATTTTGCCAGAGAATTCGTCCCAAACTATTAAGGCCAGAAGGTTGAAATTTTTACGAAAATCGCTTCAAATAGTTTTTTTCTATGTTTAATGGTGGAGATCCACTACTCTCTACCATGATACTATTACAAACAAGATATGATCACGCGCAGGCTTCGCTGACGTCATTGCGTGTCCGAACCTCAAAATGCATAGGTTTCCTAGGTAACTCGGTAACCATGATACTGACACAAACAATATAGACTCTCGCACATCCCACTTCAGAAGTCATCACGTGACCTAGCTGAAACCTATACAATCAATGTCACGCGGAGACGTCATGTGTGACCCAGTTCAAATTTTGACCAGCAAATGGTTACTAGGTTATGGATGTTTTGAATCCAACCTCACTTTTGACTCGCGGTGACGACATGCGCGGCCTGGTTCTAATTTCGTCCATCAATTGATCATATCTTGTATGTTTTAGTATCATGACTCACTACTATTATTGCGAATCATGCTTGTTGTTGTTTTTGATTCTGACGAACGATGGCGTTACGAACTATAACACTTCACTTTAATCAACATTCTCACCAATATGTAGCTTGTTATTTTAAATGTCCGGGTCAATGTCTAATTATCCTGCACTAGTTCTATAAGTTGTGTATGTGAATAAAAATAGCAAAAACATGGAAAATTCTCCCGAGTATTGGGAGAATATTTCGTAACGATAAAACGAAGTAATTTGTCATATATATGCCATCCAGCAGTCTCATCTGTGCGCGAAAAAATTCCTAATGGGTCACTTACAAGCTAACTTAATATCCTCTAAAATCTGCGAATTTCCATTACTCCACTCTAACCCAATTTAATTCGACGCTTTCATGTCGCTCTATTCTGCATTCTAGTTTCAAAGCGTCTTCTTGGACGATAACAATAAAGCTTCCATGACCTCTTTGTAATGCAAAATGAAGGTTTTAGAATTTAGCCGAGCAGTAATTATATTACTGTTAATACGTAGGTCTAGTTTTTCGCTCTCTTCCATTCTTTCGCATGGAACTTAACCTTCCTTTGTGCCGGGAGTTTCCATTAAATGGACACTAGTATTTATTGTCATTATAAAAGGGCCGAGGATATTCAATTTCATGCCTTGATGAGTTCGTTTGTCCATATTTCAATTATTGTCGAGAGTTGAGCTTTGACTAGATTAAATTTGTCCGCTTTGGAACGAGTTTGATGGATTTACAAGGCACTTTTTGGAGCGGAATGTTTCTCAAAATAGCTGAAAAAGTCAGGCTATTGTAGTTTTGGCCTGGATTGATGAGATTTTCAGAATATTTGAAAATGTATATCATACCTTCATAAGTTATGGAAAATTACATTTTTGCAGAAGATTGATGCTTCTGGGATTTGCAAAGTATAGTTGTTTTTTTCCATTTTTCCCATTATAAAGATACACAGTGTCGATGTAAATCTAGTGAAACAGTAGGCCGAGTAGTTTTCAATTTTGCGCTGACAACTCTTTTTCATTTATCTCCCGGCGCACATTGGCAAAGCAATCTCGCGAAACAACTCCGAATGACTGACAGACAGATGTTTACGATACATGCCGTTTTTGCCAAATCATCGTCAACTCGAAAAATACAGTTGATAGTTGGAAGTTTTATCTCGCACGTTAGCGGGCCTTTTTCCCTTTTATTTCAGCCGCAGAAATGAGAGAAACGATGACATAAAAGATTTATTCGTCATTGAGCGTTTTTTCAGCCGTGAAGTAATTGGTTTGAGTGCGGCGACGCCATGTTTTATTGAAATTCTATTTCTTTCGAATGGAGAATTTCGGTTTTTTGCTTGGTTGATTTTTTTCAGATGGCTTGCGTTGTTTGTATGATAGCAAAAGTCTTGAATTATCAAATTTCAAATGGGTCACATTTTTATCGTTATTAAAAATTTCATATTCCTATGTGAAGCTTGAAAAAAGTCATAACTTGAAAATTTGGGGACAAAAATCAAATTCAAATTTCTTAACTTCAAGAGCTGGCCCTTTTAAGTTCAAATTATGAGCCAACTTTCGTCAATTTTTTTTTTGAAGGAAATCTTGTAAAAACTCTTCTGATCTCCTAAAATTTGATTGCTAAAACTTGAAGAGTTGGTCAAAAACTCCTCAAAACTCCTTTCAAGCTGAAATGGTGAGCCAACTTTGATCAATTTTAATTTTTGAGGGAAATCTTGTCAAAAGTCTTCTAACACAAGAGTCGAAATTGCACAGCAAGGAAAAGGAATAGGAGCTTGTATGTTCATACTGTTACCAAAAAGTATATTTTTTGAACTTTGAGGAATTTTCATGTCAAGTGCATCGGAAATTCTCAAAAAAATATTCTTTTCAAGACATATATGCACTGGGAATATTCCAATAGGAAGATACTATACTGTCTTGTCGTTTTCCTAGCATATTCTCAGAAAAACATTCTTTCTATGACTCTCTGCGAATGTGCCTGAAACATTCCATACACCCACGTTTTAGGCATATGCCTTTTGATCACAACCAAATGCTTTAAACATTCCTATCATATCGAGAAATGACCTGGTGATCTACTTAGAATATGCCAAGCATATTCCGCAATGGTATGTTCATAGCTTGGAGGTATCCTTTTATGCATAGCATACACCTGGAATAATTATTGATGCATGTCACGAGTACTTTTTTGACATGTGCATCTTGGCGACCATCAAATATGCTTAGCATATCCCTATTCCAATTGGAATTTTGTTGAAAATATGGAAAATATTGGGAAATGGCCTCTATTAATGAAGTAATCACCGTCTAAAGAACCGCCAATCAACATACCTTAACCCCTTTTCGCGATCCAACATGCTAGGTGTGGTACCCATAGTGAACAAGCAATATGAAGTGGAAAACCATGGAAAAAAGCGCTTGGCTGCACCATAACCCGGTGGAGAAACAGGCTAAGGTATCAGTGGTTGCGACTCGACTGTTAAATTGACAGGGGAGGTGCCGCACACGAGAGAGCTGCTGATCGCGCTGGATCTCTCCAATGCGTTTAACATAGCTAAGTCCATGACAGTGGACAGAAAGTTCGAGCGTATGGAGATACCAGCGCAGATGCGGAACCACGCTTTGGATTTCATGAGAGGCAGAAGGGTTGAAATTGGCTGCGTCGAAACAGAAGTAGACAGAGGGATGTCCGCAAGGATTGAGTCTAGGGCCAACACTTTGGATTTTGTGTATTGAAGATTAGTTCAGAGCAATGGCGTATCCCTTTGGCAGGGAGGTGAGTGTGCAGGCCTTTGCGAACAACCAGCATGTTTGGATGAGGGGGCATCTTACAATTTGAGTTCTCAGGATTGCAACTTGAGGATTTCGTGTGGTGAAACGCTCGATTACCTTGGTCTGAGGATGATGTTCAACTACATTGAGCACACGAAGATGGTCAGAGCGAATGCGTCAACTCTGGCATCCAGGTAAGCTGGGATGGCAAGACTCGAAAAAAAGTGAAAGGAGCTGCTGAATAAAATCTATGAAAACATCGTGGTGCCAGCGGTTCTGAACGGAGCTAAAATATGGTGTGAGAGTGGGGAAATAATTAAGAGCAACATAAAGAATTTTTCTGGTATCGATGAGGAGGGTGTCCTGTACGCCACTGAGGCCCTGAGGCTCAATTCTACAATCAAATCCGTACACGAATAGTGTAGAAAATCAAATGCATAGTCCTATACGGATTAATTAGAGAATTGGTTTTGTGCGGAACCGTACCGCTGGATACAAGGACATGGGGCAGATATTTAGGTTGGGAGGAAATTCAGAGGAAAAGAGAGTTGAGAGGCGTCAGAGTTGACGAAACAGTATCTTTTACCCAGCGGTCCGGTTTTGGGTGGAGTATGCCGGTCAGCGAGAGCAAGGTCTTTGTCGAAGTAAGCTTGAAGAAGGGAGTACTGGGAATCGGCTGTTTCTCTGAGGACCCTCGAGTGCTAGGTGTGAGTGAAATTTTCGAGGGTAAATTTGAAGCCGTTAGGCATGGCGTGAGAGTGCTAGAAGGAAAGTGTGGTATGGTGGTGTGCGATGATCAGTCTGCGGTGGCTTTTGATAACAAGACTACCACACATCACAGGGCAGTTGGGGAAATGCAACAGGATGATCTTCTGGCCCACGGGGGCAGAAGCAGCAGCGCGGAGCGCGCGGTGCTGGAGAAAGAGAAGCTGTACTGCGTTAGGCGAATTAGGGGTGAAAGAAGAAGAAGAAGACTGTCTTTCCAAGGAGTGCAGCTGCTGACATGGCATGGCAGCCTCAACACCCACCTGCACCGCTTAAAGCTGGGAGGAGTGGCAGGCTTGGCATGCCCCTGTGGCACGAGGCCGGAAAGCAGGGAGAATAACTTCTTGCCAAGAAGGGCAAAGGCGAAAGGGATGTTTGACCCCTTCAGGGATACACAGTTGATAGTAGGAGGCAGAAGAGTTGAGGAGGCGATATTGGTCATGAACAAATGGGCGGCACTGGCGCTGAGGGCAGGGGGCGATCACCTGAATAGACGAGGGAATGGACCTGTGGGATTGCCCATGTAGGTCATCTAATGATCATCTGCCATAATCATGAGCCATGCAGCAAAGCTAATGATGTGGATCATTCTTAACCGGACACGCTCCAAGTCCGACTTCCTAAGCCGATCCTTGTACGGCTTCAGAAGAGGTTCAGGAATAAGGATGGTCATCCTGGGTTTAACCTTAATAGCCTAGAGGCCGAAAGGGATCTCCTTGTTTTCTTCGTAGACTACAAGAAGTCTTCCGACCGCATCCACTAGAACCATAGGAGATGCATCCGAACATCAACTGGCAACACCTCTCACGTAAATATCGAAAGAGGAGTAAGCTCGTCAGGGCTGCCTCCTCTCCCCACAATCGCTGATGACCGAGCTGAAGGAGCAAAACCAAATGGCACACACAGTACTTTACAATTTCAAAGGAGAATAAGAAATAGCTGGAGCAGGATTCGTGAAGATGCGAAGCGTAACCTGCAACACGCGTTTGTTAATCGAGGTAAGATTGAGCGGATGATCATTATTATACTGGTGTGAAACTTTGACCCTAAAGCAGGAGGACCCTAGAACAACAAATGCAGAGGTACTTACTAGAATGAACCCCCGCCCAGTACCCTGTCAGTAAAAACAACAAAAATAAAGAAAATGGCCTACCTCGGCCATCTAATGGCACACGAAGAATTCGAACAATTGCGTTTAATAAAGAGTGTTCAATAAAAAATACTATCAAGTCACCTATGGATTGCAATTGTTTCAAAAAACGTATGTCTTGGCTAACATCGCAATTATGACATGACATCCACTTTCAAACCGTCACAGATGCCATGATGCCAAACCATACAAACTAGCCACGACCTACGTTCATGACAGAAGAGGGGAGATCCAGAGGTGATTCGATCGTATTTTTTATTGAACACTCGTTACCTCAAGGGAAAATTGAAGGAAAATGAAGCATAAAAAGCAAGAAGAAATCTTGGCTCAGAAACATACGGGATTGGATGAGGAATTCGATTGGTAACACTTCAATACATCGAGTCCAACATGGTCACCAATCTCAACCAAGACGGCACCTACGAGGAGGAACAACAGCAACTCGAGGTCCTTGAGGAGATATTCTATAATTGTTTAGAATGTGCACAAAAGTAATAAGAAATTCAATTCTTTGATCTATTTGTAATGTACATTTGTCTATAATTTCCTCAAACATTTACCTGTAAATTTTCAAAACTATTGCTTCGTTCTTAACTTTATGACATACAGTTATAATAATTACAGCAGAAGTAAGAAGTTTCGCGCATAAAGAGCGAAGAGAAAATACAAGATATTACTTGGAAGTTGTTTAAAATTTCAAAGTTTTAATGAGGGGCCATGTTAGTTGAGTTAAATGCGACGCGCCAGGAAACATTTGTATGAATTAATTTCGTTTAACGGCTTCTTCAGATGTGCATTGTCATACAGCTTAGTCGAAAAGTTGCAGATCACCCCATAATGTCTCGGTCCTGACACAACTTAATTGATAATGGCAATAAAATATGACAATATTTTTTGCAGGAGCGCTCATCATGTCAGATCGCTATCGCGGACAAGGAATGAATGGAAAACAGCACATCTACATATCAGTGATTAATGATGCTACTCGAGAAGAAAGCGGGGCAAAAACGCACATCTCCGAAACTGTGGAGGAAACTAATAGATCAAAATATTCTTATTCATATCTACGTTTTGAAATATTTCTCTGAGGATCCGGGAAACATTTCAATGGTATACTTTGGAGATAACAACAAATTTTTGTGGAACTTCGAGGAATGGGTGATACGTGGCCTATTTGAATTTCTACTTGTTCCATCAATGTCAAGCAGGGTCTGTATATTTGATAGAATCTTTGATGCGACTGATTGCGAAAAACTTGATCCGGAATTTTGTCCAGTATTCTGGCAAATTTTTGTGGCTCAACTTTCGGAAATGACTTATATATAAGAAAGTATTGCTCATTTAGTATCTGGATACCTCTAGAAGCACAATTGTTAAAGAAATTTGCTGCGGAGATGTTTTTTTTCATTGTTCCCACTTTAGAAAATACGAAATCAGTTACATGAAAAATCGTTTGTTCATTGCATTCTGAAGGATTATCTAAACATATTTATAGAAAAAAATCGCGGAAATGTGACATTTTAATTTTTTCTTTAATAAAAAAAAATAAAATACTGATAAGTTTATTTTATTGGGTTGATTTGGGTTAGTTTGTGTTGGTTCGGGTTTCTTTGGGTAAGTGAGGGTTCGTTTTGGTTAAATTGGGTTATTTAAACGATAATGTCATATTTCCGCAAAAAGTTTTTTGCATGCTTAGAACTAGCGCAATGTTTTCCTTTAAATGATTTCGGTTTTTCCAAAATCAAGAAAATGAAGATGATGCATTTCCGCCAAAGATTGATTGTTCAGTTGTGTCACTAGAGCGTTCCAGATACTAAAAAATATGAATAAGACATTTATATCTGATTTCGTCTGAAGAAAATTTCACCTATTATCGGGAGTGACCCAGAACTAGATTTATCTTTTATGAAACATTCCATTCTGTTTTCCGCCATAGTCTGTTTAAAGAGTTGTTATTTGCATCATATTTTGTTCATTTATTGTAAAAAAAGATTATTAGCAGTAATATCAACTTAATTTTACACAGTCCGGCAACATCGCTTTACAATAACGATAAGCTTGTCCTTATTTCCTCGTTATTAAAGAAATCTGTTATGGTTAACGATAACGGATTGATATTTTGGCACCGCGCATGCTCAGAATAACGATATGAGAATTTAAAAATGCAAAAAGTCGCTATCTTTGACTTGAATAACCGTTATTCAAATATCTCCCAATACTTATGGGACACCCTGTACACTGCCTGAAACTATCTATGTAATTGGTACAAGAAGATTGTGGAGTTCTGAATATCTAGAATCGTCTAGAATTGTCTATAAATGTTCGGTGAAGATAAAAGATTTTGGAAGGTTCTAGAATGTTCGTTATGATTCCATAAACGTATGATATTCTCAAAGAAGTTTTGATTATGTCTTGCCCAACAATAGATACTGGTCATTATTATGTAGTTGGAAGCGTAATAAATTCTCAATAATCTTTCAAAGTAGGTCATCCCCGAATCCTGAGAATATTCGAAAATTTTGTGGAATGTTCGAGAAGATTCTGGAAGTGTATGGAGCAATGGTAATAATTCTAGGATTACTTAAGAAACGTATTTAATTTTCAAGAATGTGTTGATTAGGCTATTTCCGAATGCTAGAAATAATCGAGAATTGCCTAGAATGTTCGAGATGGATCCAAAAGTCCATAGAACAATAATTGTGATTATTCAAGGATTACCTGGAAGCGTACTTGATTCTCATGGATATGTTGATTGGGTCGTATTCTCGGAACCTAGAGATATTCGAGAATTGTCTAGACTGTTCGAGAAGATTCTGGAATTGGACAATAGTAATATTTCCAGGATTACTCAGAGGCGTACTTGATTTCCAAGCATGTTTTAATTAGGTCATTCGTGAATCCTAGACAAATTTGAGAATTGTCTAGATTCCGGAAGTGTATAGAACACTATTAATAATTCTAGGATTGCTTAGGAGCGTACTCAATTTTTAAGGATGTATTGTGTCGATTAGGTTATTTCCCTGGTTATTTCTGAATCCTAGAATCATTCGAGACTTGTCTAGAATGTTTGAGAAGACGGAAGTGTATAGAACAATAACAATAGTGATAACTCTAGGATTACTAAGAAGCGTACTGATGGATATGTTGATTGGGTGGTATTCTTGAATCCTAGACATTTTCGAGAATTGTCTAGAATATTCGAGAGGAATCCGCAAGTGTATAGAATAATAGCAATGATTCAAGGATTATTGAACATTTCCGAATCATAAAAGTATAAGATAATGTTTAGAATGCTCAGGAAGATTCTAGAAAGTGTAAAGAAAGTCAAATTGATTGAAAATGTAGCAAATTCTCAGGGATTCGAGAATTTTCGTGAAAAGTCTAGAACGTTGGCTATAATGCTAGGAATACTCGAAAACATACCAAATTCCCAAAAATGAAAAATTAGGTTAGTCTTATGTGTGGAGAAAGTCTAGTTAGAGATCATCCAAAAATATTCGGGAATTATCTAAATATTATAAAACCAAGTGTTCAAGGGGATCTAGAAATACACATACGGGATAATTCTAGTGATGAAAAAGATTCAAAAATGGTCCGATATATCTCCCATATTGTGACCTTGGAATTTTTCGACGATCCTCGACGGGGAGGTAGAATCGTGTTTTCCTTATCTCGGGCGCCACCCTTTGGATTAACGTGGTAAAGAGCCCACAGAGCTTCTAGACAGGTAAAAAAATTCCAGGCGTTCGTAGAAAAAAAATACAGTTGAAATTAAAACAAAACGCGATTTTGACAGTTTTTTTGTCGAAAAACTGGACCAAACACTTTATCCTCCCTCGAATAGTTTGGAACATTGACCTACGTCCCCCTTGAGAGAAAGAGTTCATTAGTAGCAGCTGTATGGGGCCACGACAGAACAGTTATTGCAGCATTCGTTTACAATCCCGCCTTTCAGCTTAACAATTCCTCTCTTGGTGCTTCAAGCAGGAGTGAATACCTATACCTTTAGCATTGAATGTTTTGGTCCCAACACAATGATGATAGGCCAGTTTTGTTTTTGTTTACTTACCGGTGAAACGCCCGATTTTCGCCTGTTTTTTTTTCTCTGGCCACACACTACACACTTTTTAGGCATTGTTTATCAATTAAACACTATATCCCGCAATTTAGAACAGACAGAGCAAGACTTTTTCTGAATAATTGAGAAATAAGCAAACTATAAACGCATCAAACTCACTTTAGCGGACGTTTGTGAACAATGCGTCAGCCGGTCCGTCCTCAAAGTTGCGACCGGATGTTGCCATATTTCATCATGAAATGTAGAGCTTCATACAAATGTTCACCTTCAACAATGTTTTTTAACGACAGAAAAGTCATTTGTGACGGAAAACTGAGAATACGGAATTATAGGTGTTTAAGATTGATGATTTGGTAGTTGAATTAAATTATTTTTGCCAGTATTTTTCATAAAGCTATAAAACATTAAGAGCACATGACAACGGCGCTGAAATGAAGTAAATAGCTTCATGAGGGAGATGTTGGGGTTAGCAATATTTGTTTTGTTACTTGTCTTGAAATTTTAAGTCTATGCTTGATACTATGGAATATGCGGCTGGTACGATACGATAATCAACAGAAACGTTACGTAGACTGTTCGGAAAAGTGGTTGAATAGTTTATTTAAACGCGGTGCACATGAAATGATATTTAAGTGAAAATACGGGATTGATTGATACTAATCAAGTTGGGGAAAATAAGAATAACTCGAATTTAACCGGGAAAACCAATCTGGAGAATTCGTAACTTCGTTGCGCATATTATATTAATTTTAAATTTCTTATAGTAGTTCTACAAGCATGCAACATTTCAACCTCTACAATTTGTGCTGATGCCAAAATTGATCATTCAATATCATATCAAGTTTTGATTTTGTTTATTGGAGTAGTAAGGAGAAGCAAATATTGGGTTCTGAATCAATTTTATAGATTTTCCAAATGATGTTCAAAGGAATTTCTAAAAATTCATTTATTGAATAAATACAGCAATTTTCGATTATTCAGTGGCACACTCATTTTTTTACAATTTCGACAGAAAAATGTTTTTTGTTTATTGTTAATATCTTTCTCAGTCAACAATACAGCTTTTCAACTTGATAAATCACAAAAAGAACGACAGCTCAAAACAGCATATTGTACTTATCCATGTTCAAATAGAACATTTCAATCCAATTTGCAATAATTATCCGATGTCGATGTCAAAAGAAATTCACTACATTCACAATTCCAATATAGTTAATCCGAAATTACAGTTGCACTTCGACAGAATGTTATTTGTTTTGGACATATTAGTCGAGAATCATTGAACGGTTGCTTTGTCCGTAACTATAGCTAAAAAGATCATTTGAACACAATATATATATATAGATGCAGCATAACATATTGAAAAATACCTCGTTCATTTTAAAATCATTATAAACTATACAATATCCACGTTTTTGATCAAATGGGCACTGAATAATGTCAGGATACACTTGGATTATTCTATCCAATATTTGAAAGTCATCAGAGCAAAATTTTGTTAAAAATACGCAACAACAAACTAAATAAATGATAAAGAAAACGCAAATTTCGCCATATCACCGCAAACCGGTTGGAGCTAAAACCATCCTCTCTAACACTCCTTTTCTCATTACAGTCATACACGCTAGACGGAGATAAATATACTTTGTGACGTCAGCATGAGTAATGGATGTCTCTTTAATCGTTGATTACTACATCAATAGAGGTCGTCTGTTGAATTTTAAACATAATGGCATCAGTACTTACTAATCCCTATATTTTTCATATTTCCTTGACTTTACTCGGAGTCCATTGAATTCCCTTTCTTTGGGAAGTGGTACCTCTGTACCTTGACCTGCAGCCTTTTACTTTTTTGGTCTGAACCATCCCATGGTTTTTACGAAGTTCATATCCATCATTTCATGAGGCCTCTTTCCTTTAGAGCTGGACAGTGGCATAGTAGGTTCTATAGTTTCATCCTCCACGATGCACTCATTGCAGAGACCATCGGGTCCCTGATGTACCCCACTTCCGGAGCATTCTTCCGATCTCACTATCTAGTGATAACTACCTCTAGGATGCTCACTGAAAATTTATTCTGCTTTAGTAATGTCCATGTCTTTTCCATATCCAAGTTTGGCCACAGAGCTCTTGCCTTTGCCTTTGCTGCTTGTGAAAAATTGGAGATCTTGTCCTCCTTTATTATGTGGTCTTATTCCGAATCCTCTCTGCAAGGTATTTTAACCACCCCCTTATTCTCGAAAAAGCTCTTGGTCACCTTAAAGTAAGTTGTCATTTGTAGCAGCTCACCTCTTGGTTGTTCATTGACTATGAGATTTTTTTCACCACAATTGTTGCCTGATTCCACATTTTGGCTTCCCTCAGTCTGAGAGTTCCCTTTGCGGTAGTGCTTTTGATTGTTGTAGAATCACCTCTTAAGCGGCCTGCGGTTAGCTACTCTTTGTTGTTGTGCGTTTGTGAGCAATTAAGAATAATTATTTTCTGAATTTATAATTTATCTTTCCTTTATCCATTTGATGTTGATTTGTTTCGTTTGGATCTTTCTAATTTCTTTTTCGATAAATTCGGTCCTCTATGTCGACCACGTTTTTGTAACGTTTCCATTAGAAGATCAAATTTCTCCTTGCAGGATTCTGTTGTTTGATGATTCTTGGGCTTGGTGCGTTCTTTGAAAGTATCATTTTTAGCCTAGTAGGCTCATTTGACTCATTGTCTCACTGAATGACTGCCATGAGCCTCTTTTGGCATTCCTCATTTTATTTTGGCATCTGTTGAAGCTGATCTTCTACTCATTTCTTTGCCATTAGTTTTTGACTGGTTGAGAAGCCTTTGCTTTGACCCTAATTTTCCGCAGTTATCCACCAGGAAGGCGTCATGCTTTTGCATGGTCGGTCAACGGACATGATTTGGTGAAAGGCTTTACCTTAATTGCTTCTCTAGCTTCCTCACCTTATCCTCTATTTTCTGTTTGGTAGGATTCTGTGATACCTTGACAAAAACCAGTAGTTTCTCATGGAAAGCCATGAGACCAAAGAATGTTGTACCAGTCTGTTTTACGAGGACCCCGGAATGGTTCAACCTCTAGGAGTTCGCTATTGATTAGAGGAGAAGTCTCCTTTGATCCAGAAAATTTGTTTGAAAAAGACCCCACAATTTTTAAACGTTAGTTGGCTCATCAGAGTTAGTAGCCAAAGTTAAATCCAACACCTTTTCACTAACTCTGTTGACGATACACATCAAATACACGTTAAAATTGTTGGTCAGGGAGTCTATCTTGCATTCACCATTGAATCAAATTTTGCATTTTACATTTATGCACCAGAAAAATTCATATTCATATTCATATTAATCAAAACAAGTGACGTGAACCTAATTACACCACACTCCCCGGTGCAAAATTGCTTTTTACCACTCTCCATGATTTTAAGCCATAAAAGCCGTATACACAGATCCAATATACATCCGATAAGTCAATAGCGCGATTCGGCCCTTTAATAGCCCTTATGGATAACGAATTCTAATGTGCGGCTTAAAATTCAAATCGCTTCACGTTCCATAATTGGCGATTTTTGATAGAGGATCCCGTGGGATGCTACAAAAAAAATTGTACACAGCTTTGCCTCTCAACAGAATAATTTAAGCCTCCTAACTGGAAGCCAAAGTTTTTGTCGACTGATGAATTTCTTATGCCCCTAATTACTTTCAACTTAGGGTTTAATGAAACTTTCGTCGATGCTTTGAGAATATCATGAAGTTTGTATTGACATATAAAACTACTTACATTTGACGTCGAGTAGTACAGGGTTGCTTTCTCCGTCTCCTTCTTGGTTGTGGCCAACGCAAGTGTAGTGTCCTGCTCTAGCTGTGGTTATGGATTGCAGTACCAGACTTTGGTTGCTGACTATGGTTCCGGTTGCCAGGTTGTTGTATAGTTGTTTTCCCTGCAAAACGTTTTTTTTTAGAACAGGGCAGAAAGTCGATCACCCTGTATATTTTCCAGTGCCATTTCACGGATTTGACGGCGTCTGCTTCATCGCGTGGAATTAAATACTTCAGGGATTTGCCTTTTCACGGATTTGGACAATTTCACGGATTTGATCATTTCGAAGAGACATCACGAATTGGACCACCTTTGTCACGTATCTACTTCATGAAAATCTCCATCCACAGTCTGATTTTATCACAATTGGCCATTTTCGAGGTGGATATATTCAATTCCATCACGAATTTGACCACATTATGGACTTGTCTGTTTCACAAACTTGATTACTTTAAGAATTTGACTGCTAAACGTATTTGAATACTTTACGAATTTGACCATTTCGTAGATGTTGAATAATTTTGTCGCGGAATTATTCATGACGGATTTCAATTCTCCGCGAAATCACATAATTTCCCACAGATCTGACTAATCCACGGATTTTGTTTCAGTAAGACATCACGGGTTTGACTAATTATGCTACATATTAGACGATTGAATGTAAGTGGATACTTCACAGATTTGACTATTTCACGAATCAAATTCCTTCAAGGATTTGAGTATTTTCGACATCTGCCACTAATTTGACTACCTCACAGATTCGACTATTTCATGAATCTGACTATTCCATGGATAAGACTATCCCGATTTATAAGATCACTTATTGAACCTTGCACCCTTGCTATGTATCTGACTATTTCATGGATTTGACGAATTCGAGGTATTTGATTTCAGCACGACATTGACCACTTTCCTCGTATATTTGACTATTTCACAAATGTGATTCCATGACGGATTTTGCCTATTTTGAGACACTTTTGTCACGGATTTGACTACTTCATGGATTGGACTGGTGACTTGAAGGAAGTGTGGCAAGATATTTGATTCTATCGAGGATTTGAGTACTTTTGTCATGGATTTGACTATTTCACATACTCAAAGAAGATGATGGCATGTGATTCCCGTTTATCAAGCGAAAATTTGACAGTTCCACTCCGAAATAGAACTAAAATCAACTCCTTCGCAGACTGGCGCGAATTATTCGCAGCCGCGGCGAATTTCGCTGATTTTTGACACTTTATGATGACATCTTACATGCAAATGTGTCAAAATTATGACTAAAAAGGGGGTCACCTTCAAGATACCCAGAGACTCCCGTGAATAATTCGCAGCCGCAGCGCGGATTTATCTGTTTTTTTACATAGTGTTGACACATTTGCCTGTAGAATGTGTCAGCTGCGATTAATTGGCGCCAGTCAGTGGTTTTTTCAAATTTCAGAAAAAAAAACTTTAAAAAGTTATTCCGGTACCGGGAATCGAACCCGAGCCTCCTGGGTGAGAGCCAGGTATCCTAGCCACTAGACCATACCGGAGATGAAAATGAAAGTGTACTTTATAGGCGCGAATCTAAAATAATACAGCGTTGCCATATAAATATTACGATGAAAGTCTAAAATCCGACTTTCTTGTGCCAAATTCACATACATATTGATAAAACTAGGTTTTTATTGATTTATTAAGTGATATTAGCGACTTCAAGTCGTGACCACGAGAATACGGCGACTTACCGCGAGTTGCTGCGCGAAAGACGAGCACGGATTTTTCGCACGCGACTCGTCGCCGTGTTAAGGTGCGTACAGACCTGACGAGACAAGTACCGTGGTTATCCTTTCCTTAAAATTTGTTTTTCAAAATCCAAATTCTGATCACAAATACGGTTATGGCAATTTTTGAACCATTCATCACCATGTATATCATTTTCAGCAAACTGCCATCACAGTGCAAATACACAGGAGGATACAGGAAGTTTTTCCTCACAATTATTGAGAAATTCCGTTCACAAATAAGGGCGTGGCAATTTTCGAAAAATTACATTAGATTTGATGAAGCATATATAGCTACATTGATCCATAAATCACTTTGTAAAAAATTTACATCAAACTTCTACCGAGGTATAAATATACAGGGTAATTAAGAAAGGATTTCCGAACATTTTGTTTTTTGTTAATCCACAAATAGATGCTTGACAATTTTTCAAAAACTACTTACGATTTGATGAAGGATTCGATATGAACCCATAAATTACCCTGTATATTATTGTTTCCAACAAACTTCGATGAATGTACCATTGTATAGGGTGATTGAGGAAGGTTTCCCCTTGAATTTTGTATCTTGAAAATTGAAATTCCGTCCACAAATAATGTGGTTATTTTTCAAAAATTATACCCATTGGATAAGGTATTTGAAATGGAACCAAATCACCCTGTATATTATTTTCAACAAACTGCTTTCAAGAACAAATAAACAAGGTGATAGCGGAAGGTTTTTCTTACGATTTGAATTTTGAAACCTTGTCCTAAAATAAGGGCGTGGCAATTTTTGGAAAATTACGATTTGATAAAGCTATTGATATTATCCAATAAATCAACCTGTATACTATTTCCATAAGATTTCCACCAAAGTGAAAATACACAGAGTGATCAAGGAAGGTTCTCCTTTAATTTAATATTTGAAAATTATAATTTAATCCTTGAAAATTGAAATTTTGTTCAGGAATAAGGGCGTGACAATTATTTAAAAATTACGCACGATTTGATAAAGTGTTTGACATTAAATCATAAATAACCCTGTCTGCAATCTTCTATGAGAGTACAATGTTTTCCTTACAATTTGTTTTTTGAAAATCAAAATTCCATTCACGAATAAAGGCGTGGGAATTTAAAAAAAAAAGTAAAGCCAATTGGATGAAGCATTTGACATAGAACCATACCTTCTATCTATTAATCCTGTATATTATTTCCAGCAAACTACAAATATACAGGTTGATAGAGGTAGGTTTTCCTTATTATATCAAAATTTTGTCCATAAATAAGGGCGTGGCAGTTTTCAAAAGATCTGTTACGATTTGATGAAGCATTTGATATAATCTTATTATAGATCATCTTGTATATTATTCCAACAAATTTTTATCAAAGAACAAATACACAGAGTGGTTAAGAAAGGTTATTCTACATTTCATTTTTTGAAAATTGATTATAAATGAGGGCGTGGCTATTATTAAAAAACCACTTACGTTTTGAAGCTTTTGATATAATTCTAAAAATCACCCTGTTTATTTTGTCCAAATATTTTTTATCAAAGTACAAATATACAAGGTGGAAGAGTAATGTTTTCCCTACAATTTAGTTTTTGAAAATTGAAATTTTATTTATAAATAAGGGCGTAGCAATTTTTAACATATCAGGTACGATTTGAAGCATTTGATATTATCCTATAAATCACTCTGTGTATTATATACAGGGTGAATAAGGAAGGTTTTCCCTATTTGGTTTTTTGAAAATTGAAATTTTGTCTATAAATAAGAGTGTGGCTATTTAAAAAAAAAACACTCAAGATTTGATGAAGCTTTTGATTAAACCCACTCACCATGTGTATCATTTCCTAAAGAGTTCTATGCAAATACAAATGTACAGGCTAATTAAGCAAGGTTTGTAATCAATTTAATTTTTGAAAATTGGAAATCTCTTCATTGATACCTAAGTGCGTGGCAATTTTTTAAAAAATCGCTTACGATTTGATGAAACAATTGACATAATCAAAGTATTAACCGGGTATATTATTTCCTACAAATTTCTATCGAAGTACAAATATACAGGCTGATTAAAAAAAGATCTTTCTACAATTTAATTTTTGAAAATTGAAATTCCGTTTAGGAATGAGGGAGAGGCAATTTTCCAAAAATTATTTGATAAAGTATTTGGCATTGACCCATAAATCACTCTGTATATAGCTTCCAACAAAGTACAATGAAAATACAAATTTATGGGGTGATTGAGAAAGTTAATTTGATTTTTGAAAATTGTAATGCCGTTATCAAATTAATTGGGACGTGGCATTATCTAAAAAAATACTTTCGATTTGATGAGGCATTTTACATCCATCCATATATCGCTTTGTATATTATTTACAGCAAAACCCTATCAAAGTATAGATAAACAGGGTGATTGAGAAAGCTTTCTCGAAAAATATGTACATATACAGGGTTATTCACGTTATTCGACACGAAACATTATGGCCGAAGTATATGATTTTGAAAAAGTTTTTTTTTCCGGATGGATAGGGACCCTTTAAGGCTACATTTTAAAAATATTTTCACGTTATACAGGGTTTCCTCAAAACACGAAACGCATCAAAGTTGTATTTTTTCAAATGGAACCCCCATGGTATAGTATATGTAAAATATGCTTGGTAATTTTTCAAAAAGTACCAACGAGTTGATGAAGGATTTGACATGAACCCATGAATCACCTTGTTTATTACTTCCAGCAAACTTTGAATAAAGAAGCAATACACAGGGCGGTTAAAGAAGGTTTTTCCTACAATTTATTTTTTGAAAATTCAAATTCCGTTCAGAAATATGGGCGTGGCAATTTTTCAAAAATTGCTTACGAGTTGAAGAAGTGTTTGACAATGAGCCATAAATCACCCTGTATATTAATTCCAGCAAACATCCATCAAAGTACAATAATTATACAGAGTGATTGAGAAAGGTTTTCCTTACATTTTTTATTGAAAATCAAAATTCCGTTCACAAAAATAGGGACGTGGCAGTCTTTCAAAAATTAGATAAACAGTGTGTCTGCTTAAGTTGGCCACATATGGGAAACTTTTTTATTATTAATTTTAGGAAAAAAAGTTATTCTTTATAAAAAGTTCTGCATGTTCCAAAACCTAAAATGCAACCATCAGATATTACATTTTTTCATTTGAATTAATGCATTGATTTAAATGTCCAATAATTAAAATAAGAGATTACTGTTTAATATTAATTTATTTATAAAATTCAATAAATTTAAAAAAGAAAAAAACAATCATTTTAATGGTAGTGTTTATTTTTCTTTATAACAATTTTCGATATTGTCAAATTTTACTCTTGAGTGAAATTCATATTTTTTGACAAACCTCGTATACGACTAAAAAAATGTAATATCTGATGGTTGCATTTTAGATTTTGGAACATGCTGAACTTTTTATAAAGAATAACTTTTTTTCCTAAAATTAATAATAAAAAAGTTTCCCATATGTGGCCAACTTAAGCAGACACACTGTATAAATCACCCTGTATATTATTTTCAGCAAACTGCTATCAAGTACAAATACACAGATAGAGGCAGGTTCTCCTTACAATCCAAATTTTGAAAATCAAAATTTTGTTCATAAATAAGGGCATGGCAATTTTTCAAAAATCATCTACAATTTGATGAAGCATTTAATATCATCCTCTAAATTACCCTGTATATTATTTCCAACAGATTTTAATCAAAATACAAATATACAAGGTGATAAAGAAAGGTTTTTGATACAATTTAGTTTTCGAAAATTGAAACTCCGTTCAAAAATAAGGGCGTGGCAATCTCTCAAAAATAACATCCGATGTTTTTGAGCATTTCACTTTCATCCATACATCTCTCTGTTTATTATTGACCGCAAAGTCTTATCAAAAAAAAAAATATCCCTGTATATATTTTAAGGAAGAATTGCCTTGAAATTAGTTTTTTGAAAATTTGAATTTCATTCGCTAATACATGCTTGACAATTTTCCAATAACTGCTCACGATTTGATGAAGGATTTGATATAATCGTTTAAATCACCCTGTATCTTATTTCCAACAAACTTCTATCAACGTGCAAATGTAGAGGGTGATAAAGGAGGGTTTTTCCCACAATTAAGTTTTTGAAAATTTAAATTCTGTTTATAAATAAGGGTGTAGCAATTTTAAAACATCACTTACGATTTGATGAAGCATTTGATATGGTCCTATAAATCACCTTGTATAATATTTCCAACAAATGTCTATCAAAGTAGCAATATACAGGGTGATCAAGAAAGGTTTTCTCTAAAATTTGGTTTTTGAAAATTGAAATTCTGTTTAGAAATAAGGGAGAGACAAATTTCCAAAAATGACCTACGATTTGATGAAGTGTTTGACATTGACCCATAAATCACCCTGTATATTACCTCCAACAAACTTTTATGAAAATATAGGTATACAGGGTGATTACGGAGGGTTTTCCTAATAATTTTTTTTTTGAAAATTTGTTAAAAAATAAGGGCGTGGCAATTTTTTAAATATGACTCTCGATTCAATGAAGCCAAAAATTGAATTTTCCTTTTGACATGTTCAGTGGCGCCAAAAACGGAATGGATTTATTGACCCAAGGCTAAAGTCAACTCCAATTTTAATTGTTATTTTTTGTATTATTTGGACCACCCTGTATAACAGACCAGCTTTCAATGTCAAAAAGAAATTCAATAAAGCCCCAAATAAATCATAGAAAATTCCAAACTTAGCCGTGTCACTTATTAACAAGCGCCGCGACGTGAGACGACGATATAGCCCAACTTAGTCTACAAACTGTTATTCGCCATTTCGTGAGTTCCAAAAGTGATCCTCAGACGCCTTTCAGAAGTTTGCCAGTCAATTTTGTGTGATTCACTTTGGAACTTTACGTGTAAATAATGATAAAGTTCGAAGCTGCTTATAGGGGACCGGTTTCATAGATCTTATATTAGTCATTTGCTGAATTTTTGGATGATTCGAGTTAGTCCGGGCCATGTGTGACTACCATTGATTTAATACTTATTTTAATCAATGGTGACTACTATAATTAAACACAGAATTTCAAAAAGTTCAATGTAAATTCTTGCTGTACGGTATGTCTTTAAATGTCTGTATCGTTGTTTCTATTTTTTTCCTTTTTCTATGATCTTTTAGGAACAATTTTCCATTTTCCAATGTGGAACGTGGATTCATATTGTTGAACAATCTGATGGAAAATACACTGTTGTCAAATCCACTCCGATATTTTTGACACTTCCTGAGACAATCGATTTTTTGGGGAAGCAGGTCAATAATGCTCATTTTCATCGTAATATTTCTCATTCCATCTTCAGCGACAATTTTTCATTTTCTACAGTGAAAAGCTGATTATAGTTGATTAATAGCCTAAAAGGCATTACACGGTTGTCATATTCACTTCGATATCTTTAACTGTTTCTGAAACAATCGATTTTTTGTGGAACCAAAGATGATAGTGGAAGTAAGTCAACAATGCACATGTCAACGAAATATTTTCAATCAATTTTCAGCGTCAATTTTCCATTTTCTCAGTGTACAGTACAAGTTTGATGGGCATTACACTGTTGTCATATTTTCTTCGATATCTTTGACTGTTTATGTTTTTCATGGAATTTGGTCAATAATACCCATGTTAACGGAACATTTTCCATTAATTTTCATGGACAATTTTTCATTCTCTACAGTCAAGGGATAATTATTGTTATTGATAAAAAAATTCAATGGATATTATACTGTTGTCATTTCCACTAAACCTTTGACTGTTTTTAGGATAATCGATTTTTTGTGAAAGTGAGTCAAAATGTGAGACATTTTCAACGTTTTTTTTCTTGAATTTCCACTGAAAATTTTCAATTTTTTGATAACAAGTTGAACTAATATTGATAAAAAAATTACTGGAAGATACACTGTTTTCATATTCACTCCGTTATTTTTGACAGACAATAGATTTTTTGTGGAAATAGGTCAAAAAAGCACATTTCTAACGTTATTTTTTTCAATAATTATTAATTGTTGAGGGCAATTTTCGATTTTTCACAATAAAAGCCCGATTAATATGGATAAAAGATTTAATTGAGAATTCATTGTAAGCACAAATACATAAAAACCACATTTTCGATTCAATTTATTTTTTTTGAATTTTTCAAAAACAATTATTTTCAATTTTTCAAAATAAAAGCTCAATTCATATGGATGAAAAATTTGATTTAGAATACAGTGTTGTTGACAAACTGTCGATTTGTTGTGAAAATAAATCAAAAATTAACATTTTCAAAGTAATTTATTTTTATTTTTCATCAATTTTCAATTTTCCACAATAAAAGCCCAATTCAGATGAATAACAAATGTGATGCAGAATACATTGTTGCGATATTCACTTTGTTATCTTTGACAGACAATCGTTTTTTTTGTAAAAACAATTTATTATTAATTATTTATTTTTATTTCTCATTGATTTTCAATGACAATTTCCATATTTTCACAATAAAAGCCTAATGGATGAAAAATTTATTTGAGTCATGTTCACTCCAGTATATTTGTTTCAACGTAATAATCATTCTTATTTTTCATGAATTTACAATTTTCCACAATAAAAGCCCAATTCTTCTGCATAAAAATTTGAGCGAGAAAATTAAATTTTTTTCAATTTCAATTTTCAGTATATCATCAAAAACATTGATTTTACGCCGTCATAGGTGAAAAAGAGGCAAAAAGGCACAACAGCTTACCTAATTTATTTTTATTTTCCATCAATTTTCAAGGACCATTTTCAATTTTACACAATAAAAGCCCAATCTATATGAATGAAAATTTAGTTGAGAATATACTGCCATACTACTTCGATATCTTTGACTTTTCAGGATAAAATCATTGATGTCAAAAATGCACATTTTCAATTTAATTTATTTTTCATGAATTTTTAAGGACAATTGTCCACAATAGAATTTGGATAAAAAATTTGATAATTGAGAATACACTGTTGCCATTCACTTCATTATCTTTGACAGACAATCGATTTTTTGTGGAAATAAGTCAAAAATGTACATTTTTAATACATTTTTTAAAATTTTCCACATTAGAAGCTCAACACAGATGAATGAAAATGTAATTGAGAATACACTGTTGCCATATTTTCTTCGATATCTTTCACTGTTCGGAATCCAATCGTTTTTTTGTGAAAATAAGTCAAGAATGCACATTTCAATGTAATTTATTTGAATTTTCCTAGGATTTTCAAGGACAGTCTTCGATTTTTCACTAATTCGTATGGATAAAAAATTTAATCGAGAATACATGTCTGTCATATTCACTATCTTTGCCAGAAAATGTGTTATGTGGAAATAAGTCAAAAATGCATATTTTTGATGTTATTTATTTTTCATTGATTTTCAAGGACAATTTCAAGTTTCCCAATAAAAGCTCATTCCATATAATGAATCAACAATTCAATTGAGAATACACTGTTGCCATGTTCACTTCATTATCTTTGGCAGACAATCCATTTTTTGTGGAAATAAGTAAAAAGTTCACATTTTCACATTGAAACGAATACATGGTTGTCATATTCACTTTGATATTTTTGACAGATTTTGAGTCAATCGATTTGTTTTGGAAGTATGTCGAAAATGGACATTTTCAACGTAATTTACTTGTGCTTTTTATAAATTTTCAAGAATAATTTTCAATTTACTACAATAATAGCCCAAATCATATGAATAAAAATTTGATTGAGAATATACTGTTGCCATCTCGGTTGCCATATTCACTTCATTATTTTTGACAGACAATCGATTTTTTGTGGAAATAAGTCAAAAATGCACATTTTTTACGTAATTTATTTTTATTTTTAATAAATTTTCACAGAGAATTTTTAATTTTCCACAGTAGAAGCTCGATACAGATGAATGAAAATGTAATTGAGAATACACTGTTGCCATATTTACTTCCATATCTTTGTTCGGAATCCAATCGTTTTTTTGTGGAAATAAGTCGAGAATGCACATTTTCAATGTAATTTATTTTCATTTTCCTAGGATTTTCAAGGACTGTCTTCAATTTTTCACTGATTCGTATGGATAAAAAATTTGATTGAGAATACACGTCTGTAATATTCACTTCGTTATCTTTTCCAGAAAATGTGTTATGTGGAAATGGGTCAAAAATGCACATTTTCAATGTAATTTATTTTTCATTGATTTTCAAGGACAATTTACGATTTTCCACAATAAAAGCCTGATGGATGAAAAATTCATCTAAGAATACACTGCTGTCATATTCACTCCACTATATTTGTCAGGCAATCGTTTTTTTTTGTGAAAATTAGTAAAAAATGCACATTTTCAACATTATTCATTTTTATCTCTCATTAATTTTCAATGACAATTTACGATTTTCCACAATAAAAGCCTAATGGATGAAAAATTTATTTAAGAATACACTGCTGTCATATTCACTCCACTATATTTGTCAGACAATCGTTTTTTTGTGGAAATAAGCCCAAAATGCACCTTTTCAACGTAATAATCATTCTTATTTTTCATGAATTTTTGATTTTCCACAATAAGAGCCCAATTCTTATGAATAATTATTTGATCGAGAATACACTGTTGCCATGTTCACTTCGTTATCTTTCACAGACTGTCAATTTTAGGTGGAAATAAGTCAAAAATGCACATTTTTAATGTTATTTATTTTTCATTGATTTAAAAGGACAATTTCAATTTTCCCAATAATAGCCCATTCCATATAAATAATCAACAATTTAATTGAGAATACACTGTTGCCATGTTCACTTCATCATCTTTGGCAGACAATCCATTTTTAGTGAAAATAAGTGAAAAGTTAACATTTTCACACATCAAAACGAATACATGGTTGCCATATTCACTTTGATGTTTTTGACAGATTCCGAGACAATCGTTTTGTTTTGGAAGTATGTCGAAAATGGACAATTTTAACGTTATTTACTTGTGTTTTTCATAGATTTTCAAGATCAATTTTCAATTTTCTACAATAAAAGACCGAATTATATTGATGAAAATTTAATTGAGAATACACTGTTGTCATATTTACTTCGATATCTTTGACTGTTCGGAATACAATCGATTTTTTGTGGAAATAAAACAAAACTGCACATTCTCAATGTAATTTATTTTTATTTTTTATAAATTTTCAAGACAAATTTTCCACAATATAAGCTGTTTTTGTCGTTTGTTAGTGAATTGTGTTTTTTCATTTCCAGAAAGAAAGTGGGGATTTGTGTTTAATGTTTGTTTAACTTCCAAGGTTGACTCGTTATTTTTTTCTTTGGAACTGTCGCAAAAATCATTTCTAGATAAATTAAGCGCCAAAGATTCTCGTATGTGGATTGGAAAAGTAGGAAAAATTGAATTTTAAATAAACTTACATTGTGCCTCCAGCTGACTTTGTACACCCACGGATTGGACTTGATGTTACACTCAAAGTAAACATCCACTCCCTCTCTAATGGTGGTGTTATTCAACGTGCTGCCCAACTCCAACGACACAAGTGGAACATCTGAAAAGAAAAACCAATTTCAAGTTGCACTAATAAACTTCCCGACCCGATTTCCGTCATATAAACTTCAAGTTTGGTCCGCTTCGAAACGTCAAGTGGCCGGACAGATATTAACCAGCCGCATTTTAATTCGTATCTGCACAAAGCAAGAAGAGTGCACATATCGGGCTTAACGACAACTATAAACTTGAAACTTTTTGGTTGCCGAGAGCACACAAAGGGAAAAGCACTTAACGTGTTTACAGGCCGTGTAAAAGTTATCAAAAGTTACTGTATGAAATGTTCGTTTAGTCAAAGAGGACCTTTTCCAACTAATCCAATAAAGTTGGAACTACGAATTTGCAAGGGATTCTCATACACGATGCATGATATGCTCGCGACTATAATGCTGCTTGGCAAGGATTATTATGGTTAAGATGGTTTTCGCGTATCTGGATAATGGGTATGATAAGGGGGATTTATTGCTGGTTGATTCTGGAATTGGATGAATCTTCTGGAACAATCAACAGTTTGAATAAGATTATTGAAGTAATACTTCTTGGACGTGGGG
Organism: Orchestes rusci; assembly: GCA_958502075.1. Lineage (NCBI taxonomy): Eukaryota > Metazoa > Arthropoda > Insecta > Coleoptera > Curculionidae > Orchestes > Orchestes rusci. Next base: position 32,759,200 of record OY293307.1, read on the forward strand.
CTTTGTGGGACACCTGCCCTGATCAATCTGGAAGCGGTCGTGGAGTCGACGTGGAATGATTCATTTGCAAGGAGGACCTGTTATGTGGAATGGTTTGAGAGGTTGAAGGTTCTCATCTTGAGTGGGATACCCTCCGTATCTATGTGGCTAAGGGCCCACACTCCCTATCGGGCAGATTTAAAACAGCGGAACATTGGAAAAATTCCGTTAGGCAAAATGAAACGGGAAAAACCGAAGTGTTGGGGTCAGTTTCTCACTGACAAGGAAGGTGGAGAGAGACGCGGACAAATTTAATAGAAAAAGTCGCTAACATCTCAGCTGTCTGATTCTTGACTGCTAGAGAAAATGAATGACTTATGACTCTGAAAATCTCTGAACTTGAGCAGCGGATTATGAATTGTTACACGGCAAACATTATTTTAGAGAAAGTACGGGGTCATTCGACAGATGATTAAACGAGTAACGTGAAAAAGTGAATTACTCGATTAATAATGGGAAAATGAAATAGTAGATGGCCACTTTAATCCCAGAAGAAACTGGGACCTACTCATTCTCCACTTTCCAGACTGCGTGGTGGTGGTGGAGGCAACAAAAACTGCTCCTCGAGGCTGTCGGGACTTTCGTTGATTGGGAGTTGGCGACCTTCAGTGACGATTTGTCAGCGGTGAGTAAGTTCCCTTTTGAGGCTTTGCCGTACTGCTTCTCCTCCCACTTGTCCAGTCTATGTTCTTCGACGAGCCTTTTAGCCATATCTGTTGAGCATCCAGTGGAGAATGGGTTCTTTTGTTGTGTATGCTTTTTTCCTCAGTTTGTTCCTGGTCTTTATTTTGATCAGGATTATTTTTGACAGCAGCTAACTGCTTTTGAAATTGATCATTTTCTCTGCTAAGATTTTCTGGAACGGTGGGGGGTTGGCCTTGGGTGTGTTTTGGAATTACTTCCAATCCATAGTGAGGAAGCCTGGATCTACAAAAATCGCAATCGTTCACCTGAACTCCATGATCACTGGTAGGTGGTCGGAGTTGAACTCGTTGATTACTCTAGAGAGGGGAGGTTTGATGACATCCTTGATCAAATATACAGAACTTAGCTTTTCATGGTTAGCCCTTCATGGTCGGGCGCCACCCTCTGGATTTACGTGGTAAAGTGGATAAAATCCAAGGGTTCGTGACCTCCAAAATTCCGTAATTTCCGCTTTAAAACGGAGCTCTGAACTTTTTGAGTAAAGCACAGGAGTTGGTGGAAAAATAAATTCAGCATGAAATTCAGCCTATGGTCCAACAAATACAAATCTAAACCGTTGGCTGGTTCCCAAAACTAGTAAATGAAGAGAACAATGCTGCCTGATCCAAGAAAACTCACCAGAGACTTATGATAGTTTACTTGAGAGAATTTCAGCAAAATAAGAACGAAAGAAAAGCCCCACCTCGTGGTATGAAGTGAACATTCAAAATAGCAAAACCGGACATGGAGTTCGCGATTGGGTCCGGAGAAAAGCAACTCACGTGGACACTCGTCGGCGAGTGGGAGCTGGCCTAGGCCCGTATTTTCGTTCTCCTAAACGCTCAGCGCTTTCAAAGCGCATGGCATTTGACAAGCATGTCACCTGACAGAACAACACATTTTTGTTGTTCTGTCAGGTGCTAAACGAAAATTTACGTCACAAATGCCAGGCGCTTTAAAAGTGCTGATGGTTTTGGAGAACGAAAATACTACGGGCCCTGGTGGTTCCAAACCGCCAGCTTAAACCTCCTCCTGACACGCTTAGGCGGGTAAATGGGTTCTGTAGATTTGAGTTCGGTTTAGATAATTATTTGATTGATTGATGAGGAAATATGATCGATTGCTTTGAACAGAATTCAAGTAGCTGATTATGAAGTGTTACACGGCAAACATTCTTTTGACAGATTAAGCGTCATGGCATCCCTACTCAAGCACTTGGCGGTGAACTATGTGAGCTCTTCTTTCATTGGATAGAAAAAATAGTGACGCCCTCCGCCACTTATTGGTCTATTTCGTTGTGGTCTTTTAAACATGAGTCGGATTCGTATCACAAGACGTAGCATGAATCTTCGAATTCTTGTGACATTTTCGTTTGAATTGAATCCAATTCTTGTGGTGCTTTTTACAAGGCCTTTTGCAAGGTCGTTGTATGTAGTAACGAGCGCTTTGTATTGTTGGATGTCGCTTAAAAAGATTTTTTTTCAATTCTCGGCAGTTAATTGAGGGAAAATTTCTTTTCAATTTCAGGCAGTTGTCTGAGGGAAAATTTGTTTTCAATTTCCAGCAGTTAGTGGACCCCCAGTGGTCCAACAACCGAGTCAAGAAAAGTCTATTTGCCATGTTAACATTAAAAAATGAATTGAAATTCATTTCAAGGTCGATTATTTTCAGCCATAAATTGAATAAGCCTCACGCTGTGTATCAAAATGTGTGATTTTAATCATTAAACTTTGAGTTAGCCCCACGTTGGGCGGCTTAATATGCGCAGTTGATGATTGAAAATGAATCAAAATCGAAGAAATATCCATGACCTCTGTTTCAAAGTGACAGCTTCAAGCTAGCCCCGCATTGTGTGTCGAAATATTGAGTTTAACAATGCAAACTTCAAGTTAGCCCCACGTTGGGTGACAAAATTCACCACTTTCAAAATGACCCAGAGAAAAAAGATGTTCGCGTCATCTGTTTCAAAGTTACAACTTCAAGTAACCCCCGCGTTGTCTGTCAGAATTTAGAGTTTAACAATTTAGAGTTTGAGTAGGCCCCACGTCGGGCGATAAAATTAACCACTTGAATGATGAAAATTGCTTTAACATTGAGAACATTTCATCATCATTTATTTCAATGTAACCAATTTTATTAGTTAGCCTCATGTTGGACGTTAAAATTTACAACTCATTATAAAAAAAGACTTTCAGCAATCCTCAAGTTGGGCGACAAAGTTGGAAATTTGACAATTAAAATTACTCAGAATTAAAAAACGTTCACCTCATTCGTTTCAGAGTGACAACTTTAGCTTAGCCCTCCATTGTGCGTCAAAATGTAGACTTTAACAATAAATAATTCAAATAAGTCTCACGTTGGGTGACTAAATTCACCACTTTAACGGTGAAAATGTTTTTAAATGAAAAAAAAAACTCTCTCGTCATCTATTTAAGAGTGACCTCTTTTACTAGCCTCATGTTTTACGTCAAAACTCTTAGTCCTCCTCATGTTGATCGGCAAAATTTGTCACTTTGACAATGGAAAATGACCCAGAGAAGAAACATGTTCGCGTCATCTGTTACAAAGTGACAACTTCAAGTAACCCCCGCGTTGTCTGTCAAAATTTAGAGTTCAACAATTTAGAGATTAAGTGGGCCCCACGTCGGGCGACAAAATCAACCACTTGAACGATGAAAGTTGCGTTAACATCAAGGACATTTCATCATCATTTATTTCAACGTAACCAATTTTATTAGTTAGCCTCATGTTGGACGTCAAAATTTACGACTCATTATAAAAAAAAAACTTTCAGCAATCCTCGAGTTGGGAAACAAAATTTGACGATTAAAATTACTCAGAATTAAAAAACGTCCACCTCATTCATTTCAGAGTGACAACTTTGGGTTAGCCCTTCATTGTGCGTCAAAATTTAGACTTTAACAATAAAAAATTCGAATAAGCCCCACGTTGGGTGACAAAATTCACCACTTTACCGGTGAAAATGTTTTTAAATGAAAAAAACTGTCTTGTCATATATTTTAGAGTGACCACTTTTAGTAGCCCCATGTTTTACGTCAAAACTCTCAGTCCTCATGTTTATCGGCAAAATTTGCCACTTTGAAAATGACCCAGAGAAGAAAGAAGATGTCCGCATCATCCATTTCAAAGTGACAACTTCAAGTAACCCCCGCGTTGTCTGTCAAAATTTAGAGTTCAACAATTTAGAGTTTGAGTGCGCCCCACGTCGGGCGACAAAATCAACCACTTGAACGTTGAAAATTGCTTTAACATCCAGAACATTTCATCATCATTTATTTCAACGTAACCCCTTTTATAAGTGAGCCTTATGTTGGATGTCCAAATTTACGACTCATTATAAAAAAAAACTTTCAGCAATCCTTAAGTTGGGCGACAAAATTTGAGAATTGACGATTAAAATTACTCAGAATTAAAAAACGTTTACCTCGTTGGTTTCAGAGTGACAACTTCAGGTTAGCCCTCCATTGGACGTCAAAATTTAGACTTTAACAATAAAGAATGCAAATAAGCCCCACGTTGAGAGACAAAATTCACTACTTCAAAAGTGAAAATGTTTTTATATGAAAAAAACTCTCTCGTCATCTATTTTAGAGTGAGCACTTTCAGTAGCCCCATGTTTTACGTCAAAACTCTCAGTCCTCCTCAGGTTGATCGGCAAAATTTGTCACTTTGACAATGGAAAATGACCCAGAGGAAAAAGATATTCGCGTCATCTGTTTCAAAGTGACAACTTCAAGTAACCCCCACGTTGTCTGTCAAAATCTAGAGTTCAACAATTTAGAGTTTAAGTGCGCCCCATGTCGGGCGACAAAATTAACCACCTGAACGATTAAAATTGCTTCAACATCAAGAACATTTCATCATCATTTATTTCAACGTAACCAATTTTATCAGTTAGCCTCATGTTGGACGTCAAAATTTACGACTCATTATAAAAAAAACTTTCAGCAATCCTCAAGTTGGGCGACAAAATTTGAAATTTGACGATCAAAATAACTCAGAATTTAAAAACGTACACCTCATTTGTTCCAGAGTGACAACTTCAGGTTAGCCCTCCATTGTGCGACAAAATTTAGACTTAAACAATAAAGAATTCGAATAAGCCCCACGTTGGATGACAAATTTCACCACTTTAACGGTAAAAATGTTTTTAAATAAAAAAACTCTCTCGTCCTCTATTTTAAAGTGACCACTTTTAGTAGCCCCATGTTCTACGTCAAAACTCTCAGTCCTCAGGTTGATCGCCAAAATTTGCCACTTTGACAATGGAAAATGACCCAGAGAAGAAAGAAGATGTCCGCGTCATCTGTTTAAAGTGACAACTTCGAGTAACCCCCGCGTTGTCCGTCAAAATTTAGAGTTCAAGTGCACCCCACGTCGGGCGACAAAATCAACCACTTGAACGTTGAAAATTGCTTTAACATCCAGAACATTTCATCATCATTTATTTCAACGTAACCACTTTTATAAGTAAGCCTTATGTTGGACGCTAAAATTTACGACTCATTAAAAAAAAAACTTTCAGCAATTCTCAAGTTGGGCGACAAAATTTGTAATTTGACGATTAAAATTACTCAGAATTAAAAAACGTTCACCTCGTTGGTTTCAGAGTGACAACTTTAGGTTAGCCCTCCATTGGGCGTCAGAATTTAGACTTTAACAATAAAGAATTCAAATAAGCCCCACGTTGGGTGACAAAATTCACCAATCTGAAAAATTGGATGCCTTATCATTACTTTAAGCGTGACCATTTCTGGTTATCCCCATGTTGGGTGACAAAATTCACGACTCCAATGATTGGGCCACAAAATCTGTCTCTTTGTCGATAAAAAATTCAAAATCAAGACAAACTGTGTGGCATTTGCTTTATGGAGACAAATACAAATGAGCCCCACGTTGAGCGTCAAAATTGAAAACTTTAACGATAAAAGTCTTCAAATCAGCCCCGCGTTGGGCGACAAAGCTCGCGTTTTCAACCAGCCTGTTTGCGACTTAGACGATTGATATTTGAAATGACTTAAAATGTAGAAACTTATTATGCCATCTTTTTTGAAGTGGGAAATTTGTTAGCCCCGCGTTTGGCAAAATTTGCGAATGCAACGATAAAGCTTGAAGTTAAATTCACCACCTTAACGATGGAATTTTTTTTTAAAACAAAAAAAATCCTGTCATTTATTTAGGCGTGATGACTTTTAGTGAGCCCCATGTTGGGCGTCAAATGAGTGGGCCACAAAATGACGAGAAGTTGAAAACATGTTATCAGAATAAATTGTGGATTTTAATTGATAGAATCTAAGTTTTATATATTGCCGGATAAAACTGGGTCACCCTGTATACAAAAACAAGTGAGAACAGCTACAGAGGCAAAACAACGCGATATGCTCTTGAAGGGTAATAATTAACGACTCAGCTACACTCCAGACTAACTTATAGAGTCCAACATCAGAGATAGTGGATAATTTACGTGGCCGTAAAGGGCATCGGTATGTCCTAATGTGGGCCATATTATACGAAACTTATTACTCGGTAGAGCAGCAAATTTCGATGCTGGAATTCGCTTAATCACGTTACTACACTCCGCTAGCTATAATACCGAAAAAATTGGCTACCGGTGGGAATTTATAGCGTTAATAACTTATACAAATGAACCTCAAGATTAGCTCCAATAAGCCACGATTGGATGAACTCGCTTTTGGATGGAAAGTTATGGGAGATTTTGCGCTAGTTCGTACTTGATATCAATCAGAGATTATGATGGAGGGGGCTCGGTTCAACTGTGGAAAGTTTTCTTTAATTGATTTTTCTCATTGTTCGTTATAACCCCCATATTTATCCAATACAAAAACAGGGGGAGCGGGAACAGTGACCACTGTGGAATACACCAAAAACTCTGCTCATTTTTTTTGGTGAATAAATAAATCAATGCGAAAATAAATTAGTATAAGTATGTGTGAACATAAATTGGGTGTTGTGTAACGGATTGGTGCAAATCGTATGAGTAATTTATATAGCAAAACAACGTTACAGATAGGGTGTTTCCTTAAAATTAGAAAAAAATTCGTAGAGGGATTCTTGAGATGTTTTTATTGAGGATGTTCCATAAAATCATAATGCTTCCAAAGAAGTAATTCACACAGAGCTCACAAATTATAGAAAATTTGGTTTTGAATTTTGCACCATTGGAATTGGGACAAGATTTCTAATATAAAAGATCAAGAGTCAAAATTAGATATCATAAGTGAAGAATTCAAGAGTAAAGAGCCAAAATCCGCAAACATGGATAAAACGTTAAAAAATCAAGAGCAAAAAAATCAATGAGGTAAAAACGTCAAGAGTCAAGACCCAAAGAATCAGGAGTCCAAAATCTTAATCATCATTCAAAAATTCAAGAGTCAAGAGCCTAAAAATTGAAGTCGTGCATGAGTGGAGAATTCAAGAGTCAAAGTAAAATAAATCAAAAGGGTGGGTGAAAAATTCAAGTGTCAAGAGTAAACAAATCAAGGCAAAAATATGGTCATAAATGAAAAATTCAAGGATCAAGTGTCAAAAATTGGGACTCATAAGTGTGAAATCCCAGAGTCAAGAGCCTTTTGAGTAATGTCAAGAGCCAAAAAATCATCATGAGTAAAAAATATTTGCATCAATAGCCAGGAAATCAAGATTAAAAAATGGAGAGCCAAAAAATCTGCTGTGATGAGTCAGAAATTCAAGAGTCAAGAGACTAGATTGTGGAAATTTTAAAGGTCAGGAGCGACAAAAACATGATGAGTAAGATATTCACGGGTCAAAAAATCAAGAGTCAAAAATCAATAGCAAGAAATCTGGAGTCAAAAGCAAAAACTTTAGGAGTCAAGAGCCAGATCAACAAGATAAAATCTAGAGTCAAGAGAATCAAGAGATAAGAACTTTTTGGCTATTGTCAAAGGCTGAACAATCATAAAAAACCAATCCAGAGTCAATAATCTGGAGTTATGTGAGAACATTCAAGAGTCAAAAGCAAAAAAATCATTATTAGTAAAAAAACTCAAGAGACAGAAGTCAAAAAATCAAAAGTCAAATATCAGGAGCAATAAATCTTAAAATCTAAAAATCAAAGATCTAGATATATGAGCAAGAAAATCAAGAGTCGATCACCAATCTAGAGCAAAATATTTGGGTTCATGGGTGGAAAACTACAGTCGTCAATCAAGAGTCGAACATCTTGAGTGATAAGAAGGAGATTTAAGAGTCAATAGCCAAAAAATCACAAGTGAAAAATTCAAGAGTCAAGAGTCAGAAAATCAAGATTCAAAAATAGAGCGTCATGAGTCCTGATTGAGAATTTCTAGTGTCTAAAGCCAAAAAAATCAACATAAGTAGAAAATTCAAGAGTCTAGTATTGAAAAAGTCAAAAGTCACCAATCAAAAGCCAAAAGACTTTCGATGTGTGGAAAATTCAAGAGTCAAGAGCCAAAAAAATCATAAGGTGTCAAAAATCCAATAAAACAAAAAAAAACAAGAGCAATAATATAGGAGCGAGAAATCTGGGATCATGAGCAACAGATCCAAGAGTCAAGAGTCAAATATTTCAAATCAGAAGTAAGAAAATGAAGAGTCAAGAACGTTCTGGCTATTGTTAAGGGCTACACAATCAAGAATCACCAAGGCAGAGCCAAAATTCATGAGTCATGAGTAGAAAGTTCCAGAGTCAAAAATTCAAGAGTCATAGTCAAACTCAGGTCGAATATTTTGGGTAATGAGAAGGAGATTTAGGAGTTTAGCAAGAGCCAAAAAATCATTATGAGTAAGATTCAATAATCATAGAAACAACAGTCAAAAGCCAAAAGACTTAAGTAATGAGAAAAAAAATCAATAGTCAACAGCAACAAAAGAATATTATGAGTTAATAAATTCAAGACACATGAGCAAAAAAATCAAGACTCAAAAATTTCGAGTCATGAGAAAGATATTCAAGAGTTAAGAACGTTTTGGCTATTGTCAAAGACTAAACAATCAAGAATCACCAATCCACAGCTACAAGTAGAAAATTCAAGAGTCAAAAAATCAATTGAAAATTCATGAGTCAAGAGCCAAAAAATGAAGTGTCATCAATCAAGAGACAAAGATCTTGAGTAATGAGAAGGAAATTTGAGATTCAGGAGCCAAAAAATCATTATGAGTAAAAAATTCAATAATCAAAAGCCAGACGATCATGATTCAAAAATGGAGAACCAGAAATCTGGAGTCATGACTGGTCACGAGCGAGATTCAAGTGTCAAAAGCAACTAATCAACATAAGAAGAAAATTTGACAGTGAAAAAGTTGAGTAACCAATCAAAAGCAAAAAATCTTGTAATGAGTAAAAAATTCAAGTCAAGATCAAAAAAATCATTATGGGCTGAACGTTTTAAGGACAGGAGCCAAAAAATCAGAAGTAAGAAATTCAAGAGTCAAAAATGATTATGCGTTAGAAATTTAAGCGTCAAGGGCCAGAAAATCAAGACTCAAAAATCTTGAGTTCTGATTTGGAATTAAAAAATCAAGAATTTTTTGGCTGATGTCACAATCAAAAATCACATACCCAGAGCTTAACAATTAGGAGTCATAAGTGTGGAATCCAATGACGTCGAAAAAATATTTTAGATATCTTTGGTGGAATCCAAGAGTCAAGAGCCTTTTGAGTAATGTCAAGAGTCAAAAAATCATTATAAGTAAAAAATATTTGCTCAATAGCCAGGGTATCAAGATTTGAAAATGGAGAGCCAAAAAATCTGCTGTGATGAGTCAGAAATTCAAGTCAAGAGACTAGATTGTGGAAAATTCAAGAGTCACCAATCAAGAGCGACAAAATCATAATGAGTGAGATATTCACGAGTCAAAAAATCAAGAGTAAGAAATCAATAGCAAGAAATCTGGAGTCATGAGCAAAAAATTTAGGAGTCAAGAGCCAGAAAATCAAGATAGAATCCAGAGCCATGAATAAGAAATCCAAGACACAAGAAGATTTTGGCTATTGTCAAAGGCCGATCATGAAAAACCAATCCAGAACCAGTAATCTGGAGCGTTTAGAAAATTCCAGAGGCAAAAGCAAAAAAATCATATAAGTGAAAAATTCAAGAAACAGAAGTTAAAAATCGAAAGTCAAAAATCATAAGCAATAAATCTGTAGAAACAAAGAAAAAAATTCATGAGTGAAGAGTCAAAGATCTCGAGATAATCAACAATCGAGACCAAAAAATCTGGACTCATGGGTAGAAAAATCAAGAGTCAAAAAGTTGAGACGTCGATCAAGAGTCGAACATCTTGAGTGATGAGAAGGAAATCTAAGAGTCAATAGCCAAAAAATCATAAGTGATAAATTCGATAGTCAAGAGCCAGTCAGAGCAATCAAGATTTAAAAATTGAGAATCTTGAACCATGAGCAAAAAGTTCAAGAGTCAAGATTCAAAGATACCAAGTCAAAAGTGATAAAATAAAAAGTCATGAACCTTGTGGTTATTGTCAATGGCTACACAATCAAGAAACACCAAGCCAGAGTCAAAATTCTGGAGTCATGAGTAAAAAATTCCAGAGTCAAAGAATCAATCAAAAATTCAAGAGTAAATAGCAAAAAAATGGTCATCAATCAAGAGTCAAATATCTTGGGTAATGAAAAGGAGATTTGAGACTTAAGCAAGAGCAAAAAAATCATTATGGGCAAAACTTTTCAAAGACAGGAGCCAAAAAATCAAGAGTAAGGAATTCAAGAGTCAAAAATGATTATGCGTGAAAATTTTAACCGTCAAGAGCCAGAAAATCAAGACTCAACAATCTTGAGTTATCATTTGGAGGTCAAGAATCAAGAATTTTTTGGATGATGTCACTATCAAAAATCATGAACCCATAGCTGAAAAATTAAAAGTCATCAATCATGATTGGGACATTTGAGTGATGAGTGTGAAATTCAAGAGTCAAAAGTCAAAAAAAATCATTATGAGTAGAAAATTCAATAGTCAAGAGCCAGAAAATCAAGAATCAGAAATCCGGAGCCAGATTTTTGGAGTCTTGAATAAGAATTCAAGGTTTTAGAGCCAAAAAATCATGGAACATTCAAAAGTCAAGGATCAAAGAAAAATTAGAAGTCAGAAGCCTAAAATTTCGAATCACAAGTAAACAATACAGGACTAAAGAGCTTAAATATCCAAGAGTCAATCAAGAATCAGAAATCAAGAGCCAAGAACTCAAGCCTAAAATTTCTAATATGAAATACTGGTTAGATTACTAATTAAAGCGTTGCAACCTCTCCTAAAGTGAGCACCAAATTTGAAAAGAAATGCCCTATTGCCAAAAAAACGCAATTCACAAAAACCCGCATAAAAAAAGACACGAACAAGAACAACGGCTAAAATCCTTTTTCGAAGCGTTGGATGTGACTAAGCACATTAGGGACTCGTTTTTCCAACGGGATAAACTGAAACTTCATCAGGGATCGCGGACTGGGATTATGCGAAATTTTGTTATTGTTATGTTTTGTCTGGCGTCATGAGTCCAAAAGTTCGGTGTCTTTATGGCCAAAGTTTGATTTTGTTGGGGTTTTTTAGATTAAGTTACGCGCCAGCCTCGCTGTTGATTGTACCGTACAACTTTGGAAACAAAAAATTTATTTTTTGGAGAGTGTATGAAAAAACATCAATACTCCCTAAGAATTAGTTGTTTTGGTGCAATCGTTACAAATTGCTAAAAGTTTCTTGGAAAACAACATCAAAAACACCCCGAAAGCAATTACAAGTTAATCAAAACGGGGAGCCTACAAAATTGATACTTTAGCAAGAGTTTGCGACAATCAGATCGCAGCTTTACGACCAAATAACAAGATATCCACTCAGGCACGGAAAACAATAAACTTCTAAATCCCTATGGTGAAACTTTGCTAACTGCACCTCAAAGGGAGATAGTGTCAACCGCAACTGGATAGACTAACTTCCATGGATGAGAAACGATTTTTGGCTTTGGAGATGCGGAATTGTGTTTTGACATGACTAAAGGATAAATTCTCACGACATGTGCAGATTCATAGAACTCAATTGAATGTCACTCATCTTTTTTCCAAAGCTGTAAAATCGATCAGACACTTGATGAACGTACTCTCGGATTCTAGGTATCGATGCGAGGTCATGTAACGCGGTGATAAGAGTTCTTCTAGGCAAGTTGAGGGCAGCGCATAAATGCAAATTTTGCTTTCTTTGGATACGCGCAACTATACAGGCAGGCATAAGATATGACTGTACTATACAACATGAGCTCCAAATTTTGTCTCAGTCTTGAACGCTGATACAAATTCGGATATAACCGCTGACCGGACATGAATGGGCAAAGTGAAGAATATTATACTTCTCTGTGATCATACTCTAGCTGAAAAGCTGTAAACTTTCCAGAATATTGAACCGTAACCTACCTTCATGTTTATCAGTGACAAGCAAAGACCCAAATCAATTAAAGTATTCACGATGTGGTGAGATAACTCCGAAAAACCCGAAGCCGTTTTTCACGCGCCATCCAAGACATAAATCTTCTCCTCCCTCTCTTGACAAAACCTCCATTCGGTCAAGCGGATTTTCCACGATTGCAATACCTATTTCACACGAGACAATAAATTATCTCAAACAGCTAAAAACACCACAAATTTCCACGAAATAGACAACGACACTTTTACTTCAGCTTTTTGTCGACAAAATTTATCGGTTCACAATTCTTTCTTGTGTCGTCGTTTCGAATTGATTTTTGTTTACCTCGGCTTAATTACTCTAATTTTTCTTCTGGGGGTTAATTGAAATTGATTGCGATTGTCTTCGAAGTTTTTCCTGCTGCGAACTTTGCGATTGTTTGTACGAAAATATCTTTTGACTTTGCCAAGATGATTCTTTTGAAAGATTCTTTTTTTGGAACTTGAACTTTATTTCTTTCAATCCATATTGTTCATTATGAAATTTTTGATTATGGCATCAAATTTATCTAAAAATTGAAAGTCAAGAAAAGCCAGCAAAAATGTTTTGAGAATCAGCACCAGCAAATATCACAAAATGAAGAAAAACTCAAAAATCATACTATCAAAATTGCTGTATAAGCATACGTCAACAAAAATCAGCACGATATTTATCAGAATCAGCAGACAGTATCACAAGTATCGTGAGACATTCATAATATGAGTAAAACTGCAAAAATTGACAAAAATCAGCAAAATAACTGTGAAAATCAGCAAATGAAGTCGAACTCAACGGATATTACCACAAAAACATCGAGGGACACGCGTAAAATATATCAGCAAAGATGTGATATAAGCAAAAGGCCTTAGAAAATAGCAAAATGATCATCAGAATCAGCAATTATTTTCAAAAGAGAAAAAATATTAGTATTAGTAGAAGGCAGAAAGCACAAAAGTAATATTATTAGTGTGTAAATTGTGATACGCTAAAAGCTGGCAAAATGATTGAGTTGCCAAATCCACAACCTAAAGAGAAACTCAGAAGATGTATCATAAAAATTATGTGAGCAAAAACCAACAAAAATCAGCGAAATATCTATCAGAATTTGAAAAATTAGTTTTCAAGATCACAAATATCGTGAGGTACTCACAAAGCAAGTAAAAAATGTGATATAAAAAAAAAAAAAAAAGACTCATGTGAAGATAGCATCCAAAGTTGTCAAATCAAAATATCAGCAAAATTGAAAGCAGTAAAAGTTAACAAAATGATTTTGAAAATCAGCAGATTGAGTTGCTGAATTAGCAATATACAGGGTGTCTCACGGTCTATGGTACGTTAAACGATTACGGAAAACTAGACATAGGATCGACCTGAAAATTTGGCTGAGCCCATAATCGAGTATGATTTATATTTTAAAAATATTTTCAGTTTTGCAGTGTTGCCGCTTCTTTCCAAAAGTCGTAACAACTTTCTTATTTTAAATGGACCACCCTGTATATTGTTATTTTTTTGGATTCCTTGACTGATTCTAATCACTTTTGCTCGATATACTCCTATTCCTATCGGCAGCGGTTTTCGAGATATAAACTAATTTATAATATTTTTGTCGTAAAACACAGCGATGGATTGAGTTCAATAATTTCGTACTTGAAAACGGTGGAGAGTTGAAATTACTATGCCGACTAGAGGAAGGTAGGTTTATATGGTTCCAATGGAGAAACCGATCTGAAAATATACAGGGGTGCTTCAAATTTATTAATCTTTTTCCTTCACACAAAAATGATAAGAAAACAATTTTTTCAAATGGAACCCCCTGTATGTTACTTGAAAAATGAAAAGACCAATAAATTCCCTTCCAAATGGTATCCCATGTTCCTATACCTCAACCTTCAGGATCTACAAGAAAAATGCATTTTACTAAAAAATAAATTATATTGGTATACATGATATGAACCATAATGTAGTTTCTAGGGCAACCTATAGTTGCCAGGTCACACAGCAATAACAATTTATTTTTAGTAGCAAACTGCATTATGTTTCATATCAATAATACCAATATAATTTATTTTTTAGACAAATGCATTTTTCTTGTAGAACCTGATGGTTTAGGTATAGGAACATGGGATACCATTTAAAAGGAAATTTATTGATCTTTTCATTTTTCAAGTGATGTACAGGGGGTTCCATTTGAAAAAATTGATTTTTTATCATTTTTGTGTATAGGAAAAAGATTAATAAATTTGAAGCACCCTGTATATTTTGAGATCGGTTTCTCCATTGGAACCATATAAACCTACCTTTCTCTAGTTGGCATAGCAATTTCAACTCTTCACCGTTTTCAAGTACGAAATTATTGAACTCAATCGACTGATGTGTTTTACGACAAAAATATTATAAATTAATTTAAATCTTGAAAACCGCTGCCGATAGGTATAGGAGTATATTAAGCAAAAGTGATTAGAATCAGTCAAGGAATCCAAAAAAATAATAATATACAAGGTGGTCCATTTAAAATAAGAAAGTTGCCACGACTTTTGGGTAGAAGCGGCAACACTGCAGAACTGAAAATATTTTTAAAATATAGATCATACTCGATTATGTGCTAAGCCAATTTTTCAAATTGATCCGATATCTGGTTTTCCGTAATCGTCTAAGGTACCATAGACCGTGAGACACCCTGTATATTCTCACACACATAAAGAAAAACGATACCAGCAAAATATTTGTGGTATGTTATAGTAGAAGGAGACGAAAATTAGCAAAATAACTACAAGACCATCAAATCAAGTGGTCAGGATCAACAGATATTATCTCAAATATCTTTGTGTGACACTTAAAAATAATATGAGTGCAATTGTGATAAAATAGGATGAACACGGTGAAAACTAACAAAATGAGTATGAGCAGGTTGAGTTTCCAAATCATCAAAGATTATCACAAATATAAAAGGAATTTTCAAAATATATCAGTGAAAAAATAATCAGCAAAATAGCTTTAATAAACAGTAGATGAAGTTGAAAAACCCAGACGCAAAATTGACAACAAATCAGCAAAATAACTGTTGAGATCAGCAAATAATGAAGAAGACAAGAATAACGGATATAATCACAAAAACATTGTTGGTACAAGAATCATCAAATCAAGTAGACAAAATCAGCAGTGGGAGGAGTATCAGCAAAATTGAGATATTAGTAGAAATCCACAAAAATCAACAAAATGTCTATCAAAATCAGCAAAAGTTGTGACAGTCATCAGCGAGTTTCACAAGTAACTTCATTCATGAAATGAGCAAAATTGACAAACATCAGCAGAATAATTATTGTTAAGATTAGTAAATAAAGTTTTCAAACATGGAAAGACATTTACAAAATATATTGGCAAATCTGTGAGAAAAGCAGAAGGTGATAACTAGCAAACGATTATCAGAAATAGCAGACTGAATTACTAAATCAGTAATAATTACAACTAAAAAATTGTAGTATTGGTAGAGGAGGACAAAAATCAGCAAAATAACGACAAGGATCATCAAATTAGGCAGTTAAAATTAGCAGATATCTCACAAATATCGTGAGGCACACATTTGCAAAATTGTGATATGGTCAAAAAACTATAAAAGCTAGCAAAATGATAGGGAGAGTCAGCAAACTGAGTTGACAAATCAGCAAATATTACTACAAACTGAGAGCTGGGAAAAACAGCAGAATAACACTGTGAAAATCAACAAATCAATATGTCAACTCAGAAGATATTATCACAAATATCTTGAGACAGCAAAATTGTGATTCAAGCAAAAGACGATGATAGCTAGCAAAATGATTATCAGAATCAGCAGATTGAGTTGTTGAATCAGCAATAATTATTTTCACCAATTTGATATAAAGAGGAACTCAAAGAAAATATCAGCAAAACTATAAAATAAGTAGAAGGCAACAAATATCAGCAAAATAAGTAGACAAAGTCAGCAGATAAGATCACAAATATCGCGAGGCATTGACAAATATTAGTACAAGTAACAGAAGTGAAAAGCGGTGAAGGCTACAAAAATATAATGAGAAAAAGCCAATTGAGTCGCTAAATCAGCTAATATTATCACGAATATAGAGAAAACCTCAGAATATATCAGCAAATTGAGTTTTATAGTCAGTAGACAGTGTAATAAATATCGTGTGGTCTACTCATAATTTGAGTAAAATCGTAATATAGCTGAAATTAAACTGACAAAAATCAGCAAATATTATCACAGATATAAAGAGGAACTCAGAAACTAGATTAGAAATAATTCATGATCAAAGACATTTATTTATAAGAAATAATGTTGTTCCCGTAGAAGTCAACAAACATCAGCAAAACAAATAAGGAACATGAGATAGACTACTCAAAATCAGCAGATATTATTGTAGACACTCAAATTGACAAAATTGTTAGTTGTGCAAAAAGCGGTAAAAGCTGACAAAATAATCATAAGAATGAGCAGTTTGAATTTCCAAATCAGCAAATATTACCTCAAAATATAAAGAGGAACTATTAAAATATATTGGCAAATTTGTGATATTCATCAACAAAAATTAGCAAAACATCTGTAAAAATCAGCAAATCAAGTTGTCAAACTCAGCAGATATCATTCAAATATCGTAAGGCGGATTGGTAATAAAAGCTAGCAAAATAATGATGACAATCAGCAGATTAGTCAATATTATCTCAAATATCCATAGAAACCCTAGCAAAACTGTGATATTGAAGAAAAGCAACAAAAATCAACGAAATGTCTATCAAAATCAGCAAATTATTAGTTCAAAGTCAGCAGAGAGTATCGCAAATATCTAAGCAAATGGCAAAAAAATAGCAAAATTTTTTCAAAGATTAGCAGACTGAGTTGTCAATTTTAGCCAATATAAACAAAAGCTAATGGGAGCTGAAAAAACCATCATAGAAATCAGCAGATTAGGTTACCAAATCAGCAAATATCATAAATATAAAGAGAAAATGAATACATTGGCGAAATTAAAATATTAGCAAACGGTGAAAATCAGTAAAATATGAAAATTATCAGCAAGTTGTTAAAAAAATAAGCAAACATCATCGAAAAAGAACTAAAAATCCATCAGGATCAGCAACTTGGAATGTCAATTCAGCAGATATCATCACAAAAATCGACTGAAGTAAAATCAGCAAAAACATTCAAGCACAGATAATATTATAAGAAATCAGCAAAAAAGTCGAATTAAGTCAAAGAATGAGCCAAAACAAAAATAATAGATCCCCAATATGGCAAAATATTCAAAGAAAATAGCAAAACTATTTTTAAGCGCTCGTTTTAAGTAAGGTATACCCCTAAAATCAGCAAAAAACTACACAATGATCGAGCAAAAAATATGTTTATTGGAAAAAGTTCATTTCACTTACGATGTATATCCAGTTTCCACCCATCTTCAATGCCACTATCAGAAATCAGAGGTTGCTGACCGCGACAGGACAAATATTTACCACCATCTTCCACCGTGGGTATAAAAGTCAGCACACTTGTGGTTGTATTTCCATCAGGACTGGTCTGTAATAAAAAACACGACTTAACTACAGGACTGAAACGTCAATCTGATGAGGCGCAGATGTATGGTTGAATAAAACCCCGAAAATTCAGCAATCGCACTTTTAATCAGTAGCGACAGAAAGCGTTGTTTCACTTGCTGTCGCTATTTCCGCTCTAACAAGGGCAATATTACTAGTTTCATTTGGACCGGACATTTCACACATCGTTAATTTTTACGAGGAACGTGCTCAAAAATATTTTCTCTTGTTGCTGTGTTGAAGCCGGATTGTGGAATATTTGTGGTTGGTGTTTGATTATTTGGGTTTTATATCAAAAACCAAAGCTCTAATCGAAAAACTCTTCATATAAAAGTTGATTATCTATAAGATTTATCCAAACAATTTTCCTCTGAGAGGTAATTCTTACAAGATACTCTACACTTGCTGGTTATCGTGGGTAATGACGTCAGACAAAATTTGCCATAAAAAAAAAGTGCCAAACACTCTTAAAACAAAGACGATGTTGATGATTTCTTGCTAAAAGTCCTTTGATGGTTTGCGGAGTGACTGTCTCTAATTTCATCACTTCAACTCTGAGAAGGTTTGGAGGGACTCATAAGGTCAATTCCTCAATTTTATTTAAAAAAAATTGGTCACACTCCTTAGAAATGGTTCGATCTTAACCGTTTTTTGACACAGGTTTCTTGAGAGATAGAGGAGTGACTTTCTCCGATTTCATCGATTCAACTCATCCGAGGAGGTATGTAGAAGCCCGTAAGGTCAATTAAAAAAAAATCCCAAATATTTTTGAAACAAGGTCAATGTTATTGATTTCTTGCCAAAAACGTTTTGATGATTTGAGGAGTGCTCGTCTCTGATTTCATCACTTCAACTTAATGGACGAGGTTAGGGGGGGCTCGTGAGGTCAATTATCGATTTTCCTCAAGAAAAGGGTCGAGCGCTACTGGATCTCAAACGTTTTCTGACACAACTTTCTTGAAGGAAAGGAGAGTGACCGTCTCCAATTTCATCGTTCCAACTCATTCGAAGAGGTTTGTTGGGGCTCGTAAAGTAAATTAAAAAAAAAAATGTGCCAAACACTTTCAAACCAAATTCGATGTTCATAATTTTTTGCCAGAAGTCCTTCGATGGTTTGAGTAGTGACGGTCTCTAATTATATCACTCCAACTCAATAGAGGAGGTTTGGAGGGGCTTGTATGGTCAATTTTTTGATTTTCCTCAAGAAAAGGGTCGAATACTCCTTAGAAATGGTTCGATCTTAACCGTTTTTTGACACAGGTTTCTTGAGAGATAGAGGAGTGACTTTCTCCGATTTCATCGATTCAACTCATCCGAGGAGGTATGTAGAAGCCCGTGAGGTCAATTAAAAAAAAATCCCAAATATTTTTGAAACAAGGTCAATGTTATTGATTTCTTGCCAAAAACGTTTTGATGATTTGAGGAGTGCTCGTCTCTGATTTCATCACTTCAACTTAATGGACGAGGTTAGGGGGGGCTCGTAAGGTCAATTATCGATTTTCCTCAAGAAAAGGGTCGAGCGCTACTGGATCTCAAACGTTTTCTGACACAACTTTCTTGAAGGAAAGGAGAGTGACCGTCTCCAATTTCATCGTTCCAACTCATTCGAAGAGGTTTGTTGGGGCTCGTAAAGTAAATTAAAAAAAAAAATGTGCCAAACACTTTCAAACCAAATTCGATGTTCATAATTTTTTGCCAGAAGTCCTTCGATGGTTTGAGTGGTGACGGTCTCTAATTATATCACTCCAACTCAATAGAGGAGGTTTGGAGGGGCTTGTGAGGTCAATTTTTTGATTTTCCTCAAGAAAAGGGTCGAATACTCCTTAGAAATGGTTCGATCTCAACCGTTTTTTGACACAGGTTTCTTGAGGGATAGAGAAGTGACTTTCTTCAAATTCATCGTTCCAACTCATTTGAAGAGGTTTGTAGGGGCTCGTGAAGTCAATTTTTCAAAAAAAAAGTGCCAAACACTTTCAAACCAAAGTCGATGTTCATAATTTTTTGCCAGAAGTTCTTTGATGGTTTAAGTAGTGACGGTCTGATTCCATCACTACAACTCAATTGAGGAGGTTTGGAGGGGCTTGTAAGGTCAATTTGTTGATTTTCCTCAAGAAAAGGGTCAAACACTCCTTAGGAATGGTTCGATCTCAACCGTTTTTTGACAGAGGTTTCTTGAGGGATAGGGAAGTGACTTCCTCCAATTTCAACGATCCAACTTATTCGAGGAGGTATTTAGAGGCCCGTAAAGTCAATTAAAAAAAGTGCCAAATACTTTTGAAACAAGGTCAATGTTATTGATTTCTTGCCGAGAACGTTTTGATGATTTGAGGAGTGCTTGTCTCTGATTTCATCACTCCAACTCAATGTTGGAGGTAAGGAGAGGCTCGTAAGGTCAATTATCGATTTTCCTCAAGAAAAGGGTCGAGCGCTAGTTGATATCAACCGTTTTCTGACACAAGTTTCTTGAAGGAAAGGAGAGTGACTGTCCAAACCAAAGTCGATGTTCATAATTTTTTGCCAGAAGTCCTTTGATGGTTTGAGTAGTGAGGGTCTCTAATTCCATCACTCCAACTCAATTGAGGAGGTTTGGAGGGGCTTGTAAGGTCAATTTCTTGATTTTCCTCAAGAAAAGGGTCGAACACTCCTTAGAACTGTTTCGATCTCAACCGTTTTTTGACACAGGTTTCTTGAGGGATAGAGGAGTGACTGTCTACAATTTCATCGATCCAACTCATCCGGAAAGGTATGTGGAATCCCGTAAGGTCAATTAAAAAAAAAAGCCAAATACTTTGAAACAAGGTCAATGTTATTGAGTTTTTGCCAAAAACGTTTTGATGGTTTGAGGAGTGCTTGTCTCTGATTTCATCACTCAAACTTAATGGAGGAGGTTAGTAGGGGCTCCTAAGGTCAATTATCGATTTTCCTCAAGGAAAGGGTCGAGCGCTACTTGATCTCAACCGTTTTTTGACACAAGTTTCTTGAAGGAAAGGACAGTGACTGTCTCCAATTTCATCGTTCCAACTCATTCGAAGAGGTTTGTAGGGGCTCGTAAAGTCAATTTGAAAAGAAAAAAAAAATGTGCCAAACACTCCCAAACCAAAGTCGATGTTTATAATTTTTTGCCAGAAGTCCTTTGATGGTTTGAGTAGTCACGGTCTCTAATTCCATCACTCCAACTCAATTGAGGAGGTTTGGAGGGGCTTGTAAGGTCAATTTTTTGATTTTCCTCAAGAGAAGGGTCAAACACTCCTTAGGAATGGTTCGATCTCAACCGTTTTTGACACAGGTTTCTTGAGGGATAGAGGAGTGACTGTCTTCAATTTCATCGATCCAACTCTTCCGGAAAGGTATGTGGAAGCCCGTAAGGTCAATTGAAAAAAAAAAGCCAAATACTTTGAAACAAGGTCAATGTTATTGAGTTTTTGCCAAAAACGTTTTGATGGTTTGAGGAGTGCTTGTCTCTGATTTTATCACCCCAACTTAATGGAGGAGGTTAGGAGGGGCCCGTAAGGTGAATTATCGATTTTCCTCAAGGAAAGGGTCGAGCGCTACTTTATCTCAACCGTTTTTTGACACTGGTTTCTGGAGGGATAGAGGGTTGACTGTCTTTAATTTCATCGTTCCAACTCATCCGAAGAGGTTTGTGGAAGGCCGTAAGGTCAATTAAAAAAAAAAAGTGCCAAATACTTCTGAAACAATCGATGTCGATGTTGATGATTTCTAGTCTAAACTGTCTTGATACTTTGAAGAGTGACTGTCTTTAATTTCATCACTCCAACTCAATGGAAGAGGTGTGGCTCGTAGGGTCAATTATCGATTTTCCTCAAGAAAAGGGTCGAGCACTGCTTAAAAAAAATTCAATCTCAACCATTTTCTGACACAAGTTTTTTGAAGAAAGGAAGAGTGACTGTCTCTTATTTCATCGTTCCAACTCATTCGAGGTTTGTGGAGGCTCGTGAAGTCAATATTTAAAAAAAAACTCTAATTTCATCGTTCCAAGTCATTTGAGGAGGTTTGTAGGGGCTCGTTAAGTCAATATTTAACAAAAAAAATATAAAATGTGCCAAACACTTCCAAAACAAAGTCGATGATGATAATTTTTTCCAAAAGTCCTTTGATGGTCTTAGGAGTGACTGTCCCTGATTTCATCAGTCCAACTCAATTGAGGAGGTTTGGAAGGGCTCGAGAGGTGAAT
This sequence comes from Orchestes rusci, assembly GCA_958502075.1. NCBI lineage: Eukaryota > Metazoa > Arthropoda > Insecta > Coleoptera > Curculionidae > Orchestes > Orchestes rusci. The sequence continues at coordinate 32,781,145 of OY293307.1, forward strand.
ATCTTGATTTTCCTCTAGAAAAAGGTCAAACACTCCTTAGATATGGTTCAATCTAAACCATTTTCTGGTACAGACTTGAGGAATGACGATCTCTGATTTAATTGTTTTTACTAAATTGAAGAGGTTTGAAGGGGGAATCAAGATAAAAGGTTGAGTCTCTGCAAGTTTTATATTGAAAATTTTCCACTCAGTTACTATTTTGAAGATATTGTTGAAAATCCGAAACAGCCCAACCCAATTTAATACACATACTTTCTTTTTTTTCTTGAGCATAAATTTCCAGCCACAACTCCTAACAAACAGCCACAATACGCGGCAACAACCTGCTTGAATTTACCACTGTTTACTGAGAAAGCAATTTTACTGAAACTTCATTGTAAATAGATTTAAACAGAATACGTTTAGTCTGGCTTTGTTTCTGAATTTCTCGAAAGTCTTGGCCTGCATCGTGGAAAAGATTCTCACACAACCCACAAGGATTATCTAGTTTAATGGACTATTATTACATAATAAAATATACGTATTGATAAGACCGCTATATTGCAACCATAGATCACAGTAAACTGCAATAGTCTGCAGTAGCAGGGTGGCATTTTTCGACGATTTATGTATGCGGTCATTCTGCGTGTAGTTTTATCGAATTTCGCTCAGAAAGGAGAATAAACACGGGCGTTTTTATTCTTATTTAGCGCTTTGTTCCGGGTCGACAATCGTTTGAACGTGCTGATAAATGGCGAGAAAACTAAATAAATACGCCTTTATTTGAAGCTCAATTAGACAGCAGATTCATTTTTCGATTCAAATGAAAGATCTGGAGCAGTCAGATCGAATAATGGCCGCGTATTGTAGAATGAACGAAGAAAACGTGACTGCTAATTTATGGTGCGGATTTGGGTTTAAGCAGTAAAGCAAATTGGATGAGCAAAAATATGGATCTGTTTGGTTGGGAATAATATTGATGCAGGATTATAAAGGTCTCGTACTGGATGAATATTTCACTGATTGATGGTAATTAGATCGTCAATCATTTCATCATATTGTCACAATAGGCGTGAGACTGGGTCTTCGTCTGGACCCTCAAACTTATTGAGCTCTAGGAACGTAGCACCAGGTGGAAGGAAAACTCCGTAGGGTTGTGAAGTAATAGCATGTATTCACCAATATATTCTATTACCAGCATTAAAACAGTAGGACGGGCTTATTTTATTGTTGATTCCTGAAGGGAGTGACGCGTAGCAACGTAAAGTTATAGTGGACGTGGTTTTAAGGTGAGAGGGCTTCTGGTCTTTCGACTGACACTGCTCATGGGAGAAAGATCGGAGTAATCACGTTTCTTCCAACAAATTGATTAGCTTATCGGGCTTCTATTTATACCAGAAAAGTGCCGAGTAAGCATAGCCTGGTTGTGCGTCGTCCGTTTGGGTGGGTTGATTTACTCCATGTTCCTTTGATCCGTTCGTATTCACATGACACATGCACCCTCCTCAATAGCATTGGCCTCCAATGCTCAAAAACCAACATGCCACATCCCTTACAATCTGACTTGAAAACTAATAACATTTGCTTGCTCCGATCCTGAGTATTACAAATTTCACAAATAACAATATGCTGAGTAAGTATGTTCCTGAACAACACCAACGGTGACCATGGCAATCCATATGGTCATCAATGGCACCCTCGTTCAGATTCTTGCTGACGCTACGTGTTTTTTTTTTAGTCGCCTCAGGTTTTGTAACCGCTCCTTGACCTCGATTGTGATGCTTTGTCCGTGCTGGTTTACAGAGCAATACATATCACTTCTACTTGGTTCAAAGTGACCTGTATTTCCCTTGTGTGGGCTTTGGAGGACCGGAAGCAGTCGTTGTTCACAACATGAAAAAAAATAATAATCAACAGCGGCGTCAATTTGTATAAAAATATATGTAGATACCATTTTTCTTACTCATTCTACTTACTTAATACCTGCCTATTTTTATCAATAAGTTGGAAGAGCCGTATCAGGAGCAGTGCCAGTCAAGCCTCTTATCATTGCGGATGCCCCCGGGAGTGTGGAGCCTCGTTGACCCGGACGAAGTTCCTCTGCCTCATCATCTCTATTCCTGGACCACAGGTCATACTGCTCTCATTTTGTAGGCTCTCTGCACTCATGACTCTGCACTCCCTTTGTAGGCCCTCTGTACTCGCTAAGCGTGCGAGAGTGATCGTCAGGCGCCTCCACCAAATGTCACGATAAGCGTAGATTGGGCCTTCGTCTGGACCCTCACCTATCGTGCTCCAGGGACGTAGCCATCAGTCGGGAGTGAAACTAGGGCAGCACATAACAACATCTATTGTTTCTCCAAATACAGCCTACAGCACACACAGTAAGATGAGCATGCTGGACCTTGGCCAGTCCGGGTCCCAACAGTAGACTGGCTGCGGGGGCAGAAGTGTACAGTGAATACGAGAGGACTTGTTGTCTTGCGACTGGCACTGCTGGAAGGAAGATCGGAGTCATCACGTTTCTTCCAACCCTTTGATCAGCGTATCGGTACTATACAAGTACAAAAACTTTATAGATAATCCATCCAAAAATAACTTGAACTGGAAAAGGAGCCACGGTTTGTGAGGTAAATTTGGTCTGACATCATCACTTCAAAGTAGTACCTCTAAAAGGAAAATGCTTCGAACAAATCTTGCAGACCATCATCCAAAGAATAACTTTTACTTGGTGATTGAGGTCACAGTTTCTTATATAACTATTGTCAAAATTTGTCCGACGTCATCATTTCTTACAACCGACGACCGAGGACTTTTGACGATATCTTCAATGTAGTACCTTTGACAAAAAACTGTTTGTATAATTCATGTAGATAATCAGCCAGACAATAACTTTTACTTGAAGAGTTTTCTGATTGGGATCACGGTTTCCGATATAACTGTTGTCAAAGTTTGTCCGACGACATCATTTCCTAGAACCAACGACGGAGGACTTTTGACGATATCTTTTAAGCAGTACCTCTGATTAAAAAACTCTTACCATAAATCTAGTGGACAATCAACCAGAGAATAACTTTTGATTAAAGAGTTTTTTGATTGGGGTGACGGTTTCTTATATAACTGTTGTCAAACTTTGTCTGACGACATTATTTTCTACAGCCAACGACGGAGGACTTTTGACGATATCTTCAAAGCAGTACCTCTGACATAGAAACTGTAAAGAAAAATCTTGTGGACAATCATCTAAATAATAACATTTACTTGAAGAATTTTTGGATTGGTGTTACAGTTTCCGATATAACTGTTGTCAGAGTTTATCCTACGACATCACTTCCTACAACCAACGACGGAGGACTTTTGACGATATCTTCAAAGCAGTACCTCTGATAAAAAACTGTTTGCATGAATCTTGTAGACAATCAACCTGAGAATAACTTTCACTTAAAGAATTTTCTAATTGGAGTTTTGGTTTTTGATATAAGTGCTGTCAAATTTTGTCTCACGTTATGATTGCCATTGTTTTAAGTTAACACCATTTTCATTCCATGTTCAAGAAAAATCCAAAACTATACAAATCAAATTACCCTGCAGCAATAAACAGTAAATTTCCGAATCTAACCATTAAATCCAATCCCAGAATAATTGTAACAAATACCAATCGAGTACGACTAAACAACTGGAAGAAAATGACTATCAACCACGATTGTGGGCGCGTTAAAGTGCTTTATGGACTCTGTTTATTGGTACTAAATTAAATTACCACTATATTAAGCGCGTTCAAGATTTATTGCAACCTAATTACGACGGGAAGAGTCACGATCGCAAATTTAATGACAAGATTTAATATCTGGTGGCCAGTATTGATGGGCGATAAATTTCTGTTGCTGTTCTAACTATTGGTTCGTTCTTCTGAATTATGACACAATTTGAGTGAAGATGACGCTCATTTCTTCATTAGCATCAACTTTGACCGAATTATATAGGAAACCTTGGCTCGGATCAAAAGATTCTTCAAGTGAAAGCTATTACCCAGTTGATTGTCTTCGAGCAGATTATCTGTTGGAGGTACTGAAAAGTTGGTATACACAAATAAAAAATACTAACATCGTGCCTCGGCCACACAATATGCTCTTGATCGGCTACATGTGAAAGATTGGTACATGATCATCATGATGAATGTTTGTTCCGTTACACACGTATCGGATAAAAATCTACCGATATTGATTAGCCGATGATTTTTGAATGAGAGTGTAAGTGAGTATATATAGGAGGACGATTGCGTATCGAGCGATATCGGTTTAGAACCGGACATGTGTCGTGCGGCAATAGTTTTCACACGTGTCGAACTATGATCGCGTATCGGTTTGAGGCCAGGTGCGTTCCCAAGATAAACTACGGCAAGTTTATGGTCCAGCAGTCATTAAGTCGCATGATCGATGTCCAATACGTATGTTATTTTCGTGTATCCTAGTACAGGTGTAGCTTTGATATCCGATATCGGCCGATTTCCCACCGACACGTGTTAAACGTCATTCCATTTATACGAAATCTTTCTTTGACCGGCAACAGAATCGGCTGCATGTGTATCTTGGGTACTCCCCCCGATATCGGTCGATTTTAAACCAATACGTGTGTAACAAATTCTTTTTCCTCAACCTCAATTGTTCAAAATCGTTCGGTAACCGGCCAATGAACAAGCTATATGTGAAAGGTTGGACTCGATTTTGGCCGATTTTTATACATACATGTATAACGTACAGATCGCCATCGGATATCGGTCGATATTTAAACGATACATGGGTGATGAAGTTGTTTTTTCTGGAATCGAACGATAATTGCCAACAGAAACGTCTTCAGAGAAAGATTTGTATCCAATCGATACCCGATAGCGGGAAATTTTCGATTGATACGACCGATTTTCCTGGAAGGATCTGTCACTGAATACTTGTGAAAAATTGGTATCCGATATTGGCCGATATCCAACTGATACGTATGTTGTTTACAGAATCGCTTACTTTGAATAGTTCGTGATCGCCACCTGATATCTTCTGATTACTTATCGATATGCGTTTGACGTCACTAGCTACTCTTTTACTCGGGATTGATCAGTAACCGTTACGAGAACCGCCTATACTTATACTTGCGTAATGTGTCAATCGCCACCCGATATCGGTCGATTTACACCAGATGGGAGTGTAACGCTCGTGCTCACACATTATTTGTGTGGAATCACATGAAAGAGTGGTACATAATCGCTTCTCAATATCGGCCGATCTCAAATCATATCGTTGTGTGATGTTGTTGTTTTTTGTTCGTGTCTTGAGCTCATTTGTATGAAATCGAACGCTATCCGACTTGACGACGGCAGATTCTCAACCGGCTAATTTTCAACCGATATGTATGTTTTGTACGAAACCGTTCACATGTGAAAAGTAAGTTTACGATCGGCACCTGGTGTCGACCGATCTCTAACCGATATGGCTACATGTGAAAGGTTGGTAAGGGCCAAGGTTAATTGATATGTAGAGGTTGCGCCGTAACTAGGGAATCGAAAATCCACGAACGATAAACCGAATCGATCTCGTCACCGAGCTCCATTATTGACATTTCTGTCATCGGTGTGTCATCTTGATGTCATAACATGTCCGTATTCCAGGGTCTTAAAACTTTTTTAACCGAGTGTCGGCCGTTTTTATACGTGTTTGAGGGTGAGTTTTCACACAGCTTTTGGTATACAGTGAAATATATTCTCATTATCAAGTGTGAACCATATTATATTTTTTTTTAGATGTGTATTTGAACCGGATCGGAGCCGACCGACGTCATTTTTGTCTGAATTCTGATTCGTCCGAAACCCGAACGTATATCGACGCAACCTTTCTACTATCAATAAACCTTGGGTAAGGGCTTGCTAAATGACATCGATCGATTTCTAACTGTACATGTGTAATGTGATGGAGAATTCACACTTGATCGCTTCCCAATATCGGCCGATTTCTACTAGATATGAGTGATACGTTCTTGCCTCAACAACATTTATGCGAAATTTGATGGTAACCGGCTTCATATGAAAGAGTGGTACCCGATCGTTACCCAATATCGGCCGATTTGTAACAAATACATTTTGTAATGTTGGTTTTTTGTTGTCTCAACGTCATTTGTATGGAATCGGACGATGATTGCCGGAAGAACCGGCTACAAAAAAAAGTTAATACACGATCGAAATCCGACGTTGGCAGATTTTTAACGGATTCGGACTGAATAATTTGAAGGGCTTCAAACACGTGCGTTCGGAGAGTGTGGTCGTCACCAAACTGCCCGTTTCCACGACCGATAGCGGCTCGCATTATTAGTGAACAACTGGCGTTCAAACGTGAAACCACAACTATTTTGACTGAGAACTCGTCAATATTTCTTAAAAAACTCAAAATCAGATTTAATTTTAAGAACCAGGTCATTTTGACTGAGACCATCCATAGAAAATTGAAATGCTGGAATCTAGGAAATCGGATTGGCAAAGTGATTCAGATTATCGAAATTAAACGACGCAAAAAATTAATAACATTTGAAACTTTGGAAATCTGGAAAAAGAATGGATCACATTTTTGGAAATCCAAGATTTTGTGACATTCAAAATATAGGAATCCTAAAATTCAATATTGAAGAAATTTTGGAAATCGTTTTTGGACAGGAATCAACATTTGGAAATTGGAAATTCAAAATTTGAGGATATTTTAGATGATCTTCGGAATCCAAAAACTTAATATTGAAGGAATTTCGCAAAACGTTTTAGAGTAATTTGGAGTAGTTTGGGCTAATTCCAGTCACTTTGGGTTAGCATTTCAAATTGTAAATTTAAAATTTTGAGATTTCAGGACAATCAAAATGAAGTATTCCATTGTTTTTGGTAAATTTGAGTCAGCTTGGGTTGAAAATTGATACTTGGAGTTCAAAATTTGAATTTGAGAACAATCAAAATTGAATGAATTCCAGAATTTTTTTTTTGGAATTTTGGTTAGTTTGGGTTAATTCATGTCAGTATGGGTTGAAAATTTACATTTGGAATTGCAAAATTCGAAAATTCAGGACGTTCAAAATATGGTGATTCATAACTTTGGGTCAATTTGAGTGAGTTTGTGTTCAGAAATTCACATTTGTGATTAAAAAAATTAAAATTTAAGAACTTTCAAAAATTATTGGATGAATATTGGAGGACTTTTTTGGAGAATTTGGTTTAGGAATTCACATTTGAAAATTCAAGATTTTGAAACATTCAAAATGAGAATAAAAAAATTCCCTATTGAAGATATTTCAGAATACGTTTTTGGTAGGAAATTTGGGTTTATTGGGTCATTCACATTTAGAATTCAAAAATTCAAAAGTTTGGGACATTCAAAATATAGAAATCAAAAAATTCAATATTGAAGGAATTCCGGGAAACGTTTTGGGGTTAGTTTGAGTTTATTTTTAGGTCATTTGGGTTGAAAATTCACAAAAGTTTGAAATTGTAGGACATTCAAAATACACGAATCCAAGGAGTTTCGGAAAAAGTTTTTGGCAAATTCGGCTAAGTTTGGGTTGATCAGAGTCAGTTTGGATTGAAAATTCACACTTGGAATTTTAAATTTTGGGGCATTCAAAATATTGAAAGAATTCAAAAACTCAATAATAAACAAAATTAAAGAAAATTCGGCAAACGTTTTTGTTGCTTTTGATTATTTTTAGTTGATTCAAGTAATTTTGGGTGAGAAGTTTGAAATTTCAAAATTTTGGGACATTGGAAATGAATTAAATATAAATAATAATAAAATCAATAAAATCATTTTTCATATTCCGATCAAATTTTTCTTCCAATCACTATCAACTTAATAGAAACAAATACCTTAATATTTCTGCTGATAAGATTATAAGTACAGCGAGAAGCAATATGATACCAATCAAATGATAGTTTTTCAATTACGTTTCCACAGCAAATGTGTCATGAAAACTTTTATTTGTTCGAACAAATTTCTCCATCCCAATTATGGATGTTGTTAACTTTAATGGAAAGATTTCTTTAATGGCGACAAAATTTTATGTACTTTTGGAAATTTATTCGTAGTGGGTTCTGTTATTGGTCATATAGTTTTATGAGATGTCGATGGAAATTTTGCTATCAATGATTATGGGAGTCTGTCGATGTTCATGGAGATGCTGTCGTAATTCCTCCATAAAGATGGAGGTTCACTGTGAGATAATTGTATTTGTTTGTTATAAGCATACTGTGGGTTTGAATGAAGAAATGGATATCATGCCCCCTCATATTGTGTTCACTCCAGGTTGTCTGTAATGCTAACGCGTCTATAAATCTCGTCCTCTTTTGTCAAATAATTGCTCTTTGCCGTTGCCCCCAATGACAAAGCTCCATACAGAAATAAACCTCCTTACTTGATAAAAAACGGAAACAACCAGAAAAATCCCTGCTCTAAACATTGTGCCGGTCAACTCAATTTCAATTTAAATGAAATAAATCTGGAAAAGTGAGTTGGGGCTATTCCAGCAACGAAATAGGGCGGCTTAAGTCGGATAATATTGGACTATTACGTTTCCGGTGTGTGTTTTTAGCGTCATATTTCCGAGTGTTTTTCTCTTATAAATCCATTTTGGCGAAAAACGAACAACACAACTCAAGTCTGGAAGAAAATATCGCTTTTTGACGAAAAACTAGATGACGTTACTTCCGATACTGTAACTCCATTGGGAGCGACATAAAATGGATTGTCGATGATCTCAATGGAGGCGAGTTTCAGTTAACTGCTTCCAATATTAGCGAACTCCCAGGTGTCCTTTGGACGGTAATGTATGAGAGGGTTGCAAGTTAAATAATGGCAGGACATGGAGGTTTCATTATGGAATAATTAGTCGCGATCAAAGGGAGTGGGTAATGGAAAGGGCAATTGATTATGATGATGGACTAAATAGTTGGTTTATCATTCATCACAAGGGCCAAGGGCTTTCATGATTCACGATGGCATTGAGGGATAGTGGAGAAAAATGTTTATCCTCAAGAGTTTTCATAATTTGAGTTGGCATGATATCCATTTATTTTCATTGATCCACAATATTTCCATGTAATAAAAGTGTTGTTTTGGAGGAAAGATAAATGTTCCCAGTTAAACTTTTTACTCGATTGGTCGTCTACAGGATCTATCTTGAACAATTTTTCCATTGAAAGTATCACCAAAATATCCATAAAATTCCGCACATATTGATCAAACCAAAAGATGAAGTGAGGCAAGGTTTGATGACAATTATATCGGAAACCGTAACTCACATCGAAACATTTTTTGAGTGAAAGTTATCACTCAGATGATAACCTACAAGATTTACCTCGACCAGTTTTCTCTTGAAGGAACCACTTCCAAGATATTCATCAAATTCTGCGCACGTTGATTAAACTAAAAGATGACATCAAGCAAGATTCAACAGCAATTATATCGGGAACCATATCCTCCATAAAAAAAGTTTTAAAATACCCAGTAAACATCTAACCTCACTTTGTCACGGTCATGACGTCACTCCGTGTGCCAAAGTGATGATGACGTAAAACCTGTTACAAATCTGGTAATTTCTTGAATAAGTTAACCTACAGATCGAGTGACCAGTAAGTTCATGAGTGACAAATGATTAAATGATATCACTGATTCGTTGATTTAGTGATTCAGTGATGACCGAGTTATATGACCAAAAGATAATTGAGCGATCTCATGAGACCAGCGATTAAGAGATTTTAGTGATTCAGCAGCTTATCAATGATTTGACTGAATATTGACAGTGATTTTATGGTAAATTGATCACTTATTCATCAGTTAAGCGATCTAGTTGTTACTGATAATAGTGATTCAGTGATCATTGATGCTTTTTTTGTACCTAACTTTAATTGTATAAGATCAAAAGATGATTTAGCAATTGAGTGATTTGAGGGATTCAGCAGCTAATAGCGCAATGATTATGTGGTTACTGTCATTTAGCAGTCAGTGATAAGCAAGGTGATGAAGTATTGCTAGAAAATAAAATCATGATTTGACTGAATATCAACAGCGATATAGAAGTGAATCAATCACTTATCCATGGATCAGGCGATTTAGTGATCAGTGAATTTTGAAGTGTTTCAGTGACTATGGATTTGTTCGCTTGTGCTTCACTTTACTTGTGCATGATCAAAAGTGATCCAACGATTCGACTAGTCCAGCGATTGAGAGATTTAAGCGATCCAATAATCAAAAGTGATTTAGCAGTCAGTGATATTCAAATAACTTATTTATGGATTGAGCGATACGGTGATCACTGAATGTTGAAGTGATTCAGTGATTATAGGTGATTTGTTCCCTCTCGCTCTAATTCACTTGTATATGATCAAAAGAAGATTCAGCGATTTGACTAGAGCAGCCATTGAGTGATTTGGGCGAGCCATCAAATTAAGCAGTCAGTGATACTTGAGGTGATGAAGTTTGTAACTGGAAAGGGCATTTGATCATGACTTGACTCAATAAAAACAGCGATGTAGTAGTGAATTGATCACTTATTTATGGATCAAGCGATTCAGCGATTTGATAACTACATGTTGAAGTGTTCTAGGCTCAGTGATTGTAGATAATTTGTTCCTGTGTATTTCAGTGATACGATGGCTGACTGAACATGTTTGTCGAAGATTTCATTAAGTAATCCAGTGATTCAGCGATTGATTCACATACAGGGAGTTCGGAAAAGCCGATAACATAACATAACATAACGATACATAATTTGAGTGGGCATGATACACATTTCTTCTTCATTGAAGGTCACAGTATTCTTATAACAAACAAACTCAATTAATTCCTCTTTCTTTATGTGAAAATTCCGACAGCATTTCCATAAACACTGGCAGATCCCTATAATCATTAATAGCAAAATTTCCATCAACATATAGAACTATATGACCAATAACAGAACCCAACACGAAAGAGTCCGCCCATAAATATCCAAAAGTACATAAAATTTTCTCGTCAATGAAGAAATCTTTCCATTAAAGTTAACAGCACACCCATAATTGGAACAGAGGAATTTGTTCGAACAAATAAAAGTTTTCATAACGCAATTGCTGTGAGAACAGTACGAAAAAATGGGCCATTTGATTGGTCTCATTTTGCTTCTCGCTGTTCTAATAATACTCTTATCAGCAGAAATGTTCGGATTTTTGTTTCTCTCATCACTAAATAGTGATTGTAAGGTGGATTTTGTTCAGATAGTGTTATTAAAAAATGTACATCATGTCCACATCAATTATGAATAATCAGATTGTCGGATGAAGATTAGTTATCCTCTTCAGAATAAAGCATATATCTTAAGACCCCAGGAGTGTATTTGGATCCATAAAGTAGATACCCGCATAGAAACCACACAACCTCAAAATGTTGAGGGCATCCTTCCTCCTCTTTGAGAAAATCAGCAACATAATTGTCACTCAATAATCCAATCACAATGCAGCTGGAGAAGAAATGGATATCGTTCCAGATAAAACTGTGCAAACTCTAAAAATTGGCATATGGATCTTACTACAAAACCACTTCTCTCTTGAATTTGGCTAACGTTAGGCGATGCTGATAAGAGTGGGTGTGATTTTCACTCAAATTATGTGATGATTTGGAATATTGTTGAACGGTTTTGAAAAAAGAATAAGTGTTGAGTAGAATATTGCCAAACTACATCTCCTTCACTCAAAATCAAACTAATGATGAGGCAACTTAGATTTATAGTCTGATAATACTGGCCACCGCCTCATTGTTACAAGAACTAGGACAATCTACCTTCTTTGGTTTCTGTGGGGGAAATGGATATCGTCCTCGATATAATTATGCAAATCCTCTCATTTGGCTTGGACATGTTATGGAGAAACATTCATTTTCAGGTCTTGAGAACTGCTGAGTCCTTGATAATCAAATTTATCCTTTAGCAAACTCCTAAGATTACCAAATTTTGAAATTCGGAGTTCTCAAATCACCAAATTTGAATTTCAATAATCAATTTTTTGGGTATATTCTGGAATGGTTTTCAAATTACCCATAGACGTTTTGCAAAATGGTTTGGATCATCTATTTTTGGATTTCAATGTTTCACGATTTTCGAATTTTTGAATGTTCTGAGACTTACATGTTCTGATTTTTGAGTGTTTGAGTTCCTCTCACATCGCAGTTTTGACTCAAACCTCAAAATCCGATCAAAAATAATTTTGTTAATTTTTTTTTTCAAATTATGATGATGTGATTGAATCAAATCTGTGAAGTGGTCAAATCCGATTCAAAAATTGCTAATTTTGTAATAAAATGAAATTTTTGGAGTAGTCATTTTCAGAGAGTAGTCAAATGCGTGACAAAGGTAGTCCGATCCGTGATTTATTTTCAAAATAGTGAAATTCGTAGAATAGTCAGGTCCACGAGGCAGTGATGTCCAATAAATAGCCACCAGTGACTAAAGTGGTCCATGTCGTGCTGAAATCAAAACCGTGTAATTGTCAAATGCGTGGAGTGGTCAAATTTATCAGGAACCCAAATCCATGGAGCAATCAGATCCATGAAGTGAATACTCAAATCTGTAGCAAAAGCAGTAAAATCTGTAAAGTGGTCAAACTCGACACAAAAATTGCCAACTTCGTGAGTTGTCAAATACCTCGAGTGATCACATCCATGAGGCAGTCAGATCCATGAATCAGTCAAATACGTGGCACGGGTAGTCCAATCCGTCATACATCCTAGAAAAAGTCCAATCCGTGGAATAGACGAAGTCCACGAAGAGGACAAATCCGTGTACTCATGCTGCATGAAATAGTCAAATCTTTAAAGTATTCACTCTCATGAAATAGTCAGTCCAATTTTAGTTTTTAAGACGTGGCAAAATCAGTCAGATCTGTGACTTAATCAAATCCATGAAGTAGCCAAATCCACGACGAAGTAGTCAAATTCCTCAAGTAATCAAATCCATGGAACGGATCTCTGCGGCATCTTTCCTCTTAAGCAACGGGTGTGAAATTTTGAAAATATTTTGAGAGTAGTACTTCACCTCTGAGAGGAAAATGGTATGAATGAATCTTGTAGATAATCAAAAAACTGAAGAATAAATTCTTCACAAATAGTTTTCTCAATGGGATTACCGTTTTTGAGATGTTAAATGCCTGATACATTTCAAATGAAATGATGCGAACTCATTCGTGATCAATATGCTTTGAAAAAGGGAAATTATTTCGAGCTATTAGGCATCATCAGCGCAGCTAAAGGTCCGACAGAGAAAACATTTCAAAATACCTTTTGGTCTTTATATCCAAGATAGTCCAATCACAAAAAGTTCATAGCAAAGCACTAAAACGTGTTTATTCCGCTTAAAAATCACCAAATCAGCAAAATATCATAAATTACTCTTTTTGGGGTCACGTGCATGGATATTTGTCGGCACGGATTGATGCTCTGGTTATAAAAACTGCGAATCCATAAGCGGATTCTCTGAATGGTCATAAAATATGTTACGACCGTATAAAAGTAAGAAAGTCTGTATAACTTGGGTGTACTCTGTCAATATTATTATTATTTATTAGTATGGTGATTTGGTTTTTATGGTGCATTTTATGGGACACATGGGGTATTGCGGACAACGGTCCAATAAAACAAATGTCTGGATGATTCGAGAAAGAAAGTGAATGTCATATTCTCTCCAGTTGTGTTGAATATGTCCATTGTCCCTCCACACTTCAACCACTTTGCAATTAATCTATCAAGACATTGACTTATAGCCGGATCGGATAAGATTCTCCAGCCAAAAACCATTTCTCAAACAAAAGCAATTGAACGAGATAAACAATTAAGCAGACAGGGAACCATGTCGAAGTTTTGAGTAATTTTGCTATAAATTGCAGTGGGGGTCTGGCAGGCTGCCAGAGTGCAGCTGCAACAGGGATTTCTCAGGAATCTCTGCATAAAGTCCTGAGATTGAATGCATTTGTCACGAGACTAGGTGAAGACGAGCTGGGCGCCCCAGGACATTTTTTGGTTAAAAGAGAAATAATGTGCGATTTATCAGGGTTTTTGTCGCATAATTCTCCCATTTTCTTGTATGGAAAACATCGGCGAAGTTGTTTTTTTGGTTGGTGGGCTAATGAGAGGTCGATGAACTAAAGTGTCTCATATATTGAGAATAGTGGCAAAATCACTGAAAACTGGAGTACCACGTGAAAAAGGAGGAAATCTGCTACAACTCCAATCGAATTTGTGATGGGGTTAAAAAGTAAACCTTTCAAGTTGGAGGTTATCTCATAGTTCCTGATATTGTAGACGAAAAACTCCGCAAAATTGAACTTCTGCAGTGGTAAAACGTGAAAGAGGTGGACATTTGCTAGAACTGCTGCGGAAATTAGCTGGGTGTCACTAGTGAAAAAATCCAGAAAACTTTAGTTGAAGGGTAGAGGGTTTCTAATTTGATTTACGTTGTTGAATGCGATCTGATATACTTTGAAATATACTGAAAGAACCAGTGAAAATTGGAGATCCACAGTGGTACCACATAAAAGAGGAGAAAATTTGCTAAAACTTCTATGAAAATTAGCCTATCTTCACTAGTGGAAAAGTCCAGTAAATTCCATTTGAATTAGTTAAAGGGTTTCGAAGTTCACCTTCCAAGTTGTAAGTGATCTCATACTTTCTGATGCAGACAAAGAACCACGCAAAATTGGAGTTCCGCAATGGTACCACGTGAGAGAGGAAAAAATTTGCTACATCTACTGCGAAAAAAAGCTGGGAGTCATTGGTAAAAACCTCACTTGAACTGGGTATAGGGTTTTGAAGCTGATTTACGTTGTTGAATGCGATCTGATACTACTAAAATACTAAGAGAACCAGTGAAAATTGGAGATCCGTAGCAGTACCACATAAAACAGGAGAAAATTTGCTTGAACTTTCATGAAAATCAGCTCGTCATTACTAGTGAGAAGGTCCAGTGGATTCCATTTGAATTAGTTGAAGGGTTTCGAAGTTTACCTCACAAGTTGAAACTGATCTCATACTTTCTGATCTAGACGGATAACCACGCAAAATTGAAGTTCCGCAGTGGTACCACGTTAAAGAGAAGGAGATTTGCTAGAACCGCTGCCAAAATGAGCTGGGTGTCACCTGTGAAAAACCTCAGTTGAACTGGGAAGAGGGTTTTGAAGCTGATTCACTTTGTTGAATGCAATCCGATACTTTCTAATATACTGAGATAACCAGCAAAAATGAGAGATCCACTGTGGCATCCCGTAAAAGAGGAGGAAATTTGCTTGAACTTCTATAGAAATGAAATTTTTTTCAATGGTGAGAAAGTTCAGTAAATTCGAGTTGAATCAGTTAGATGGTTTCGAGGTTAACCTTCCAAGTTGGAGGTGCTCTCAAACTTTCTGATATAGACAGAGAACCACGCAAGATTTTTGTTCCACAGTGGTACCACGTAGAAGAGTAGGAAATTTGCTAGAACTACTGCGGAAATAAGCTTGGTTTCACTGGTGGGAAAATCCAGAACACCACAGTTGAAATGGGTATAGGGTTTCCATGTTGATTCACGTTGTTGAATGCGATCTGATACTTTCTAATATACTGAGAGAACCAGTAAAAATTGGAGATCCACAGTGGTAGTGGTACCACAATAAAGAGGAGGAAATTTGCAAAAACTTTTATGAAAATTAGCTCGTCTCAACTAGTGGGAAGGTCCAGTAGATTCCATTTGAATTAGTTAATGGGTTTCGAAGTGTACCTTCCAAGTTGGAAGTGATCTCATATTTTCTGATCTAGACGGATAACCACGCAAAATTGGAGTTCCGCAGTGGTACCACGTGGAAGAGGAGGAAATTTGCTAAAACCGCTGCGAAACTAAGCTAGTTGTCACCGGTGAAAAACCTCAGTTTAACTGGGTAGAGCGTTTTGAAGCTGTTCTACTTTGTTGGATGCATTCCGATACTGTCTAATATACTGGGATAACCAGCAATAATGGGAGATCCGCAGTGGCATCACGTAGAAGAGGAGGAAATTTGCTTAAACTTCTATAGAAATGGAATTGTTTTCAATGGTGAGAAAGTCCAGTAAATTCCAGTTGAATCAGTTAGATGGTTTCGAAGTTAACCTTCCAAGTTGAAGGTGGTCTCATACTTTCTGATACAGGTTGAGAACCACGCAAAATTTTGGTTCCGCAGTGATACCACGTAGAAGAGTAGGAAATTTGCTAGAACCACTGCGGAAAAAAGCTTGGTGTCACTGGTGGAAAAATCCAGAAAATCTCAGTTGAAGTGGGAAGAGGGTTTCCAAGTTGATTTACGTTGTTGAATGCGAACTGATACTTTCTAATATACTGAGAGAACCAGTCAAAATTGGAGATCCACAGTGGTACCACAATAAAGAGGAGGAAATTTGCTAAAAGTTTTATGAAAATTAGCTCGTCTTAGCTAGTGGGAAGGTCCAGTAGATTCCATTTGAATTAGTTAATGGGTTTCGAAGTGTACCTTCCAAGTTGGAAGTGATCTCATATTTTCTGATCTAGACGGATAACCACGCAAAATTTTGGTTCCGCAGTGGTACCACGTAGAAGAGTAGGAAATTTGCTAGAACCACTGCGGAAAAAAGCTTGGTGTCACTGGTGAAAAAATCCGGATAACCACAGTTGAAATAGGTAGAGGGTTTCCACGTTGATTCACGTTGTTAAATGTGATCTGATATTTTCTAATATACTGAGAGAACCAGTAAAAATTGGAGATCCACAGTGGTACCACATTGAAGAGGAGAAAATTTGCTTAAACTTCTATGAAAATGAGCTTGTTTTAACTAGTGGAAAGGTCCAGTAGATTCCATTTGAATTAGTTAAAGGGTTTTGAAATTCACCTTCCAAGTTGGAAGTGATCTCATACTTTCTGATCTAGACGGATAACCACGCAAAATTGAAGTTCCGCAGTGGTACCACGTTAGAGGGGAGGAAATTTGCTAGAACCGCTGCGAAAATAGGCTGGGTGTCACTGGTAAGAAACCTCAGTTGAACTGGGCAGAGGGTTTTGAAGTTGATTTACGTTGTTGAATGCAATCCGATACTTTCTAATATACTGAGATAACCAGTGAAAATGTAAGATCCGCAGTGTCATCACGTAAAAGAGGAGGAAATTTGCTAAAACTTCTATGAAAATGAAATTGTTTTCAAGGGTAAGAAAGTCCGGTAAATTCCAGTTGAATCAGTTAGATGGTTTTGAAGTTAACCTTCCAAGTTGGAGGTGGTCTCATACTTGCTGATATAGGTTGAGAACCACGCAAAATTTTTGTTCCGCAGTGGTACCACGTCAAAGAGTAGGAAATTTACTAGAATTACTGCAAAAATAAGGTTGATGTCACTGGTGGAAAAATCCAGAAAATCTCAGTTGAAGTGGGAAGAGGGTTTCCAAGTTGATTTACGTTGTTGAATGCGAACTAATACTTTCTAATATACTGAGAGAACCAGTCAAAATTGAAGATCCGCAGTGATACCGCGTGAAAGACGAGGACATTTGCTTAAACTTGTATGGAAATGAGCTTGTTTTTGATTGTGAAAAAGTCCTGAAATTCCAGCTGAATTGGTTAGATGCTTTCAAAATTGACCTTCCAAGTTAAAGTTGAATAATTTCTGATGTAGTCGGAGAACCACTGAAAATTGAAATCTCGCAGTGGTATCACGTGAAAGAGGAGGAAGTTTATCAAAACTACTGCGCAAATAAGCTAGTTGTCACTCATGAAAAAATCCAAGAAACTTCAAATGAACTGGATAGAGGGTTTGCAAGTCGATTAACGTTGTTGAATGCGACCTGACTCTTTGTTTTGTACTGGGAGAGCTACTGAAAGTTGGAGATCCTCAATACTACCACGTAAAAGAGGAGGAAATTTGCTTGAACTACCATGAAAGCAAGCTTGTTGCAATTGGTGAAAAGGTCCAGAAAATTCGAGTTGAATTGGTCTGAGGGCTTGAAAGTGAACATTCCATGGTGGAGGTGATCTCATACTTTCCGATAGAGTCGGAAAACCACTCAGAATTGAAGTTTTTTAGTAGTACCACGTCAAAGAGGAGAAAATTTGCTAGAACTGTTGTAAAAATAAGTTTGGTGTCATTGGTGAAAAAATCCAGAAATCATCAGTTGAACTGAGTAGAGGGTTTCGAAGTTGATTCACGTTATTAAATGCGAATCGTTATTTTGTCATATGATAGGAGAACCACTAATTGGGCATCCGCAGCGGCACCACATGAAAGAGGAGGAAATTTGCTGCAACTCCTGTAAAACTGAACCAGAATTTATTGGTGAGAAAATTCCAATTGAAGTGGTTGGAGGGTTTCAAAGTTAACCTTCCATGTTGAAGATGATCAGATAGTTTCTGATATAGTCGGAGAACCACAAAAAATTCCTCAGTGGTACCACATGAAAGAGGAGAAAATTAGCCAGAACCATTAAGAAAATAGGTTTGGTTTCAAAGATGAAAAAATCTAGAGAACCTTAGTTGGAAAGGGTAGAGGGGTTTCAAAGTTGATTTACGTTATTGAATGCGATCTGTTATTTTGTGATATACTAGGAGAACCATCGAAAATTGGTGATCCACAGTGGTACCACGGGAATCAGAATGAAATTTAGTGAAATTGCTATAAAAAGGAATTTGTTTTCATTGGTGAGGAGGTCCAGAAAACAACGGACTAACTATTGTTTTATCAAGATCCCCTAAATTCCAAATTTCATACCAACACAATACAAAAAATCGAATAGGTTTTGGGCTCGAATTTTTTTTCTATAGATAATGGCAGAAAACATAAAAAAACTACACACATATATCACGCAGCCGATAAAATGTTGATATGCTATTATTCTTGTTTTAATTGAAGCATTTACATTTTGATAGTGTTTTCAATGTACATTAACAAAGGCCTCGTGGGAGTTTTCGATGTTTGTTGGTCCTGTCGAAACATTGACAGAATCCATTCATTATCATCGTGTGTTAATGCTGATGCGGACCAAATTGTTAAATTATGTTTGCCGATCGGAAAATACAATTTGTTGATAAAATGACATCGATGTGGGACAGTTGAGTTACGTGAAAGAGCAAGAAATTCACTAAAACCAGTGTCAAAATAGATTCATTGGTAAAAAAGTTAAGAAAATCCTCGTTGAATTGTGTAGAGGGTATCTGAATAAGTTTACCTTGTTGAAACCAATCTGATAATATCAAGAAAATATTCACCAACGGTTGAATAAAAACATCAGAACAGTTTTTATAATTCAGTTTCAATTTAAACAGCAATACGAATAATAGCTCCAGGCTTTATTAATGAACAATTAATTTATTTGCTGCTTTATATTATCTGTAGAATATCAATTTCCGCCCATTTTACTTAACAGAATATTTTGTTTTGTTACTTTCGGAATAATTGGAAATCGTTCAATTATTGTTTTTGTTTTATTCAACATGCAGCATTCTGGTGGTTTTTAAATTGTATTTATGATTATAGAAGTTGTGGTGGAAACTATTATTATATTCGCGACCAGCCCTAATGTATTATCTTCATTTTTACAATACTACGTTTCTAGAGGCTGTCCATAAAGAAGATTTGGAAATTGGAGAAGAGAATAGAACGTGCCCGTTCTCCACCAAGAGCCAATAGACGCTCCCGTTCTCGTCACCTCAGAGGAAAATCACGAGAATACCGTGAAAGTTGATTTCACGTAGAAGCCATTCTAGGAAAAATTCTGTTGGACATGAAGGTCTTTCTCCTGGTGAGAGGATTTCACCACTTGATCGAAACCAGAACCAAAGATTATGCAGTCCAAGCCCTGCTTTTTCACTGTACACCAGGGACCATCAATACCCGATGATTTGTCTGAGCAGGACCCCAAGGATGATGTTGCTAGACAAAATTGCGAATCGACATCTCAGAAGAATCCCGTACTTTATTGGGCCCGGATCCGAACAAAAATTGAAAATCCTTATTCAAACTACATTCCAGTATAGAGCCGATATGGAGTAATATATTATCCTGCGGTCTCTGTAGGGAAGATAAAGATGACTGCTTATAAAATACGATTTACCTAAAACCTTGGTATGCTAACTTCTCGAGAGCTTAACCCAGAGATTGAGATAAGCATGAATAGTCTTCATATCATAAGAGACAAAACACATTCTCATCATCAGGACAGCATTGATGTTTTGTCAACTTTGGGTACTTCTCTAATTGTCATTTTAAACGGAGAAGATGAAATCCCCACGGAGATAAGAGGAAGAGTTCTGGCAAGCATCGCTGACTCATCTTTTCATGAAATATTGTATAAGAGTCGTCACCTAATTTTCCCATTGATGATGACCAGATCTCGGGAAAAAATACCAGCCATGAAAGCAATGAAAAAAGTCGGGGATGAAGAATTACGACCTTTTCAGCTGGTTTATCCCCAGTCTTTGCCAGGTCCTTCTCGTTTTCCTGCGAGGCAGGAGGGAAGAAGGGTGTACAAGGAAAGGCCTCACGCGTCTACCAGCAGTAACACTAATCAGCTGAACCAAGAAAAGTGCGCCCCTCGTATCCTCAGAGAGAACGCAGACGTTAGTGGTAAGTGATCAAAACGTCAAGGCTGGTCGGCTTCAATTTTTTGAAAACGCTACGGAGATCTTGTCTCGACACTGCCCTCACCGAGTGAGCACACTTTCATTAAGTCATCCTTCTCCTCATCGGAGGTGTGAATGGCAATCTAATCACTTTATATCTCTGGTCTTTTTGGAAAATAAGTCAAATTGCGGAAAACAGTTTATACTTAACCTCAAAAACCGGCCGGTGGTCGGGTTCGAGACCTGAGGTGGTCAGAGATTATTTTCTGTTCACATTTAGTGGTATTCTCACAGTGGTTCGGATTCCACTTCAAAATGTAGGTCCCATTGCAAGGAATGTAAAACCGGTCCCCCTCCCTACCCTCGTGCAAATCCTCGTGCTGAATTCTGGACTTCGTAGAAACCATGGAATGGTTAAAGAACGATTGAGAGAAAAAATCTTGCAAGTTAAGACCGAGAGGACACCTTCTCATAAACGAGGGACCACAATGGGCCATCTGGCCTCCGAGTGAATGCACTGCGAATCAGGAAACTGTGGACCAGGGCATACCCCTTCGTAACCTAACCTAACCTAACCTCAGAAAAATAAACAAGTTTCAAAATAGAAGATCACAGGACTGCTCCCAGAATAATAACTTCAGGGTGTTTTTGACAACTCTGGAGTTCTACAATACGAGGATCTGCAAAATTAATTTGGCATTTTAGTCTCGGCTTGCCTGGTACCCTCTCTTTTCCAACTTGATAGTAGGAAGAGGAATCTATCGAACCTCATCTCACGTCTCACTTTCTTGTCCTTCCAGCAGAGTCCACTAGCCAATCAACTTATCCTGGTGGCCATCTCGACTATGATCTCCTCGATTGCGAATTCAACCTACAGACTTCAGTAGGACAATTGTCATCGACGACAGCTACCCCTTTATGAGGTATCTAATAATGAAGCGAACGTCTACATTCGCCAGATATTATAGTCGGCTTCTTTCCGATAAGACTGAGTTGATCAAAGCTGTTTTGCGTCTTGCAACAATTAACATTTTAATGAGACCGGATACGCATTTATAAAGCGTCTTACAAATTTTTGATGAATCATGTTGCCACTAGCACTCAAACACGAGGTCAAGTACCTCGAGGTAGTCTTGGACAGTGAGTTAACGTGGAAACCCCATATTGAGAGGACAGTTGAAAAAAGCATAGCCAAATGTGGCTGCTGCGCCGAGCGGTGGGTGGGCGGTGGGGCCTGAAACCACACGTCGTACACTGGCTTTATCGAGCCGTGATCAGACCAAGGATCTTATACGGAGCCGTGGTCTGGTGGCCGGCTACTGAGAAAGCGACTTACGAAATCAGACTAACCAGACTTCAAAGGATGACCTGTCTGAGCATCATCGGTGCGATGAGGACTAGTCCAGGAACTGCACTGAACATTCTCCTAACGTTGTCAGAGCTGGCAATCTGGATAAAGAGGGAAGCGATGACAGCATACGTAAGGATGCCTGCTCAGGAAGTATGGAAGGACAGAGGCACAGAGGTTGGCCACACTAGATTATCTTCTATTGTGAGACGTGGCGGAGGGACTGACAGCCACGGATGAAAAACTCAGACTTCATAGAAGTTTTGGAGTGCACCCAGGTTCCAGTGGCGGACTACATCGACAGAACCACCAGGTATCACGCAGATCTGGTTCACCAATGGCTCAGAGGCCAACTCTAAGGCTACAGGAGCTGGAGTATACATACTGGACGGAAATGGCGGGGAGGCTTTCCCTATCGGAAAGCTTACAACGTTCTTCCAATCAGAGGTTTTTGCAATCCTGTCGGTAACAACTTCGAAAGAGGTTCAAGGAGGGGCAGAGGATAATATAGTTATCTATTCTGATAGTCCATCGGCACTGAGGGCATTATGCAAGCCAAGGATCAGCTGTCCACTGGTTCAAGAGTGCAGTGATGCTCTGCACGCCCTGGGCGAGAGCAAGACGGTCAAACTGGTCTGGGTACCGGGACATATGGACATCTTCGGAAACGAACGCGCGGACAAGCTATCTAGATTAGGGTCTTCATCGTCCCAGCCCGGTCCAGAGCCAAACCTGAGTCTGAGTAAACGACTGATCTCCGAGGCCCTAAACGAGTGAGCTTGGGAAAAACCAGTGAAAAACTGGAGGAATAACACGACTTGAAGGCAAGCTCAAGAGATAATTACACAACCCAACAAACCAAGGACGGCCCAGCTGCTGAACAAGAGTACTAGGGCACTGAGCATCATCCTAGGCATTCTGACAGGACTAAGATATAAAGTTAAAGGTGTCAGATAAAATATGGACAAGTTTGATAAAGTCACCGTTTCTGTCACACTAGTGAGCCATCATCAGCCTCTAACCATCATCATCACGTGAAACTGGCATTTTTCAGTTTATGCAGAAACAGAGCAAAACCATGGCCGCTTCAAGTCGTGAAAAAATGTCCGCAATTTATTCAAAAGATTATATTTCCAGTGACAGGGTCTTTCGGCCGTCGTTTTTGGGAGAAAAGAGTTATTATTGCGAGTTGCCATCCACGCTCCATAATGCGTATCCCAATTTGTTAGTGTCATGTTAATGTCGGTCCTGTTAAGTTTATTCATAAAGTTAATTATGCCACGAAAATATGAAACATATATTGTGGGTTGTCAGCAATTTCAGCGCTGCAATATTTCACCTTCTTCCTGTCGGGTAATGTGGATAGATATGATTTTTAAATTTCCACACATTTTCATGGTTTGTAACATAGCATTTTTACATCGAATTTACATTTAAAGCTTTTGAATTGGTGCAATTCTAATTAGACAAGTTTCCATTAGTAAAACATGGATAACCAGTGGCACAGAATCACCTGCTACAACGATTCAAGATTTACAAACGTGGTAGAACCCAAAGTATTTGCGAATAAACAAACTGAGCTTCATTTAAACTCAACTGGAACTTATCGAATCGAACACAAACCAACCCAAATCCAAACTCAACCCAGACTGACTAAACTCATCTCTAACTTGACAACAACTGACTCAATTCTAGACAAACTTAACTGAACCTCACCCAATTCAACTCGAACTAACGCAAAATAACGTGATCGAATGTAAACTAAGCCAAATAAAGCAGACTCAACCCAAACTGACTAAACTCAACTCTAACTTTACCCAAACTACCTGAACTTTACTCAAGCTCAACTGAACCCTAACCAATTCAACTCAAATTAACCCAAGATAACCAAGTCTGATGTTGACTATTCCAAGTAAAGCCGACTCAACTCAAACTGATTCGACTCAACTCTAACTTTACCCAAAATAGCTGAATTAACCCAAACTAACTCAAATTCACTCAAGCTCAACCAAACTTTATACAATTTAACTTAATCTTGACTCAAACTGACCCAACTTAACTAAACATTACACAATTCAACTCAAACTAACTCGAAATAACCGAATCCAATGTGAACTAACCTGAATTGAGACGACTTAACTCAACTCCAACTTGACCCAATCTAGCTGAACTTATCCAAATTAGCTGAACTATATTCAAGATCAACTGAACTTCACCCAATTTAACTTAAACTTGACCCGAACTAACCGAAAATAACCAAACGTAATGTAAACTAACCTAAATTGAGCCGGATCAACTCAATCTGACTCAACTCAACTCTAACTTGACCCAATCTATCTGAACTAACTCTACCTTACCCCAACTAAACTCAACATTACCCCATCTAACTTAAACTTCACTCAAACTAGCTCAACTTCGCTCAAACTTGACCGAACCTCACTCAAACTAACCCAAATCGACTTAACTCAACTTTTAATTGATTGAACTTGACCTCAACAAGCTGAACTTTTTCCAAACTAAGCCAATTTAACTTAAACTAACCCAAATTGAGTAACTGACTTGAATTAACTGAACTTGACTCAAACTAACCCAAACTTGCTGAAATTAACCAAATTAAGTTGGGTTAGTTTGGATCTCGGTTTGGTTTCAGTCCAACGTCCAACTAGATTTGGTTTTTTAATTTTAATAATACTACAAGAGGGTTTAATATGGTTATATACAGGGTGGTGCAACCAAGATGTGGTGGACGAATGTGGGAAAATGGTGAGGAATTTGGATAATTTTCTTTTGTACATGATAGTTAGTCAAAAAGGCTATGTTTTAAAAATAAACATATAGTACAGGATGTCTCAAAAAGTTTGTGGCAAACTTAACTTGTATTTTTTTAAATAGAACACCCTGTATGTAAGAGTCCTAATCATTTCTGCCATCTCGTACGATCATTTTGATATGAGGTTTGTTGGGTCTAGGACTTATAATGAAGGAATGGGAGGCAACAAAAGCTTAAAAACGGACTCATAGTCGGGCCATTTTTCAAGCGAAATAAAAAAAGTATCGAAAAACCAACTGACCCATAAAACATGACTTATCCTTGAACACAATAATCACATACGCTTTGAATAAAATTATTTTTTATTATACAGGGTGTTCAAGTTTTGCAAACACGACCTCTCTTGTCAAGTATTTCTAAAAAGATGACCATGAAAAGAATCCCTATTATTTTTCTGGATTTTAATGAATGTCTATATTCCAGATCTGTTTTATATTTTTTCTGTTTTTTAGTTTTCTATAATTTTCCTTATATTCATGTAAATTTAAAGTTCTAACCCGCTGATGATTTTTTGAAATTTGTAGCTACTTATGTATACATATACAGTGTGTTCCATTTTCATTATTATTATATTTAAATTTTGATGTTAAAAATAGACCGACTTGAAAAACGTTTTTTTTCAGTTCATGGTACTCAAAACTCCATCTTTTCATAAAAAAATAATTGACACACGTCATTTCTATGGCCTACTATGATCAATCAAAGGTCGCCAAAAACGTGAAGTCACTGATCATTTGATGATTTGATAGCGTTTCTGAATTCAAAAACCCCTATAACGATAATTTCGAAATAAAATATTATACAGGATGTTCAAAAATTCAGGTCAAATTTGGAAAAAAGTAAATTTTCCTATTCACCTTCTATGAATTCTACCGGAGATTTTGAAACACTGTTTTGTCATTTGATTAGGCATGACAAAATACATTCGATGAGTTTTGTCACTCTAGGTTATACCGAGCATTCTAAAATCAAGGTAGTGAGAAAGTGAAAAAATATTTTTTTCAATTAATACTATTGAGCTGATCACACTCTACACATTACTGATGAACTGTCATAAAGTACCTGTTCACATTCGTGAATTCTCAACACTTCAGTTTAAACAGGAGCTATCCAAAAAAAAGCAAACATTTTGTTTTGGTATTCTCTTTGAATGCACCCTGTATGGGCTGATCGAATTATTATTACTATTTAAAATAATATAGTTTTTTTTTATGACTATTCATCAATAGATGTATTATACATCCACTTTCTATTGGTTAATGTGACTCGTTACTCATACCAGTGACTTTTTTTTCATAACTCAATTGTTTCAACCAATAAAATGATTTAATTTCATTTCTCCACTGTTTTTGAGCCAATCAGATCATTCGACTAAATGTCAACCTTCAAATCCATCATTTTGAAACGGCCATTTGACCGTCCATACTTGTATTATAGTCATTGTGTTAACAACCTAACCTCACTTTAAGTATAGTTGTCAAAGAGTGCCGTCAAAATGAGATTAAATATTGCAAAATTCGCTTCAATTGTTGAATAATCATAGAAAAAGTATAGTATTCTACTCGCGGGAAATGGCTTTTACTCACTCAGATGTACTTCATCCTTGTGAGTAATAGCATCCATTTTCCGCTGGTTGAATAATATACTATTTTTCATAATTTTCGACTTCAATTTTTGAATACCCGGTATAAGCTCTATCAGCAAAACTTATCGAGTGTATAGTTTGTCATATCTCAAGAAATGACAAAACATTTTTGCGAAATCTCCGTTAGAATTCATAAAAGGTGGATAGAAAAATTGTCTTTTTTTTTCAAATTTGACCTGACTTTTCGAACACCCTGTATAATATTTGATTGCAAAATTATCATCATAGGGGTTTTCGAATTCAGACACGCTAATCATTTTTTTTTAAATAAAAGTAAGTTGACCATGGAAATCACGTGTGTACAATTTTTGCTTTCTGAAAATATGGAGCTTTTTGAGTACTATAAAATGAAAAAAAAAATGTTTTTTCAAATCGGTCAATTATTATCAAAATACCGAATCGTCGCCAACCAAAATGAGACACACTGTATATGTGTTATTATTATCATAAGTATACGGGGTGTTTCCTAATTGCGTACATTATATTGAAGGGCGTGGTCCTGGGCTAATTTCATGAAAAAGAGTCCATATAAATATGGAGTATAAAACTTTTTGATAAAAATTGAAATTTACACCACTGACTTTATTGTAATTTTTATTTTTTTATTTGGTGAAGCAACCGAATAGGCAACTTTTTGGCCCTTTAGATTTTTTTCGTATCTAGCTAGGTTATTCTTGATTTTGAATACTTTAACTATCAACAAATTCACAAAAATATTTTGCGTAATATAAAAGATTCTTTTCTCGAAAACGAGGCCAGATACGAGAAGAATCCAAGAAGTATTTTTGATTGCTTCATTTATGAAAAAAATCAAAATCACAACAAAGTTCAGTAGCGTACATCAATTTAACCAAAATATTTTTTAATAATGTTTCCTGAGCAAAGTTGTATTTTGTCACTAAAAATAATTCTGCCAAATTTCAATAAAAACGTTCCAAGAATATCAGTAACATCCGAAAATAACGGATTTAAAAAAAAAGTTCAACACCCTGTATCTTAAAAATAATGCTTTTCCGGACCTGTTTATATGGACTTTTTTTTTCATAACATCCGCTCAGGAATACGCCCTGGAATATAATGTACGCAATTATGAAACAACCATAAGATTTTTTACCATTTCTGTTCCCACATTTTTTTTATTTAAAATCATTTTTTTTGAAGTTTTCCATTTTGTTATTTATAAAATCCTAGAGATGATTGAAATTGTTTTAAATCTGTTTTTCCATGTACATATTTTTCCATTTTTTAATTATGTATTTTAACTGCTTCAATTTCAAAATTTATAACTGAAGTACTTTAATTTTTTCATTTGTTTATGTTCTTTCATTTATGAAATTTGAATGAAATTTTTATTCATTCCTCAACGTCAGAAAAATCAAAATATTTTTTTTTGGTCTGTCAAATTCTGAATTTTATTTTTTCTCAACTTTATCAACTATTGAATAAGGTAGTTAGACAAAATATGATCTTATTAGCATCATTTAATTATTTTTCTTATATTTCTGATACATTTTTCTTTTATTTTTACGAAATTCTAACCCAACTTCACCCAAAGTAGCATTGGTTTAGTTGAGTTAAGTTTTGGATCAAGTAGGTTTGAGTTCCGAGTTACTTGGGTAAGGTTAAGTTCAGAAGACCTAAAGTGGTTGATGCGCAGAATATCCAAAATAAGTGGATGATTTGAAGTCCAAATTGTAGATTAACGTCTCCAAATTTCCCTTTTATAACCATTGCTGATGATCAATCAACAAGCAGCAGAGCCAAGAGCAAAACTGAGGATTCCACCATCTGGTCTTCCCAGCTCAATTTAGCCAAGAAGAAAGAGCAGGATGTCCAACATGGCATCAAAGAAAGTCAAGAAAAGGACGATTTGTCTTCTGAGTAGGTCAGAGAATGGGATGTTCAAGGTTGTTGTTCAAGGGGTAGCCTTAGGATAGTCTTAGCATCCGCTAGAGAAGCTTTGTGGGTTGCTTCATCCTTTCTCCAGGTGGATTCTTCACTTGTATCGTTGGCCAGGGTCTTCCAATAACCCTAGATAACCTTGAAGGAAGTTTTTCCATAATATGTATTTCCGAAACCATCAACGATTTACGAAGTGATATTCCATTTAATAACCATCCAGCTATAAAAAGAACAAAGAAATAAGAAGTAGTATTTTTTAGGAAAATAAATTTGAAAGACGACCATAAAGATAAATCGCAGCGGCATTTTTATGTTCCGTATCTATGAATACGAAACATTTAGAGCTACTTGGAGAAAACATATTTTTCCGGAAAAACTAACTTATTATTTTTAACGAAAACATCTTATATGTTATGTAGATTTTATAGTGTTTTGCGTGGAATTTCGAAGTGATTGTATGTAAAATTTCACAAATATAAATCAATTCCATAAGTAAACCAAGCTTTAAGCCACACGAAGCCTGCAAGTCACGTCAACCCAGCAATTAGCGAGTGACTCTATTTTATGGTCACTGCATAAATTTCCATATCTTTGGCCATACATTTAAACGTAGTTTCCATATATCTCCCTTACACAGCAATGCTTTCTCTATGTATGCAGTATCGCGGGATTTCCTGCACCATATACCTCTTTATTCTGGCCAAAAAATATGACGTACTTATTAAGTTGGTGCGCGATGAATAATGTCTTCACTTGTATCAGGGAATTAACTAGGTCACGTATTGCCAGTTTATTTCAGCATATCATATATTTTTTCGAGCATGGCGGCTTATTGGCTTTCAGAGGGTGAAAGCTGTGATGAATTAAACTTTGGAAAAGCTTTGCTGGAGATGATTTGAAATGTTGATGGGGAAAAGTGCAGACAGCTGTCATGACGAAGCTTCATCATCTCATTTCTTCAACAATCCAGCTCTGAATGTCTCCAATGGTGGACAGGAGGCATGGACAGGCTGATGTCAGTAGTTCCAGTAAACGATTTTCTCACTAAATACGGAGAGACAGATTTTTGAAAATTATTCCTTTACACTATTCAAGAAAGCATTGGAAAGTTGATGAAGACAAACGAATTGAGATATTGGATTAAAAAATATACAGGATATATTTCAATCCTTCCTCTAGAAAGTACTGGTTGGGCGACTTGAAAATTTCGAACCTTGCTCTCATGACAGATTTTTGAAAATTTCTTCACACTATTCAAGGCAAGTTTGGAGAGTTGCTGAAGACAAACGGATTGAGATATCGGATTGAGAAACTTACAGAATATTCCAAACCTTTCTCTAGAAAGTACTGTTCAAGCAAGCGATTTCCTCTCTAATACTGACTTTAACTTGTTCCAAATTGCAAGGAACTATGGCAAAAAAACTTTTCTTTGTGGTAGCTCCACAGGTAAAAATCGCTAACGATCAAATCCAATGATCTAGTTGGCCACTGGAAAGTAACTGAGTGATGCTGAAGGTACGACCGCTCTCGAAAAACGTGCAATCAGCGACCAGTCACAGTCCTCTCCCAGGTTCCCATCCCCACCGCAACAGGAGGGCCAATTGCCCAGGTGTTTCTCCCATCTCTTCCTCAGAGCCTCTACTGATTGTTATTTTGATCTCAGGTTGATACTCTTTGCCTTTCTCTCTTTCGAGTCAAGGCCAAGTTCTCACTCACCATCAAATAAAACCACTATCCGGTAAACACCTTTCCAACTTCTTGTTGGCTTTGGCCAACTCTTACAGCTTCCGCGTTAGAAACTCGCCTTGAGCCCTTTCTCCTCCTCCCCTTCTGCTTATTCAGGTTACTCTGATTTGGGATTCTCCGCCAAACATGTCGTTCTGGTCTTGATGTTGTTTTTCCTTTGCTCTGCGACGGAGGATGGATGTTATACTTCACTACCTCAAGCTCCACCTCCACCATTCCCAGGTTCATCTGGATGCAACACATAGTCCGCTACAGCAAAATCGTTATGGCTTCCTATGTCCGTCATACCGACCTTTTTGCTTACGTCCACAAAGACGTGGTTTGTGTCCTCTGCTCAGCAGACTACACTTTCGCAACGCTTCTCAGGACCTTCTCCCTGCTGGTTTGTGGCGAGTTACAAAATATTATCGCCGCTATTCAAGGACAGTGGTGTGAAGGGCTCCCTTTCGCGCCAAATAAGAGTCTGCCCTCCAATGCCTCCACCATCGTCTTTCCCGTTTCTTGTTGGACGACATTAGTTATAACTAAGAATAGGCGGATCACTACTGTAGAAGGGCGGAGGAAACCTACTACCATCTCCTGGAAGTCTTCGATAGATGAGGTCCTAGGAGCTGCTACCAGGAATAATTAGGGAAAATCAGCTGGGATGACCTGCTCCGCTTCATAATGGAGATGGAACGATTGAAGGAGTAGTTTGAGTTGGCATTAGAGTGCATTTTTCATAAAGATGGGTAGACATTCCTTGTCTGTCACAAAGCCTTTCCAGAGTCTACAAGAGAAATGACGTTGAGCTGATAGGTCTGTTGAATTTTTGGTGAGAGAAGTCGTTTTTTCTAGGTTTAGCAATAGGTGCGACACCTACCTACGCCACAGCGGATGTAGTCGCCCATTATAACTCCCGCGTTTGTGTTGCCGCACCAATGTTACATTCATGGATATCTTAAGACAAGGAGAATTCATAGTCCTACCAGAAAAAATACTGATAATAAAAGATTAGACAGATTCACATAAATTCAATAACCTCAATCACCTGGCTCAAGCACTTACCCAATAAAGTTCTAGTGAGCTTACATGTGAGACCATAATATTTCTGTGTACAAAATCATGAAATATAGTGGGATCTTGATTGAGGTCTGACTAAAGATAGTCAAGGTCTAAATTTTATATGAGTTTATACGTGAGATCTCGCGAAGGTTTCATTAAATAGACGTCAAACGTGTTTCTGACATATTCCTCCTCTCTTTCTCTATGATTCTGATAACGTTGGTTCTGATGAAGAATTAAGCGTCATGCTCACTCAAATTGTGTCTTTTGTGCTCAATGTTTTCTTGACAGAAGCATCGTAGCTGAGTAATAGCGGAATAAGTAATTGATGATTTCTCCAAATATCTGGAAAACCATAAATTCCGGAGAAAAGTTTAACCTCGAGCGCCACCCTCTGGATTTATTTGGAAACCAGTGGAAAGTTGTTGATTTGTCGCCAGGTAGCGACTAACAGAATACAAGTGAGCAAAAGAGAGTGCATCAGCGCAACAAATTGAAGTTGATTTAAGAGGTAGTCGAGAAGAGTTAGCACTTCAATTTCCTCACTAAACCAGATGCATCATAAACTACGCTCAAGCTATAAATCGACCGATCATAAACTCTCACATCTGAAATTTGAGTCAATGACACTAAAGCAACAGCACAGCTGCATCGCAGTTACGCTGCACAGCTTACCCGGAAGTTAACCGTTACCGTCCACTTTATAGCATAATTCAGCGACGTGTCTAGGTTAGATTCCCATGTTAGATTCAAGTTCGAAAGTGTTCAGCTTACAAACAAAGAGGCGACATGATATACTAATACTATTCACGTAGCAGGAGCACGTTTCGAATTCGAAGCAGCGGATGTGATAAAAGGCATCTGACGACTATTCAAAAAAGTAAACGGACGTTTTGTTGCATTATAAAATATGATGCAGATGCCGGAGAAACGACGGGAATAGTGCATGAATTTTGAACACTTCACGATTGGTTTATTTGTCGCGAACTCTTATGTTTGCACTTCACGGAGTCGACGAGTTCTTGACGGAGTTATTGTATTGTAAGAGTTTTGTGGCATATATAATTTCAGTTGGCGGATATTCATTGATGAATCAATCATAATTCTTCGAGAAAGCCTACTGTCTCAATCCATTTTTCACAGGTAAATTTGTATGCTTGGTTTTTCTCGATCCATTAATGTTGTATATGGTTATTTTGTCAGTATTTATTCTAATCAGTTGGGACTTACTCCTGTGATTCAATATAGGATCAAAGTCATTCACTACGGCCATATAAAACAACGTCACCACGCTGTATCTCCTTCCAAGCAGGAAGTTATCAACTCGGAACAGGAAAAGATGATCAAACTTGGTGTTGTGGAATAGTCGACAAGTCTCTTGTTTTGTTGGTTTCCAAGAAAGATGATACATGGCGTTTCAGTGTCGATTTTAGGAAGCTGAATGGTGTTAGTGAGAAAGATGCATACCTCATTCCTTATATCTTAGATACTTTGCGTGAGCTTATACCTGTCAACCTTGGACATCCAGAGTGTTTACTGACAAATACAAGTGAAACCTTTTTCTCGACAGTACACAGCTTTTGCTATACCTTTTAAAGGCCTGTTTCAGTTTGTACATATACCCGCCAGTCTTTCTAGTCTGGGACCGTTAGTTAGACAGCAGGCTAACGTGAAAATCACACGTTGGAAGGACAATAAAAGAGAAACAGCCACACTGTGGCTATTGCGTTGAGTGGTCGGAAGACAGTGGGGCCACAGGTGATGCATTGGTTCTACCAGGCTGTCATCAGGCCGAGGATCTCATACGGATCCGTGGTTTGGTGGCCGGTAACCGATAAGACTACCTATGTACTCAAGCTAGAACGACTGCAAAGGATGGCTTGTTTGGGTACAACACTGAACATCCTCCTCGGACTGTCAGAGCCAGGACTCTGGGTGAAGAGGAAAGCGATGGTCTCCTATAGTAGGATGGTCACCCAGAAAACATGTAGGAACATGGGAATGGAAGTTGGCCACACCAGAATATCATCGCTGTTGCGGTGCGAGTTACCGCTTCTATCAGCTGGGTTGACCCACGGATGGTCGTTTCAGACTACGAAGGAACTTTGAGGTGCACGTAACGACGAGGAAAGAGTGGCTGACAAAACCGATGGAGTTGCCTGTCAACACTCAAGTCTGGATCACAGATGGCTCCAGGGCTGAACACACGAGCTCGACTTGAGTCGGAGTGTTCAGAGCTGACAGGACCATTGGCTAAGGTTTTTTCTTTGGAGGACTCACAACAGTCTTCCGGGCGGAAATATTCGCAATCATAGAGGTTGCCTCCTGAGATGAGGTAGAGAGGGAAACGGAGAATAACATTGTTATCTACTCCGACGGTCAAGCGGCACTTAAAGCAATCTCCACACCAAGGATAAGCTGCCAGCTGGTCCAAGAGTGTAGGGTCGCGCTGCAGGTGCTGGGTGGGAACAAGAGGTACAAACTAGTTCTGGGGCACGCGAGGATCACCAGCAATGAACAAGCTGACAAGCTGGCCAAACGGAGATCTGCCACGCCACTGTCCAGACCGGAACCATTCCTAGGCGTTAGTAAACAACTGGTTTCACGTACTCTCAACGAATGGACGTGGGAGAGAACAGTTGAGAACTGGAACAGTAACCCATTATACAGGCAGGCCAAAGAAACGATATCAGAACCTCACAGGCCAAGGACGGCCCAATTGCTGAACAAGGGCAGGAAGGCACTGAGCACCATCGTTGGCATCCTGACAGGTCATTGCAGGCTCAACAGACACCTGCATCTGTTACGAATAAGCGAATCACCCTCATGCCCCTACTGCAGAGGGGCGGAGGAAACCTTTCACCACCTGCTGGAAGTTTGTGACAGGTGGTGTGGCTTGAGAAGGAAGGTCCTAGGAACAGCCACCATCTCCAAGAAAGAGTTGGGGTACCTAAGCTGGGATGGTCTGCTCCCGGGCCGGTTTGAGTAGTTGGGTTGGCCTACTTGCCGGGCTTTGTCTCCCCACCTTCACCATCACCATAACCCCATCACTGGTAAGGCATTTCGATGTTTTTCAGTCAGTATTTCAACGTCTTAAGGAAGACAAGCTATCCTTGAATTTTGACAAATGTTATTTTTGTCGTTATGAACTCAAATTCTTTGGGTATGTACTCAACAGTTATGGCTTTGCAGTTGATCCATCCAAGATTGAAGCCATAGTCAGTATTCCTTGACCCAAAAGTGCCAAAGGGGTTCGTAGAGTCATGGAAGTCCAGACACATCCTACAGCATATGGTTTAGGTGCTATCTAGCTGTTTGACGGGCTGTAGAAAAGTTCCGTTGTTACCTGGAATTCTGCTTAAATTTCATGAGAACTTGGGACTTCCAAGGTAGACTGAGTCGTTGTACTCTGAGGCTTCAAAAATTTGACTATGAAAAGAGACACAAACGTGGAAAAGATCATATTATGGTACCTGATGCACTTTCCACAGTTGAATTTCCTCCTACTGCGAGGCTATGATTCTTTAGGAATGGGTTGTGGAGTAATCTTCTACACCCGGAGCTGGTGAAGGTAGAAGCTCTTCAAGTGCTGGAATCCAGAGGCCATCAGCGATGTTTTTTTTAAAGTAGCTCTTTTCAATTAATTGTTACCCTTCCGTTGGCAATAAAAACAACTGATTTTATCAAAAACAGTTGATTCGGAACAAAATGACAATAAATTTTCCACAGCATCACTGAAAAACAAGCAACAGTCGAAATTCGAATAATTTCCAGCCATGTAATCCGGTTGCAAATGAGAACGCATTCAATTTGGCAGAAAAAATAAATCCTCCATCGAATGTACCACAAATATGCCCAGTAACGCATCATAATTTACATCCTGCTGAAAAATCATGCAGGAAACCGCTTTCCAGCATTATAATAAAACATGATTGACTGAATCAGTGATAAATTTGCAACAAGGAGACTGCAATATATTGCATAAGAATGCATTGCAGTAAATCGGTCGGATAATTTTGCAATTTTCCAATGCATTGATTTAATGCAATTCTGTTACAATATTCGGATGGCTGCACACTATGATTCACGGATATTTTCATTTTCAACATGATCATTATTGAATCGTCCTGACCACGCCACTGGACCATTTTGAAAACAATCATGTTTCTGTATAGTACGTGAAATTTTCATTATTCATTAAAAATGCTGTAGGTGAAACACCCTACAAGGAAACCACATCTTTCCTGGTACTACTACGCCACTGAGTCAATTCCAAAAATATGTGTATTTTTGAATAACACATCGAATGACCTTCATCATGAGTGGTCACATGTTATAGTTTAATGGAAAAAGTTTTTTCAATTGGCACGCCACTGACCTTATCTCACAAGAAATATTGGTTTGATGTGAAATAGTGATTTTTGACAGACTTTCTCCGGATAATTACTGGAAAAACTTGATTCAAATTGCCTAGGAAAATAAATTTTTTTCTGGCACTGACTACGCTACTGAACCAATTTCAAAAATATATGTATTTTTGAATGACGCACTGAATTACCTTTACTATGACTATGGTTCAATGGAAAAAGTTTGGGATGTGTTTTTTTTTATTGGCACGCCACTGACCTCATTTCACACAAAATGTTGGTTTGATGTAGTATGATGAATTTTGAAAGACTTTCTCCCCATTATTGATCAAATTGCCAAGAAAACTAGATTTTTCCTAGTACTGACTACGTCACTGAACCAATTCCAAAATCATGTGTATTTTTGAATAACACACTGAGTTACTTTTACAAAGGGTGGTCACATGGTATGGCTTGATGGAAAAATTTGGTTTTGAGTTCATGTTCCAATCAGCACGCCACTGGAATTATTTAACAAAATTTGTTGGTTTTATGTGACATGGTGAATTTTGACAAATTTTCTCAATGACTTGAACGGAAAAACCCGATAAAATTGACTAGAAGACTACATTTTCCGTGGTACCACCACTAAACCAATTTTGAATAATTCATGTATTTTTGAATAACACATGAAATTACCTTTACTGTGAGTGGTCACACTTCGAGATGAGGTTATTTTCTGATTAGCCCGCCACTGGACACATTCAACAAAAAACATTGGTTACAAATGAGAAGATGACTTTTGACGAATTTCTTCTATGAATTTTCAAAAATGTTGATTGAGACAAGTGTAATACAATATTTTCTCAGATATTGTCTACGCCACTGGACCAATTTCAAAAATAAGTATATTTTTTAATATAATGAGGAATTTTCTTCACTATGAGTGGTCACATGATGTGGTTATATGGAAAAAGTTTGGGATGAGGTTGTTTTCTGATTGACCCGCCACTGGACTCATTCAACAGAGAACATTGGTTTTAAATAAAAAAGATGACTTTTAACGGATTTCTTCAATGAATTTCCAAGAAAGTTGATCAAGATAAGTTGGTGGAAAACAATATTTACTCTCTACGCCACTGGACTAATTAAAAATCTAGTACAATTTTTAACAGTTTACTGAAAAAATGATTGAAATAACTGGAAAACAACATTTTTCCCGGTTTTAAGTACGTCACTGGATCAATATTGAGAATTTTTTGCCTTTGATGACCTGGCAAATTTTGACCGGAAAAATCGCCAAATTTCACTCAAAATTCAATAAAAATTCATGAAATTTGGTGAAAAGGGATTTTTGAGGGTGCTCTTTTGAAGGGCGATATTGTCAAAGCTGTCAAATTGACAGTTAGTGCGCAATAATCAAAAAACATTGAATATATATGTTTTTGGGAAAAAAGTGGACAGTGTGCAGAATTCTATGCAACTTTTACCTCCAGAAAATTTGTTGAAATATCGGAAATAAGGACGCAATACAAGTTTGAAAATTTTGATGACGTGGCAATTTTTTTGCCAGAAAAACTTCCATATTCCTCTTGAAATTTGCTGAAAAAAATTGAAATTTGGTGTATAGGGGTCTTTGTGGGTGCTCTTTCGAATGTTAATATTTTTGAAGCCGTCAAAATGACAGCTCAAGCGCAAAATTCAAAAAACTCTGAATACGGGTTTCATAAAACAATCAAGTGAAAAACATGCAGGATTTTAATCCACTTTTACTTCGGAAAATTTGTTGGAAGATTGAAAATAAGGGCGCTATACAAGTTTGAAAATTTTGTTGACGTGACAAAAATTTTTTCCATAAAAACTTCCATATTCCACTAGCTGTCAAATTGACAGCTCAAGCGCATAACTCATGAACATTTGCCCAAGTGTATTATATACTAATTCCAACTAGACTTACAGTTTCTCTCGTATCCTTCATCTGAGTACTCCCCTTCCACCAGGTAATCGTAGGTTCCGGTCGTGCCCCCACCACTTCACACTCCAATTCATAAGTGTGACCAGCCGATAAGGGTTTGTTCATGCCCCGCAACTTCACCGCCAACGGTTTTACTAAAAAAAAAAACGTATTTCAATCACTCCGTCCAATAACCCCATATCCAGTTTAATCAGTGTTCCAGAAACTAAAGCGAAAACAAACTTGGAAACACTCAAAGAAACGTACATATCTGTAACAATGGCTCCTCCAATATAGGAAATGGGCTCAGCGAGGTGTATTTTCACGGGGAACTTGCGTGGAACAATACGCTGGATGGCAAACCAGTCTGCGATTGTTGACAGACCCTTCTATTATATTCGATATCCGATAAAAATTGCTGGAGTAGATTGAAAGTTTGAGTGAATCACATTGAGGTACTCTTCAATGTCTGAAAAGGTGCTCTATTCAATGGGCGTAGTAAACAACGATAAGTTTTATTGAGTGTCGATTCCAGATTCATCTCTATCTCTTATAAAATTGTTTTTATTTTATTTTTCATCATTTATCATCACTGAATTTTTACTGTTCAAACTTGAATCAGATTTCCATCAAATTATTCAAGATATTTTAACCTGTGATATATAATTTTGTCTGTTGTTTTGTAGATATTTGAAGACAAATCATATTTGAAAATGTACAAAAAAAACCTATAAATAGGTAATTTATTATTAATTTATTATGTAAAGCAATTAACTTGAAGTTAATATTTCTAGATTGACATTTCAATCTATTTTTCAACAAGAAAATTCATGTTCCTTTGTCTTGAATTCCATGTCATTGGATATTCATTGAAAATCAGCAAGGCAGATCCAGACTCAAATAAACAAAAAAAATGTTTTGATGTAAAAAGGCTCCACGTTGGACGTCAAAAAATCATTTTTCTTTATTAACAAACAAAACATCAAACAATGTATCTCTGATGTTAAAAAAACCCCACGTTTGACGTCTAAAAATTATTCTGATTCACAAACAGAAATCTTACTAGATAGTCAAATAAAGAAACAGCATGAAAAGCATTAGAAACAGAAAATAGTTATTTTTCTACGACCGTGCGCAAAGTAACCACTTCGCACACCCATTTGAGTGTGCAAAGTAGCCTTTTCCCGCACTAGTGCGGGAAAAATTTTTCCCGCACTCAAATGTCAAATCAAATAACTACCTACCAATTTGTTGTTTTAAACTTCGTTTCCATACCAACCAAACTGTAGATAATGCACTTTGTAATGCACAAAATAATGTTCTTGTTACTTTTCCCTTTTCAGTCAAATCAAAATGAAACACACAATTCTTTTTTTGCGTTAAAAACGCATTCGCCAGTAACGTAAACAAACATTGATAATGACGACTTTCAATCGGCATTTGTGAGTTCTTCTTGCTTGATTTCGGTGCAAACTACTGTGTTTATCGTAAATCTTCGAAAGATTTGAGCTGAATACTGGCATCAAAAAAACCTGATCATGTATACAAACAAACGGACAATCAAATTTATAAAAGTATAAACGATTAAACGAAGACTGACTGACGCCTGACGCAGCTGTCTAGAGTGTCATGTCAAATCAAAACAGTGTTGCCAATAGCAGGGAATAAGGCGACAAAAGAGGAAATTTTATGAACAGTGATCGGACATGCCCTTGCATTTCAAATATAAAATAAATCAACTATGATTTTGATTATACCCATATTATCCAATTTCCAGCTGCCGCCACAAATTGTTCTTTCAATATAAATATATTGTTAAGCATAAATAATCATTATTCTCAAGTTCTATGTTTTTAAGTGCGTTCAAATAATATATTATCTAAAGTTTTTCGTGTCTAATCTTTAAACGCTCGTAGGAAAAATATTGTTCCTAAAACGTTCGCAAAGTGCCTTTCCCGCCCTTAAAGCATCTCCGAACTCCGCTTCGCGTCGTTCGTCTAACTGCTTTTGCGTGCGGGAAAGCATCACTTTGCGAACTTGTTAGGAAAATAACTATTTCCTTTCCCGCACGCAAAAGCAGTTAGACGAACGACGCGAAGCGGAGTTCGGATATGCTTTAAGGGCGAGAAAGACACTTTGCGAACTTGTTAGGAACAATATTTTTTCTACGAGCGTTCACAGATTAGACACGAAAAACTTTAGATAATATATTATTTGAACGCACTTAAAAACATAGAAGTTGAGAATAATGATTATTTATGCTTAACAATATATTTATATTGAAAGAACAGTTTGTGGCGGCAGCTGGAAGTTGGATAATATGAGTATAATCAAAATATTAATTGATTTATTTTATATTTGAAATGCAAGGGCATGTCCGATCACTGTTCATAAAATTTCCTCTTTTGTCGCCTTATTCCCTGCTATTGGCAACACTGTTTTGATTTGACATGACACTCTAGACAGCTGCGTCATTAAGATCAGTCAGTCTTCGTTTAATCGTTTATACTTTTATAAATTTGATTGTCCGTTTGTTTGTATACATGATCAGGTTTTTTTGATGCCAGTATTCAGCTCAAATCTTTCGAAGATTTCCGATAAACACAGTAGTTTGCACCAAAATCAAGCAAGAACAACTCACAAATGCCGATTGAAAGTCATCATTATCAATGTTTGTTAACGTTACTGGCGAATGCGTTTTTAACGCAAAAAAAGAATTGTGTGTTTCATTTTGATTTTGACTGAAAAGGGAAAAGTAACAAGAACATTATTTTGTGCATTACAAAGTGCATTATCTACAGTTTGGTTGGTATGGAAACGAAGTTTAAAACAACAAATTGGTAGGTAGTTATTTGAGTTGACATTTGAGTGCGGAAAAAAATTTTCCCGCACTAGTGCGGGAAAAGGTTACTTTGCACACGCAAATGAGTGTGCGAAGTGGCTACTTTGCGCACGCTCGTAGAAAAAATGTATTTTCGGTTTAAAAAGCCCCACGTTGGGCGTTAAAATTCTATCTCCATTGATAAACAAACATTAAACGTGCTAAAAAGCATTAAAGTGGCGAAGAAACGATGATTTCTGATGTAAAGAATACCCCATGTTGAGCGTAAAAAAATTATTTTGGTTCACCAACTGATCAATTTAAAAAAGAATGTGATGAATAGCTTTGAAAAGAGAAAAAGCAATCTTGAATTTCAATAAACAATTGGATTAAATACATGTGACGAGAAACACTAAAAATAAAACACTGTTCTTGGGCTAAGTCATGCCCCACGTTGGATGTCAAAAATTATCCTGATCAACTAACAAATATTGAACAATAAAATGAAAATGGAAAATTTATGATTTAGATGAAGAGCTCAGAAAATAATTATTGATTCTCCATGTAGACGTTGTTATACAACATACAAGGAAATCAGAGAATAACTTACAGGATATAAAGAGAAAAAAAAAATATATTTCATTTAGAAAAGTTTCTACGTTGGACGTCCAAACACTTTTTTTTGATCAATAAATGTCCAATAAACAAGCATCAAAGGAAAGACAAAGAAAAATTTTTGGCATTTATCTTTCCTGTGCAGGTGAAAAACCGAATACTAAACAAACCTTGACCAAAAAAAAAACATAAAAAATCGATAAATGATTGAACAATATTTATTGAAGAGATGTGTGAAGATCCAAAAATGTCTTCAAATATACGTTTTTCTTGAAAAAAAAATATAAATTAACATGAACCGAATTAAAGATGAAGCATGGAATAAGTATATTAAAGAAATGGAATATACGTGGATGAAGTCCTGATTTTTCTCAAATAACACAATCTGACAACGCTGCTTAGACGTTCATGTACAGGGTTATTGATTATAAATGCCCCCCTCTGATTTTTTGATTTGACGGTTTAGAAAAAGGTGTCCAAAAGTCTCCTGTTATTTTACGGAACCCGGAATTATAGCAAATTGCCCTTCAAATTGAGGCTATGCTTGTGATAACTGATAGCATAAGCATGTGTACTTGAGATATCCAAAATTTCTTGAAAAAAAAAGTATCCGGACAATGTTAAGAAACTATCAAAATTTAAAAAAGGTATGTCATATCCACTCAAGTTGTGAAAAGTTTATATTATGGTACCAAATAGTAATTACAGCAACGTATTCAAATTAATTGGACCAAGATTCTTCAACACAAAGCATACACTTTCTATAGACTGCTGTCATTGTCTTTGTTAACTTAAGCATAAAAATACGCAGATGAGATACACAGAACGTGTTACGAACGTATCTTCCGCATCGTGGCTCACACGTATTGTGCAAACCAGAAATCAGCCATTTTAAGGTTTTACAATTAAAGTGGTCTCTATGATGAACGCTTTCCTGTCGAATCAAAGTGGCGTAAATGGGTTTCCCGTTATTTAGCCGAATGAGTCTGTTTTGATGGAAATACATTGAATTTCATCAAATGGGTTTTGGCTTATTTGAGGTTGTTGCGCCAGATGAAAAATTCGCTCCATTTGGTCCAAGAGAGATTTGTGATGTTGATTTCAAACAGTAAGAGTTTGGAGAATGTTTATAATGTCATTTGAAGTTGCGAAGTGTATTTTCATATTGTATATTACCAGTCAAAAACATGCTTGTTTAAAAAGTTGGTTTTATATATTTTTGTTGTTGTTTTGTTCTTTTTGGTATTATTGTCTTTCAATATATTTTTGTTTGATGCTTAATGATCTTGTTAAACACACTCTTTGTCCAAAATATTCAAGGCTAAGGTTTTTGTGGTTCTTCTCGTTTTTCAGCTCATTTGGAAAAGTGTCAATCATATCGACTGAGGTTGTGAAGAATATTTTGGACTTTTATTTTCATATAGATCTTTGAAGGGATCATTTTTGACCTTTTCAAAAAGGCTTATCATATCAAGGTGGGTTGTAACCTTCTTTATTCGTTGAATACTCCCGAGAAATTTCCAAAAATCACATATGCAAGTTTTGAAAAGTTTGAAGAACTTTCAATCAAACTAATAAAGTGCCTCAAAAAACTCTTTAGAATCCTTTAAAGAAACTGTCGTCACAAAAAATCTTTCAAAAGTACTTCTCGGTCTCACTAAAACTGTGACCTTGACTTCAAAATCTAAAAAAAAATGTCCGTTGAGTTTTTATAATTGACCTTAACTCATTTGGAAAGATTAATTTCCAATAATCATTATCAATTATGTGTTTTATTGGATCTATATTTCAGCCATATTTGATCTTTCACCACCTTTTCTTCTTTTTAGTCATTTATATTTCTATCTATACAAGACTTTTTCTTCAAAAAAATCATTGTCTGGAAGGCTCTTGAATAAAAGAAAATTTGGAAGAATCCATTTATGAGGTTGTTAGATCTGGATTCCAAGATTTTTAACCCTTTTCAACTCTTTTAGGAAAATTTATATCATATCCACTAAAGTTATGAAATTTATATTATTCTTTTGACTTCATAATATCTGTAATTGTTTTTCTTTTGATTGAACATTTTTGATTTTTTCCTTTTTGTTATGACCATTTTTCGTTTCTATTTTTATATATTTTAATTGATTTGTTTTTTTAGGATACAATTTTATTGTGCGGGCGAAAATACTATATTCTCTAATGAAGTTTTC
Source organism: Orchestes rusci (assembly GCA_958502075.1). NCBI lineage: Eukaryota > Metazoa > Arthropoda > Insecta > Coleoptera > Curculionidae > Orchestes > Orchestes rusci. Next base: position 32,824,188 of record OY293307.1, read on the forward strand.
TCTCCGTTTTTCATATCATATTAATATCAAGTATCATAATAACTTTTTAAAGATAACAAACCTATTGTGATGTAAAACTTATAGATTCATTGATTTCCGACCCTCACGATCTGCTTTGGAGAAATGTATGTCATATCGAATGAAGTTATGAGATTAATTTTTATAATATCCTTCTAAATATATACCCGCGCGCCACCCTCAAGATCTATATGTGGTAGGAGTCCAGGTGTGCGTGCAGTTTCAAGAAACAAAAAAAAACGATCAAGATGTCCAGAAATATATTTGAGAAAGGCGCAACCAAGTAGTGGTGGAAAAGGATTATTTAAAAGCGGTATATGATGTGAAATATGGTTGGTTAAGTCCATGAAAAAGCCTGTGTAAAAATAAAACAAAAAACGGACGGAAAGGGCGCGGGTTTCTGAAGTAAAAGAGAACGGTGCGGTGCAACTCCAAAAGACTCTTTAGAACATTTTTGCGAACTATCTCAAGTACGGTAATTGAAGATAAGTTACGATGAAAAAACGCGTTTTCAACTAACGGGAACTTATCCTGTTCTGCAAAGTATTTGTTTCTTCTGAATTTTACGATTCTAGAATTTTACGATTCTAGAATAAGACCAGAAACTTTCTTCTATTTTTTTTTGACATCCCACGACTTTGGCGGCAAAGTCTGGCTCAAAAAGTTTTTGAAAAATTAAACAAAAAGGACGTAGGTACAAATCTTCATTATTTTATGTTTTCAACTTATATGGGAAAATGTGCATCGTATCAACTGAAATTGTGACAATCATTTTTTAATTGCTTTTCTTGATCATTAATAAACAGATTTTGTTTGATAAGCTTCTTTTCTAGTCATGATTGTCATTTATATTGTTCATTGTATTGGATTTTTCACCTCTATTGATTCGAGATATTAAAAATTGAGAATTTGGAAAATCATGTCTGTGCGGTTGAAAGCAAAAGATTTGATAGTTTTAGTCCTCCTCCCAGGTGATGGTAGTCTTTTCAAAATTTTTTTAAACCTTAAAGACCAGTTTGGCTTGAAAAAGAATAATTTTTTTGGAAGAGAAAATACCGATAACTGTTGGACATGAATTCAATCAACTTCCAAACCAGTTACTCAAAAACTCCCGAAAATAGGAAAGGACTTCGATTTGTGTTTTGAATTGTGAGAAAGCAAGATCGCCATGAAAGTCAAAGAGTTCTGCGCTATCGCTGCAGACCAAAGCCGCACTAGTAGCACTAAAAAAGATCTCTTGAATCTTAAAATTCAAAACCAAAGATTTTTTCCCAAATGAGCCATAATCCAATCAACCCCGTAAACAACACAGTCCCATCATAATGCGGATATCCTTGCTGAACCTAAAAGTTCAGGTGGACTTTACAAGCCACACAATCACCTGAAGTTTTCGGTAACGATCGTAAAAGTGATTACTCGAACGAGCTTGGGAATTAAGCGCATATTTTGTAGCCGAGTTTGTAGCATCTCGTTCTGGAAAATAATTGCCATGTGGGTTATATTGTAATTAAAGCTCCCAGTCTTTAATTAAGACGCTGCTTTAGTCGCTTTATTTGGCTGTTGCCGCAACGATCAGTGCTGTGTTTCGACTAGAAATTCTCGGCAGATATCAGCTGTGGTTGAATGGAGCGTTTAACCCTTCTAGTTGGTCGATTGTTGAAGATGGAAGGGACAATGTATATGTGAAGGGAGCATGAAGATCCTGCGCAGGCAAGAACAAAAAAAAAAACGAGGCTTTAAGACTGAAATCTATAAATCTATGAAAAGTGAGGACCTCTTCAATAAATGGATGATCTTTTCCTGAAAAAAAATGTTGCAACCAGCTTTTTTGAATAATTTCTAATACATTTTTCCACTTTCAAAGTTTTTCTCACACTTCTTTTGATTATTAGCCAATTTTGAACGTTCTCCTTTCTCTTATTGCTTTTTTTTCACTTATTTTGTTTCGAAATTCCCAATTTCTTGAACATATCTTGGGCTTCATTTGTGATTATTGTTCCACTCAAGATATTTTATGAGTGCTGTGTGACTTCTTTATGATTCCCTTAAGGGGTGTTCAATGTAAGTCAAAATATGATATAATCACTCGATATAACTTCATCGAGTGATGTTAGTACAGTGACCAAAATCTCAGAACAAAGAAAAGGGTCTCACTATCTCATAACAAAGTGACCAATGGAGAAGTTATACCGAATGTTCACTTTCCAGAGGCCACCAAAAGAGAAGTCTGATGACTCAGAACTTTGATTCGAGTAGGTATAGTTCATTGAAATTTGAACGCACTGCTCTTCCCTGAGAAGTTAACAACTCCCAAAAACTACAACTTCCTACAGTAAACACAAGAGAAGTTATACCGGGTGGTCACTTGCCGAAGACCATCAAAACAGCAAAAGAAGGGTTCAATCTTCGGAACTTCGAATTGAGTAGGTCGAGATTATTGAAATTTTAACGCTGTGCTCATGTCTAAGATGTTGACAACTCCAAAGAATCACAACCTTCTACAGTGAACCCAAAAGAGAGAATGATCATTAAAACAGCAAAACAAGGGTTCAATGCCTCAGAACTCGGATTGAGTGAGTCGAATTCAATACAATTTTGACGCGATGCTCATCTCTAAGGGGTTAACAACTTCCGATAAAGACAACTTTCTGCAGTAAACAATAAAAAAGTTATACCGGATAGTCACTTTCCAAAGGCCATCAACACCAAAAAAAAAGTTTAATGCCTCAGAAATTTGTATTGAGTAAACTCATTGAAATTTCAACACGGTGCTCATCTCTATGAGATCCACAACTCCTGATAATTTTAACTCCCTGCAGTAAACCCACGAAAAGCTATACCAGGTGGTCACTTTTCAGAGGCCATCAAGACACGAAAAAAATGTTTAATCAGAACTTTGGATTAAGTGGATCGAATTCATTGAAATTTTAACGCGGTGCTCATCTCTAACAGGTTGACAACTTCCAAAAACAACAACCTCCTACAGTGAACACAAGAGAAGTTATACCGGGTTTTCACTTCCAGAGGCAACCAAAACAAAAGAAAGGTTTAATGCCTCAAAACTTCGGATAGTACTTTTTTCACTCACCTTTTATACATTTATCAGGACAATTCTATTTGGATGAACAATCACGAGTATATTAAGGTGTAACACCTCCAAATTTCACTCAATTTCAGTAACTCAACTCAAAGTTATTAATGATTAGGTTAAATGATTGATTGGTACTAACGTTGCTCTTTAGACGTTGACAACTCATATAAACCTCCATGACTCCCTTCATAAATCTAGCACGAAAATATCATCTGAGCAAGTTATATCGCGTATATTGAGGAGTGACACCTCCAAATTTCACTTAATTTGACCAACTCCACTCAAGGTTATCCATAATTAAGTTTGATGATTGGTTCGTAAGGACGTTGGTCTTTAGATTTTGACAACTCATATATAAATCCACAACTCCCTTCATTTATTTGTATAGAATTTGTCCTTTGTACAATTTATCACAGGAAAATCGAGCATTAGCACCTCCAAATTTCACTCAATTTCGCCAACCCAACTCAAAGTTATACATAATCGAATTTGATGACCGACATCTCAAGACCTCCTTATTTTAAGACATTTTTTTTTATGGAGCAAAAACTCTAAAATTGTCACCGTTCATTGTGTTTTAACACCCCATTCAAAACGAACAAAATTCCTTCAAACCCAAAAGTAATCACATGAATCCATAACTTTTGAAAATATTTTTATTTTGCTCAGCTCTATGCACGGTAACATCTTATGTAGAGCTTGACGCGAATGTAAACTCACATATACTACTATCATTTAGATCATAATTAGGCTAAATAAAGAAACATTAATCATTATATCAGTACCATCAAATATAATCAAATAATGAACAAATAAATCATTAAAATAACATAAAAATTGACAATTAGGGTGATATTCACATCCAACCTCTGCTCTATGTCTAGAGAAAGTGCCGGCATAGGTTGACAACAATAAAAATATATTTATCATGGCATGAGACGGATCAGGAAAAGTTTCAATGACGTTTGTTATTGGCAACCATGGCAACGTAGCATTATGTGGTGTAGTCTTGTGCTCAGAGCAGCGTTGCCAAACGTTATTATTTAGCTTGTATTGGAGGAAAAAGTCACAGAATAAGAATGTTAAATCAATCGTACAAGCAGTAATTGTAATGTTACTGATTAGCATATAAAGCACTGATAAGCATCTCCTTGTGCATAACTCACATGATTAGTCTGTGCGATAGGCAAGATGAACATGCTTTAATTTACGACGGGAGAAATTCATCAAAGTTTATCCAAGGAACAATTCGAGAATACAGGAACTAATCTCGCGAAGTAATCAGGTATGGTTCGAGTTAATCTGAACAGATACATTCGTCTTGTACGCTTGAAGTGTCACCTGCAGCTGCCTTGAACTTTTCTAAAAAAATTGCACCTTCGAAAACCGCATCTAAAGATACAGAAAAACACCGTCTTTTTCCTCGAGCCACAGAAAATAGTATAATTTGATACGTCTTGTACAAGGGCAAAGAGAAAATGGGAAAAATCGAATTTGACAAAGGGGATTTTCCACTTTGACTCTCATAGATGCTCAGATATCAAAGAGAAGATTCGTCTGTCATCTCAAGACGTTTTCATGCATTTTTTTGGGAGGGTTTTGTGTTAAAGACGGTGGATGAGGGATAGTTGTAAGTTAGGTTTACGTGATTTGATGCAATTCTAGTGGACTGTTTTGAAGATCCCCTTGTGGTGAAATCATCAATTTTGACGGAAAAATTACTTGAAAATTTACTGGTGAAAAAATCACATTTTGCTTGTACAAATTGGATTTACATGGAAGAGTAATGTGAATTAAAAATGTATCCACTCATTTAATAGTTTGTGTTCTTTGAACATTTTTACTTCATTTCATCTACCTATTTTGTTTATTCACTTCATTTTTGTATACTTGAAGCATAGCTTGGTGAATATATCATCTTATTTTAGTAGAGGCTCAAAAAATAAAGAGTCAAAAATGTGGGGTCATGAGTAAAGTCTTGAGTCAAGATCGGAAGTCATGCGTAAGAGATTCAAAAGTCAAGTAATAAGCCAAAGAGTTTTCACGAATGAAAAATGTATGAGTCAAGAGCCGAAGCATCAACTCAGAAATATACAAAAATGTGGTTATTGGAACAATTTTTTTTGTCACCAACCTTGCTCACAATAGTTAGTAGAAACTTCAAAAGTCAATATCCAAATAGTGAAAAGTCGAAACTGTTGAGTCATGTTTGGGTCTAGAGTTGAAAAAGAAAAAATCCAAGTGATGAGTCATTAGTAAAAAATTCAAGAGTCAAGACCCAATAAACAAAGTCAAAAATTTGGAGTCGTGAGTAGAGAGTCCTGAGTAATAATTACAACAAGCCAAAGAATCCTACTCATGAGTAAAAAATTGAAGAGTCAAGAGCCAAAACATCTAGTCAGAAATATCCAAAAATGAAGTCATTGGTGGGTACAAATTTTTTTTGGTCACCAACATCCAACAACATAGAAAGTTATGTTATGAGTAATACTCACAAGGATCACGGGCCAAAAAATCTTTATGAGTGAAAAATTCAAGATTTAAAGGTCAAAACATAAAGTAAGATATTTCATTGTTTCCTCAAGTCAAAAATCAAAGTTCTGAAGACATGAGTAAAAAATTCAAGAATCAGGAGAAGTGAGTGCAAAATTTAAGATCCAAGAGCCAAAACTTCAAGTCATAAATACAAAAAAATGTTTATTCAATGGTAAAAAAAAGACCCAAAAATGTGGAAAAAAAAGTGTTGAAAAGTCTGAAGTCAAAAACCAAAGATTTGAAGTCATGAGTAAAAATTCAAGAATCAAGTCATAAATATATGCGAAAATCATTGATAAAAATTTTAAAATCAAGGTCCAAAAAATGAAAAGAAGAAAATGTGGAGTCATGAGTAAAAAGCCCAAGTTTTTAGTAAAGAACAAAAGATCTGAAGTCATTGAAAAGTCAAGGATCAAGGGCCAAAAAATTTGAAAGTCTAGAGGCAAGAATTGAACTCAAAAATATGGAGTCATGCGTAACAAATTCAGGATTCAAGAGACAAAATAAATAAAGTCAAGAATCACGAATGAAAAGTTTCCTAGTCAAAAGTTAACGATCAAGAATCAAAAATGTGTTTATTAGTAAAAGATTACAAGAGTTGAGACTCAAAAAATGAAGAGTCAAAAATGTGAAGTCATGACCAACAAATTCAAGAGTCCAAAATCAAGAATAAAGCATCCAAAATCAGAAGTGTTGAATTTAAAAATCACGAGCCAAAAAATTACCACAATGGACAAAAAAATCAAAAGTCAAAAATCAATAGTGGAAAATGTGGTGTAACAAGAAAAAAAAAAGTCAAGAACTCATGAGAAAAATAATGATAAATCAAGAGTCAAAAGATCATTATAAGTGAAAATTTTAATGGTCAGGAGCAAAAAAAAAATCTTCAAAGATCAAAATTCGAAAAAGTGAGTAAGAAATTCAAAAATCAAAAATCAAAAACCAAAAAAGAGCTATAAAAAATAATAATTGAGAAATTTAGAGTCAATAGTCGAAAAATCATGAGTCATGAAAAATTTAGGAGATAAAGTGGATTGTTTTTATTGATTTTTATGAAGAAATGTATCAAAAATCCACTGGTGAAAAAATATTATCAAAGCGATTTTTTTTGGTATCATCTCATATATTTTATAATTTTCAGTTAATGTTGCATTTTTTATGATATTCTACTTAATTTTTTTTTTTGAATTTCACATTTGCTTTTTGAAGTAAATGAGTGTTTGAAACGAAACCGGAGTTTTTTGAGGTCGGATAGTTTCCGAATTAAAAAAAAATAAAATTGAACACTAATTATCTAAATTTAAAAACAAATTTACGCCTCTACCTATTGGGAGTCTCTATAGTTAAGCGATTATTCACACATCACTTGGAGAAGCTGTTTCTGACACAACCCACACGTAAGAACAATTTTATGCAAATGATTTAACTCTCGTTAATATTTCGGGTAAACACACAAAATATCGAAAAACTTTTTGCGCTTGGCAATTTGCTTAACGAACGTATGTACACATGGGGAATGTTAATTTTGTTTCGCCTTAAAATTTGAGCCACTGACGGGAATTAAATTGTTGCTTGGCAAACTGCCATTGTTCAGCAATCAACGATATTTGTTTTCATTGACGAGCTGAAGAGAGTGTTCTTGCAGGAATAGTTTTTCCTGTGGAGGAAAATTTGCATAGTTGAGTTTATCTTTGATATAATCAAACTTGTTTTGGTTGCCTTCCCAAACTAATCAACCAATCAAGACTAATTGAACAGTGAAATTATCATTCTTCACAACTTCAGTTGCTATGATACACATTTTCTCAAAAAACTCAAAATACATTCAAGATTCATGCCATAACTCATTACCTCAATCGATGTGAGATTGATTGACTAATTTAAATGAACACTCAATATTCTGATTATCGCTGGCAATAAATACTCAAAATGAGGGTCGCACGCCCCTCAAACAATTCAATTCCACAAAATCAACGAAAACTGTGACATCGACAACATACAAAAGAATTTCCATTAGTGTTATTTATGTAATGCATTAAAACCTGCTGCAATTGGCATGGCGAGCATTGTCCAGGAAATCAAAACATGCCCGGATATTTTACAGGACAAAAATTTAATTTGGGACAATCGAGTTTGGACGCGCTGGTGTAGGTGACATGCGGCAACATGTAAAAGAACGGTTGAAAAAACTCAAATCCATCAAAGATATCGTTTTGATTTTTCAACCACTGGATTCAACATGAAATAATCAATGGATAAATGTAAAAATATGTACAGGGTGCTATGGGAAAGTTTGGAGAAAATTGGGTTCAAAGTTGACTATTACTTGAAATTCAAGAAAAACATTGTTTAAGGAAAAAAATCATAACACAAAATCTCTTATAGATATTGAGTTGATCTTTGCACCAGTGGATTCAGCATGGAATTCTCCACAAATAAATGTGAAAATATATACAGGGTGTTATGAAAAAATTTGAAGAAAATCCTGATCAAAATATACCATTACTTAAAATTTAGGAAAAACATGGTCCCAGAAAATAAATTCACAACTCACAATCCCTCAAAGATATTGTGTTAATTTTTGCACCAGTAGATTCAGCATGGAATTCCCTTTAATCGAATATCAAAATATATATACATGGTGTTATTGAAAAGTTGGGAGAAAATCTGAATCAAAATACACTACTACTTGAAATTCAATAAAAAACATTGCTCCAGAAATAAATTCATAATTCAAAGTTCCTTATTGTGTTGATCTTTGCACCAGTGGACTCAGCATAAAATTCTTCAAAATCACATGGGAAAGTATACAGGGCTTTTCACTTAAAACTCCGCACGTCAATATCTCGAAAACGAATAGGAATATTTGATTTCTGTGAAAAGTAGTCAATGTATGGGGTCGAGTAGTTATTTTTCACCGTTAAAAAAATTCGACGCGTACCAAGAGTGAAGCGTCGCGACGTATCAAAAATATCAATCGATTGCAGGGACTTTGAAATTACGCGCATGCTTAAGTACATGTTATTTATAAACTTTTTTGTTATTCAGTCGAACTCATTTATTCTACTCAGTTTTGAGATAAACAGTGTATCCAAGATAAGGATGTCTATCATGGGGATCTTGAAAACCGTGAGTGATCAAAAAAAAAATCAAAAAGTATATATTTCCCAATCAAAATAATATTAAAGGAACATATGATATGGTTCTGGAGCACGATGGACTGGAGTCTGTGTGTGCACCTTAAGATTATAATTATGCTAAAACTAAAAGTATCATTTTTCTCAAATTAGAGGCAAGTGTTGTATATACATCAAGGACCAAGTGGTTTTTACAGTAGGCAGACATTTTTATTACTTAATACTTAATCTACATTGATATACTATTGAAACAGGTTATTTGATAGCAGATTTGATCGAAATCACTTGTTAACCAAGACTCTATTACGTTTTTTATTTTATTATAATTGTGTGCGTTTTTTATTTCTTTGGGAAGTATGTTGACTATTTTGGGTAATATGAAGGAGATATGTCTTTGAGTGGATGCAAAGGATGCAACTGGAATGTTAAAGTTGGCGTTAGTAAGCGACCTTGTTCCAATGGTGTAATGATCAATTACCTTGTTGAAGCTTTTATTTCTGAAACTGAATCTGATGACATTATTAATGTACAGTTGTCTTATATTCAACAAGTTCGCTTCTTTAAATACCAACTTGGTCGGATACATTCTATTTTTATTTTTAAACAGGATAACTTTGAGAATATATTTCTGAGTGACAAACAGGGGCCCTAGCAAACTCTTACATGCAGCACCCCAGGCTGTGATTCCATAAGTGAGAATCGACTCGACTAAAGCCTGGTATAACGTTTTCAATAATGAGCAGCAAACAACGTGTCTTAGTTCATAGAATTTAAACAGCAAACTCCTCAATTTATTGTTTATATAAGTAATATGGTTTTGCCATGTCATGTATTGGTCAAAAAAGGTACCCAAATATTTTATATTATTTGTTCTTAAGATTACTTGCGTGCATCTACATGAGCCACCTCTCTTGCAGTCATGTTCATGAAGGGTGAGTCTTTCGATGTTTGGCACAGATCTGGATGACATTGCAAAGGTAATAAAGTGGGTTTTTTGTGTATTGAGAGTCAAGAGGTTCGAGTCAAGCCACTTCTTTATATTAGCCATAGCAATCTCACATCTATCGACAGCATCGTGCCATGTTCTGCCCCGAGTCAGAAGAACGGTGTCATCGGCAAAACATATCATTTTGTCATCTTTGACAACTTCTGTGATTGAGTTTACATATATCAAAAAAAGAGTAGGGCCAAGCACCGTTCCCTGCGGGACCCCACATTCGACTCGCTGCGGCCGACTGGTAGTTTTCTCAATTTTTACTACTTGCGATCTATTGGTCAGATATGACTAAAACAGATCTAGTGATACACCTCTTACACCAATGTTCTCAAGTTTAGTTAAAAGGGTGTGGTGTTCTACTGTGTCGAATGCTTTCGACAGGTCCAAGAAGACCGCCAGCGGCTTATATCCCCTGTTAAAACTATCAACTATGAAGTGTGTGACCTCAGCAATTGCATCCTCAGTGCCGCGCCCTTCTCTAAAGCCATATTGAAATTTAGAAAGAAGTTGCTGATTCTCTAGGAAATCACATAGCCCTAACTTAATGCATTTTTCGAGGATTTTATTTACAGTGCTAGTCACGGCAATTGGTCTGTAATTCGTTTTTTCTTTTTTATTTCCATTTTTATACAGGTGTTATGTTTGATTTCTTAAAAATGGTCGGAAAAATACCAGTGGAAAAGACACAGTTCACTAAATGTATCAAAGGTTCCAATAGGACGGTGTGATAGTCTTTCAAAATGTCCGCCGAGATCCCATCTTCCCCACCTGCTGAGCTGCTTTTTAGGGAATTTATAATAATTATTAGCTCATTATTCAAGATAGGGTTGCAAAACATGGAGTTATGACTTCGAGAGATGCCTGTAATTTTATTTCTCGGCATGCTTATCTTACTAGCCAGTGTCTTACCAACAGTGCAAAAAAAATTGTTAAACTCCTCGGCCATCATCAAGGGATCAGAAACCTCCTGACCTTCTTTGTTCAGTATAGATTTGATTTGTTTTTTAGTTGTATCATGATTAGTGATCTCTCTTACAGTTTGCCATAGTTTTTTGGGGTTTTTCCTGTTTTCGACAAATGAGGCTTTATAGTACTGTCTTTTCGTCAAATTTATTAATTTTGTTAGCTTTTTTCTGTATTCTTTATATTTATAAGCAAGCGCCGTATCTTGTGGTTTAAGCGTCATATCTCGTTTCAATGTATCCCTTTTCCTTATACTATTAACAAGTCCTGCAGTTATCCAGGGCTTCATGCATCTAACTTTCAATCTTGCTTTAAGTTTGATTTCACAAGAGTTCATATTATATTGAAGTTTGGTGATGAATTTGGATGCAATTATATCAGGGTCTTTACATGCAAGTACATCCTGCCAGTTCTCTCTACCAAGAATACCTTTGAGTTTATTTTTGTCCAGCTTTTCTATAAGAGATATACAAGGTCGGTTATATTGAGGCAAAGTTGCGTATTTTGATGCTTAACAAAATGCCGTTTTAAAAGCCAAGAAATTCCGACTAAATTCGAAATTATTCGAAAAAAACCGAAATTTCTCAAAATTGTTTTCATTTTTTTCTGACCACCTTTGAAAAGATATTTTGAAATGAATGGAACTTCTTCATTGCCACTTTTTGCCATTCACAAGATAGCGTCACTAAATTGGAGAACCGACGTTTCGTCTATGAGCAGCCATCATCAACTTTGTTTTTTTAAATACGGTCCTGGATTTTTTATGACGGATTTTGAGGGCCTCTTATGTTCCTAAACCAACAATGTTTCGCAATTATTCAAAAAAATCATGTTGATGGATTTTTCCATAAGAACTTATGTGTTAGAGAGAGGCAAAAAATACATATTTAATAGGATTAAAAACAACCACCTCTTTTCTAATTAGTGCGATACCTCGTTCGTTTAGGAACATAAGAAGCTCTTAAAATCCGTAATAAAAAATCCAGGACCGTATTTAAAAAAACCAAAGTTGATGATGGCTGCTCATAGACGAAACGTCGGTTCTCCAATTTAGTGACGCTATCTTGTAAATGGCAAAAAGTGGCAGTGAAGAAGTTCCATTCATTTCAAAATATCTCTTCAAATGTGGTCAGAAAAAAATAAAAACTATTTTGAAAAATTTCGGTTTTTTTCCGGATAATTTCGGACTTGGTCGGAATTTCTTGGCTTTCAAAACGGCATTTTGTTAAGCATCAAAATACGCAACTTTGCCTCCATTAAACCGACCTTGTATCTCTCACGGTTTTCAAGATCCCCATGATAGACATCCTTATCTTGGACACACTGTATATCTCAAAACTGAGTAGAATAAATGAGTTCGACTGAATAACAAAAAAGTTTATAAATAACATGTACTTTAGCATGCGTGTAATTTCAAAGTCCCTGCAATCGATTAATATTTTCGATGCGTCGCGACGCTTTACTCTTGGTAGGCGTCGAATTTTTTTAACTGTGAAAAATAACTTCTCGACCCCATAGATTGACTACTTTTTCAGAAATCAAATATTCCTATTCGTTTCCGAGATATCGATGTGCGGAGTTTTAAGTGAAAAACCCTGTATACAGGGTCTACAAATTTGACTATCACATGAAATTCAAAAAAAAATATTGTTCAAGAAAAAAAAATAATAACACAAAATTTGTCTTGTGTACCAGTGGATTCAGCATATAAACCTTCGCGAACGGATGTGGAAATATGTACAGAGTGTTGTGGAAAAGTTTGATGAAAATTTGGGTCAAACTCAAAAACCAACATTGTTCCAGAAAAAAAATCAAAACACAAAATTACTCAAAAATATTGTGTCGATTTTTGCATCAGTGAATTCAGCATGAAATTCTCCATGAACAGATATGGAAATATATATAGGGTATTATGGAAATATTTGGAGGAAATTGGGGTCAAAGTTGACAATCATTACTTGAAATTCAAGAAAAAACATTGTTACAAAAAAAAAATCATAAATCAAAATCCATCAAAGATATTGCGTTGATTTTTGCTCCAGTGAATTCAGCATGAAATTCTTCACAAACAAAAATGTGAAGATGAATACAGGGTGTTAGGGAAAAGTTTGGAGAAAATTTACTGTATTACTGTATGTGTATTACTGTATTACTGGAATTTTAAGAAAAAGATTGTTCCAGAAAATGATTCATAAATAAAAATTCATCAAAGATATTGTGTTGATTTGTGAACAAATGGATTCAGGAGTACTTGCGAGGAATTAAAAAATAAAGTGATTTAAAAAATCACTAATAGTTGAATAAAGGTTGTGCGACAACGCTGAACTAAAATATCGATAACTCCTGAGATATTGTGGATATCGTTGTGATTTTTGCATCAGTGGATTCAGCAGGATATTCCCTATAGATTCATATAAAATATTGTTCACAACAATCGAGTGAATATGCGTGGAATTAAAAATTAAATAATTTAAAAGATTAGTTGAATCAAGCTTGTGCGACAAGGCAAGACTTAGGAATCGATAACTCCTGAAATATCGTGGATATCGTTGTGACTTTTGCACCAGTGGATTCAGCAGGAGATTTCCTATTAATTCATATGAAACATTATTTACAATGATCGAGTCAATTCGCTAGGAATTAATAGATAAAATAATTTGAAAAACCACTAAAAGTTGAATCAAGCTTGTGCGATAAGGCTACACTGAAAAATCGATATCTCCTGAATTATTGTAGATATCGTTGTGATTTATACACCAGTGAAATCAGCAGGAGATTTCCTATTAATTCATTAAAAAAAATCATTCAAAACAATCAAGGAAACTTGCTAGGAATTGATAAATAAAATAATTTAAAAAATCACTAGAACTTGACATTAGCTTGTGCGACAAGCTATCTGCAGGATCACCCATCCCAGGCAGGTCAAGTGATAGAAGTAAGAGCTGCCTTGAATATGATCTGAGACCTCCAAAATAGAAAGATTTAAACCTGGCTTGTTATTGATTCATGATTGAATGCTAGGAGCTTTAGTTTGTTGTTAATGGAACGTCTCCGCCATAACCTTATGCTCCAAAGAATGGAAAATCACGTTATTGATGCATTTCACTAAAACGTCATCTTCCTGAGTAAACATTTGCTTTGTGAAGTTTACCCGGACAAAGGCGTTCGTTCTGCTTCTTGCTATATTTCATTAGAGTGTGCAGCAAGAAAAAGCGCATACATAATTGCCAATTTACAAAGCACGTTGCTGCTTTGCTTTGAGAACTAACCTTTTCCATCTTGACTCAATATATTTTGACAAATAGCAATCGTGCGAGGTTAATTGGGATTTTATATTAACATTTCTGAAAGATTGGCATGTGCAGGATCTTACAGGCATTGTTGGTGCAGGTTTCAGAATTGTCGCACTTTTCTCCTTTTCCCATTCACTTCATGGTCCATCAGTATTGTAAGTAGAGTATGAAAGTGTATAGATGGTGCAGCTTCACTGATGATCTAAAGAGTATGGACGAATGAATGACTGTGACGTGATAACTAGAGCAGAAAAATAGAAATACACACATCAGAAACAGCAGTAAATAAGAGATGGAAGTGTATGATAGTCTGTTCCATCAGATACACTCTCGACGTATTTTGTAATATCAGTCTCCTTCTCGATCCACCCAATAGTTCAACATATCTGAAGTCAATAGACTAGTCATGAAGAAATTTAAGATTCGAAACCCAAAAATAAAAAGTCAAAATCCATAGTTATAGCACAAAAATTCAGGAGTCTAGAAATAAACATCTTGTGAAGAATTCAAGAATTAAAGGTCCAAAAAATCAAGGCTGAATCAAGAAACAGAAATCTCCATACATCAATCAAAATCAAAGTAAAAAATTTGGAGTCATGTGTGATGAATTCAAGAGTCAGGTGCCAAAAATGTCTACCCATAGTTGAAAAATGTATGGGTAAGGTGTCAAAAATCCGTCGTGAGTGAAAAGCTAAGTCAGGAATCAAAAATTTCAAGACATGAGACAAAATCTAAAATTCAAGAGCCATAAGTCACGGGTATAAAATTCATTAGACAAAAAGTCAAGGTTTAAAAATCAAGAGCCATACATAAATCAAGAGTCAAAAGCAAAAAATGAAGACTTTGCAGACTTGAGAGAAAAGTTCAAAAATCAAGAGCAGAATATCTGGATGTGGATAGTTGAAAATCAAGATCAAGAGTCAAGGGCCAAAGAATCAGAAATCAAAAATCTTTATCATATGTCGAAAATCCAAGAGTCAATAATAGTCAAAAAATTATCATCTGGCGTGATGGGTGAGAAATTCAAGAGTCAAGGGACTAGGTTATGTGTAGAAAATTCAAGAGTCACCTATTCACAGCAAAAAATCTGGAATCATAAGTAGAGAAGTCAAGAGTCAAGATTCAAAAAATCATCATGAGTATAGAGGATCCAGGCATCAGGATCCGGAAAATGAAAACTGATAATTATAGACCAAAAAATGTAGATATTCAAGAGTCAAGAGATGAAAATCATAATGAATATTGACGAATCAAAAATCAAGAGCAAGAAATCTGTAGCCATGAGCGAAAAATTAAAGAGTCAATAGTAAAAAAATCATGATGAGTGAAAAATTCAAGCGTCCAGAACAAGAAAATCAAGATTATAAAATCTGGCCATTGTCAATGACTAAACAATCAAGAATCACCAATCGAGAGTCAAAAATCTAGAATCATGAGTAGTCTTGATCAATGATTGGAAAAATCAAAAGTCAGGACCAATAAAAAATCAGTATGGATAAAAAAATTCAAGAGACAGAAGCCGGAATCGGAAGTCAAGAATCATGAGCAATAGATCTGGAGTCATGAGCAAAAATTCAATAGTCAAGAATCAAAGATCTCGAGTCATGAGGAAGAAAATCCAAGAGTCAAAACGTTTTGGCTACTGTCAAGGACTATGCAATCAATAATAATCAATGCAGTGGAACATTTTGAGTTTGAAAAGGAAATTCAAGTCAAGAGCCGAAACAGTCAATATCACCAATCCAGAGCAAAATGTCTGAAGTCATGAGTAGGAAATTAATCAAAAATTCTAGATTCAAGAGTCAAAAAATTGCGAGTCATCAATCAAGAGTCGAATATCTTGAGTAATGAGAAGAAAATTCAAGAGTCAAGATCCAAAAAACATCATGATCAAAAAATTCAATAATCAAGAGCTAGAAAATCAAGATTCAAAAATCAATTGAGAGATACTAGTGCGATCCAAAAATATCAATATAGGTAGAAAATTCAAGAGTGTATAGTTGAAAAAGTTCACCAACCAAAAGTATGGGGTGATGAGTAGAAAATTTAAGAAACAAAAACCAAAAAAGTCAATCTGGAGTCATGAGCAAAATATTCAACAATTACCAATCCAGAGCAAAAGATCTGGAGTCATGAGTGGAAAATTCAAGCGTCAAAAAAACAGTCAATAATTCAAGAGGCAAGGGTCTGGATTTTGGTCGTGAATCAAGAGTCAATAGCCAAGTTCCAGAAAATCAAGATTCAAAGACTTTGAGGTATGAGTGAGAAATACTAGTGTCAAGAGCCAAAAAATCAACATAAGGGGAGAATTCAAAAGTCAAGAGCAAAACCATCATTATGGATCAAAAATTCAAAAGACAAAATTCAGGAGCCATGAGCAAAAAACTTAAGAGTGAAGAGTCAAAGATCTCGAGTGATGAGTGAGAAAATCGAGTGTAAAGGACGTTTTGGCTATTGTTAAGGGTAAAACAATCAAAAATCACCAATCCAAAGTCAAAATTCTGGAGTTATGAGCAGGAGATTTAAGAGTCAAAAAACTAATTAAACATACAAGAAGTCAAGAGCCAAAAAATCAAAAGTTATCAATCGAGAGTCAAATTTCCTCAGTAATGAGAAGGAAATTTGAGAGTTAAAATTTTAATAAAAACCAAGGTCAAAAAGTTCAATAGAGCTAGAAAATTGAGATTCAAAAATGGAGAACCAAAAATCTGTAGTCCGAGATTCTAGTGTCAAGAGCCAAAAACACAATGTAAAGAAACGAAAACCTTCCTCCAGGAAAGACCTTTTTATAATGTAAATGAGTTTTTCACGGAATAGATCCATATCTCTGTTTGGGCACCATAAGCGGCAGTTTGACAATAACTCATCGGTGAAGTGGAAGTTGTTCCAGGGCATTCAGTAAACATTGGAGTATTCATATTTTTTAGAGGTCAACAATCGCCTAGTTTGGTAATTCATACAACACGGGTACTTCCTCTGTAAATAATACCAACTGAACATTGCTTTATTGCAAGCGAGCTAGTAGGGTCAAAGTCAAGTTCAACCTCGAATGTTTATTTCCTGAATAGAAATTGGATATCAACACGTTTTGGTTGAAATAATATAAACAACCTCAAGTTCCTTGTTTGATATTAAGGTCAGAAATAATTACATGCTGCAGGCAGTGCGGAAACAAGATGACTACAGATTTATAAATTAAATTTCGAGTTCACCGATTTCGTTCACCCCACCTGATGTTTATTTTTTGAATGGGAAGCGAAAAAAAAAAAACGTGAGAAATCTTTGGTTCCTTGTTCGATTCTTAACACCGCATTATTATTGTTCTAAAATAATTGTTCATTATGCTATGTTATTGTTTAACTGACTTGTCATCATAACATAACTGGAAGTGTGCCGATGTTAATTGTTGTCCATGAGCAATTTCCAAATAAATTTAAATTAGACAAAATATTGGGTAAATATATTTGTACTAGTTTGTTCTATTGTTCACGTAATTGTTCTCGTAATGTATACTATTATCATGTTTTGTATTGTTTTTATCCTTTAGCATTTTGCATTTGTATTTGCTTTGTCCATGAAATTTATTTAAATTTTTCTGTGGCAATAAAGCATATTTGATTTGATTTGATTTGATTTGAAAGTAGAAAATCAGAGAGTCAAGATTAAAAAAATCATTATGGGCGAAGAATTCGAGAGACAGGAGTCAAAAAATCAAGAGTCAAAAATCAAGATGAAAAAATCAATAGTCAAGATCCAGAAAATCAAGGCTCAAAAATCTTGAGTCATGAGTGAGAAATTCAAGTAAGGAATTTTGTGGCATATGTCGTGAGCAGAAAAAACAAAAATCACCAAACCAAAAAAAAATCTGGTGAGTTATGGGTGAGACATTTGAGATTCAAGAGCTAAAAAATGGAGAGTCATCAATTGAAAGCGTTAAGTCTTGATTGATGAATGAGTAGAACATCTAAATGTCCAGAGCTAAAAAATCAATCATCAAAAATCGAGAGAATAAATCTCAAATGAAGAATAAAAAATTGAAGATTCATGAGCCCAAAAATCCTTGTTTGGAATATTTCAAAGTCAAGACCCAAAAATCTCGAATGAAGAATCACAAATAAAAAGCTGAGAACTTAAGAGTCGTAAGCTCTTCTCTTTCTATTTACTTGATAATCCAACAACAATACACGTTGACTATGAAAAATTATAGAGTAGCATTAGGGAGCTCATTCTCAGAAGATGATGGATGATCTAAAGACAACCTATTTTCCTGGTGTGATGATTGGCTGATGCAGAAAAAGAAAAAGGTTCATTGGATATAAATGTATAAAGAAAAAAAAGTTTCGAAAAGCGATAGCGAAAGATGGTGTCCTCTATTCACCTGCTAATCCAACACCTTCAACGACTATGAAAACCTCTAGACAAAGATCCCAACTAAGCCTCACGACCGTTGGCATTACTATTTCAAAGTTAATTTTCTCCAAGCATGCAATTTTACTCTGGAATGTAAATACAGACAAGATAGATCTAAGAATATGGAAAAGCGCAAGCCACGTAATGAATTTTAAAATTTCAAATTTGCATCAACCGTGTTTGCTTTCGATAGAGGTAAATATTCAAATCCTTTTAGTTTTGAGTTTTGCGCTCTCAATGTGAAGCAATATGGGAACACTGGTATATTGCGGTATGGCTTTGACTTTGTCAAACTTGTCTGTGAAAGATTACATTTGCTGAAAGAGCAATTTCTGGTTTATTTTTGTGTGTGTGTGGTGGAATATTGGTTTTGGAGTTCATTGTCGAGTTTTCACGACCACCAATGATTGGATTTTGAAAAATTCGTCATCGGATCATTCCAGCTGGACAAATTGTGGAATAAAATTCACTTCCATTGACAAGTTTGAAAATGTTATGATGAGCAAAGTTAAAGTCAAAAAACATTCTTTTTGTACAACCTTAACGTAAAGTCCACTTTTCATTGCATGCAGAGCAGGCGGAAAGTCGCTAATTTTGGCAGCCGAGCCTAAAAGTACTTCCGCGCCCGCGGGCGCAAAAGTAGGTCGCTTAGCAACGGTTCCTTGGATCCCAACGCCTCTGAATCTAATACCCACGTGACAGTCTAGCATACTAAAAGGAACTTATCACGTGACAATCTCGGTGACAATGAATCCGCACCACAAAAGAATACGGAAACACACCTATTGTAACCATGATTGACAGTTGTCACTTTTCAGTTGTCTGATTTGTCAGCAGTGTAGTGCAGTGTATCGATTATTTATTTTCATAATTATTCTTTTTCAAATGATTACAAACTGGTTGTACAAAAAGCACTGTTTGCACCACGGACGAAAGATGATTTTGACTAGGCTAATATCTGCCCTTGATTCGCTCGTGCTGCTACTTATACCCTCGTCAAAATCATCTGCTTTCCGCCCTTGATACAAAATGTACTATTCTATTACATTTCTATGATTTGATTATTGATTTGTGAAAGCTTTCTCGTGCTGTATTTTTTCTAATTTGTAAATTTCAATATTTTCTTTTTGTTTGGTGTTCTTCAAAAGTTCATAATTTTATTTTTGTGAAAAACGAAAAGTTGATTTCAGTGTTCTTCTTTGAATAATTGCCTGAGGAATGTTATACAGGGTCTTGGATAAATTATATCAAATTTCACAACACACATTTTCAAAGCCACGTACGTAACCAAATCAAAAATTAATTCAACTTGAAAAATAAAAAAACACTAGTTGGGAGATTCCTTGCAGGATCACCCTGTGTATTTGTAAACTCGAAATTTTGCCTTTGGAGTTTTATACAGGGTCTTGCATGAAATATCACAATTTTCACTTGCACTTGACAATCAAATTTTCAAAACCACTCAACACCATCAAAAATCATTCAAATTTAAAAAAACACTACTTGAAGAAAACCTTTCAGAACCACCCTGTATATTTGTCAGTTCGAAATTCTGCCTTGAGAGTGTTATACAGCGGGCAGCGCCTTGAATAAAAAATAGCCATTTTCGCCTTCACTTGAGAAATGAATTTTCAAAAACCCATCAGTTAGAAAAAAACTTGCAGAATCATCCTGTATATTTGAAAACCCTAAATCCGTCTTAGGATTTTTATAGACGGACTTGAATAAAATATAGCAAATTTCACTTTCACCTGACAAAGAAATTTTCGAATCCTTTCAAACCATAAAAAAATCAGTGAAATTTGAAAAATAAGAAAACGCTAGTTGGAAAAAGCCTTGCAGAATCACATTGTATATTTGTGAATTCTAAATTTTGCTTTGGGAATTTCTGACAGGGTCTTGAATAAAATATAGCAATTTTTCAAAATCACGTCTCTCTATCAAAAAAACTTCAAATTAGAAACATAAAAAAATACTAGTTGGAAGAAACCTTAAACAATCACCTTGTATATTTATGAACTTTGGATTGGAAAGTTTATTCAGGATCTTGAATGTGATATTGCAATTTCACTCACTCAACAAGCAGATTTTCAAAAAAACCCAACACCATCCATCAAAATTAAATAATAAAAAAAGGCTCTTTGGAAAAAAAACCTTGTAGAATCACACTGTCTATTGATTGATTTGAAATTTTGCCTTGGGTGTTGTATACAGGGTCTTGAATAAAATAAAGCAATTTTCACCTTCACTTGACAAAACAAAAAAAAATCAAAATCACGTCACACTATCAAAAATCAGTCAAGTTAGAAACAACGCAGCTCGAAATTTTTTCCTGCGATTTTATACAGGGTCTTGAATAACATATAAGCATTTTCACTTTGAAATGAAAACGTCAACAGACAGAAAAACCTTGCAGAACATCATCAATCAAACAAATTTGAAGAATAAAAAAACAATAGTTTTAAAAAACCTTGCAAAATCACCCTGTATATTTGTCAACTCGGAATTTTCCCTTGTAATTTTATGCAGGATCCTGAATAAAATATTACCCTTTTCACTTTCACTTCACTAACAAATTTTTAATTTCACGTAACACAATGAAACATCAGTCAAATTAAAACAAGGCGACCTTGCAGAATCCCTTGTATCAGGGTGTCCGGGAAAATGTGGGAGATCTCTCGGATTCAGATAGAACATTAAAAAATAAGATGACAAGTTCCCATAAATTTTTTTCCTAGCGGCCCTCCCTACGGAGATACGGCCCCCTAAAGGACCCCACTGGACATCGGTTTTTCTTGAATAACTTTCAAACGACTCAATATAATTCAATGAAAATTTAATATGATGAACAGTAGTAAGGACCTCTCAAAATACTTCCCTCAAAACATAATTAGCTTGTTTAGTTTACCAGGGACGGACTAGATTGTACATTTTAACGCTCAAATTTTTAACACCCTGTATGATAAGGAGTTAAAAAAAAAAATTTGGATACCTTGAACATTAAGCTAAAGAAAAGGTACTCCTGTTCATTGTCGATAAAATGAATCATTTTCGAGAGAAAACAATTTTTATTAAACAAAACCTCGAAAAAGCCATGACGAAGTGGTGCTCTTGACGAAATTGTGAAACTAACGCTAGGAAAAAAATTTATGGGAACTTGTCATCTTATTTTTTAATGTTCTATCTGAATCCGAGAGATCTCCCACATTTTCCCGGACACCCAGTTTCACAATTTCGTCAAGAGCACCACTTCGTCATGGCTTTTTTCGAGGTTTTGTTTAATAAAAATTGTTTTTTCTCGAAAATGGTTCATTTTATCGACAATGAACAAGAGTACCTTTTCTTTAGCTTAATGTTCAAGGTATCCAAATTTATTTTTTTCAACTCCTCATCATACAACGTGTTAAAAATTTGAGCGTTAAAATGTACAATCTAGTCCGTCCCTGGTAAACTAAACAAGCTAATTATGTTTTAAGGGAAGTAATTTGAGAGGTCCTTACTACTGTTTATCATATTAAATTTTCATTGAATTATATTGAGTCGTTTGAAAGTTATTCAAGAAAAACCGATTTCCAGTGGGGTCCTTTAGGGGGCCGTATCTCCGTAGGGAGGGCCGCTAGGAAAAAAATTTATGGGAACTTGTCATCTTATTTTTTAATGTTCTATCTGAATCCAAGAGATCTCCCACATTTTCCCGGACACCCTGATTTGTGAACTTGGAATTTTGCCTTGGAAAGTTTATACGGGGTCTTGATTAAAAAATTGCAATTTCACTTGACCAAATTTTCAAAAAAACGTGACACCATCAAAATCAATCAAATTTGAAAAATAAAAAAAACTAGTTAAAAAAGACTTTGCAGAATCACCCTGTGTATTTAAAAACTCGAAATTTTGCCTTGGAAGTCTTATACAGGGTCTTGAATGAAATACAATTCTCAAAACCACGAGACACCATCAAAAAAAGCTGTCTGCCTATCATAACCAATCAAGTTATGAAAAGCTGTTTTGTAAATCAAATTTTTAAACTTGTTCTGTATTTTTTGATTTATCTGTGGTCTTCATATTTTGATATTTGATTGTTATTTCAACCAGGTTTCTGGGAGACTTTAATATTTCTCATTTATTTTTGACAGTGATTGAAGTAGTGCCTCAACACTAAAAATAAATATGATTTGTGATAATCGAAGATTTTTTTTTCCTTCGCTTTTTATTACATTTTATTTTTTTTTAAAAGCTTTGGTGTCGTCATTAAATGAAGAAATGCCTATCAAGACCAATAAAGTTAGGGAAACCTTGAATTCATAATTTTTTCACCTGTTGTTTGTAGTTTTTCAGAATATATTTAATTTTTATCATTTTCTTACGATTTGTGAAAACATCCGCTTGGATCTTTTTTGTTTTTTTTTAATTATTGATACTTTCCAATTATCAAAGAAGTGTAGAACTAAGTTATAAAAAGCAGTTTTTAGGTAAAAATCAAGATTTATAATATTTTTCAGTCACATTTGAAGGGGTATCTTTTGACATGTGTTCAATGTTTTTTTATGAAGCTTTGGATTGTTTTCTTGAAACTGAGAAAAAACAGGTCATTTTGGAAAAAACCTTTTTTTTGCTCTTTTGCTTTTGGAATGAGATCACATTATTGAAAGAGCATGAAATGTCTCCATTATCCCCTTTAAAACTAATATATTGAACTGTTTCCAAAATCAGAAAATTACTTTTTTATAAGTATAAGTCTCAACGATATTCAAGATTAAAAATGACTCAGTGGCGTAGTGGAAAAAGATAACAGATAATTCTGGCTGAGACAGTGGTGCACAAATGATTAATGCCAACACTTTTCATAACTCATTTAAAAAATCCATTCACAAGCCGAACAAAGTTCCCAATCAAAATATTTTCCGCCAATCTAAGTTGAAAAGTATTAGCATAAACTAAAATTGCTAATCCGATTTAAATTAACCAATCCACTGAGGCTGAACTAAATTAATCTGTTAACCTGATTATCAAAACTGCAAAGTTGCACAAAGTATACGATAAGATGGGTTTTGTTCATCACAATGAATATTTCACTAGTTGATTAGCGATTTTTTTGTCATAAAAAAAGAAATGGATGTCTCGAGTCAAGCAATTTTCGTTTTTCCTGGAAAATAAATAGAGTGGGAACTGTTTTGAAATGTAAATATCTCTATATTGCTGTTGGTAAATTGTTTTGCAGGAATCAAACTGGAGCGAGACAATGTTTCATGATACAACAAAACAAATGAAAAATAAAAGTTTTCATAATTTGATTGATCATAATAGGATTTTTTTTATTCAATGAAAAATATAAATGATGTATATGAAGTTCCAATAAATTCGAAATCAAATATTAAAAAGACCAAATGAAACATCTTCAAATGCCACACGGGATAAAATATACATTTTTTAATAATAATTTGGAAAAAACATTTTTTTTGCTCTTTTGCTTTATTTAAACAACTTATTCACGTGATATTAAGTGATTATTTCGTTTGAATTGTGCAATAATCTGTGTTATTTAAATTTTTTTGATTTTCATGGAAGAAAAATATTTTGTTTCTTTGTTATCGTACGATTATTTACAATTCATGTTTTTCAAATATTATTCAAGTTTTTTTGTTCTTTTGTGTTCATATGAAAATGTTCTTTGTATTCAATAAAAAAAAAACGTTTTTTGTCGGCAAAAAAAATTAAAATAAAACCGTTCTGAAGAGAAAACCTCTTTTTTACCGAAGAGTGAATTATTAATCAATATATTTTTTAAAATATTTCAATAGTTCCCATTTATCAAATATTAATTGACGACTCAAAATACTAAAATTTATTTTTTGTTGTCATTTTATAATTCATCATTAGTTTTGTTGTTTTAGTGAATTTATTCCTGATTCAACATATTATCATAAAACATTGTTTTGCTCAAATCTGATTTTTCGTGAAGACTCAACCATTTCTCTTCTGTTAAGCAAAAATCACTTCTTCATCAGTATTGTACTAAAAGATGATTCAAGACTCAAAATGAGACAGTGGCGTAGTGGAAGCAATCAAGGCCTTACAACTTGCTTGTTTTTGATTTTATTGGAAAATGGTTGATCATGAAAGTTATTGGTATTAAATAACGGAACATGATGATGAAAACATTTATTATTGATACAAATTTTCCAAAAAAATGACTCGACAAATCATGTTTCCACTGACCCAAACATCACCATTAAAAAGAGTTTATTGAACAATTTTTCCATTCCAAAAACCACATTTTTGTGACTGTTAGCATTTGAGATATTCAAGATACAAAATAGAACAGTGGCGTAGTGGAAATAATCGGTGGCATTGAAACTTGTTTATTTTTGATTTTGTAGATAATTGTCGTCAATGAAGTAATTTGTTTTGAGAAACTAAACATGATTTTTGCTAGAGATCCGCGTTAAGACAAATTTCCAAAAAAAAACACAAAATATCAGGTTCTCACTGACCACCATTTAAACGACTTTTTTGAAAAATTTCTGCAGCCCAAAATCCACTTTTTTATCATTGTTGGTCTCGAAGATATTCAAGATTTGAAATGAAACAGTGGCGTAGTGGAAACAGTCAATTGCTTATAACATCCTCATTTTTGATCTTAAGAGAAGTTTGTCGGTCATGAAAATAATTTTTTTAAGGAGCTGTACACGACTTTTGAAAATTATGGTTGAGTGAAATTTTCACTTATAATCTCCCAAGAGCTCGAATTATTTCCGGAAATTTTGTCGAGTTGCAAATTTTCTTGAAAAATTCGCAACGAGAACAAATTTCCGGATTTTTAATTCGAGCTCGCGGGAGATTCGGCAAGAAAATTTCATGCCAAAACTATTTGAGAAGATTTAATAGTAGCGGCTGGATGTAGCTTCCATGCACCAACCACAGTGTGGGATTGTTAGGGAGAGTGGGGACGGCAACACTGTAATCATATGGGAGCTACATTCAGATGCAAAGCCAGGGAGATTTCCACTTATTAATCTTTCAGTCACGTGATTATGAGTAGGGTGATTTCCGATAAAATTAGGTCGTTGCCATAGCAACATGTTAAAATGCAAGCCTATGATTGGTTAGAATTGACTGGTAGGAAATTTTCAACAAAAAAAATTATGCATAATATCCGAATTCCACGAACCTCACTATTATCATTGAAAATAATGCATTGAAGATTTTCTACATTCCAAAAATACCTTTTTCTATCACTGTTGAATTCAAAAATAATAAATATTTAAAACGAAACAGTAGCGTAGTGGAAGCAACTTTACTGGTATGACATTTCGTACCATAACCACCAAGTGGACCATGCACTGTCATACAAAACCTTGGATCAAAGATTGATTACAACCTAAATACAAGTGTAGTTTGCTACACCGTAATCACCAAGATAAAACAAAGGTCGGGCGTTCTCTTGGTAGTAGGTCAGCCATATAACCTGTCACAAAAAGCCTTCTTCTATAGCTTTCTATAACTTTGAGTCACTTCAACCCAAACTTTTAAATCACTGGTATGACTTTTCATACCGTCATCGCAAAACACATCGAAAATTTTGAAGATGTTCTATATGAATATGGACCACCAATAAATTCCAGTCTTGTTCCAACAACAGCTAATTTATTCCATAATCTGGCAATAACCGTTCCGCGTTACAATTCAAACCAAACTGAATATGTCACCAACATGCAATTTCTCGTAGTATTATGGCTGAGCTGTCATTAAGATGATTGAACGGGGTTCATGGTATGGGCGATAATCGATAATTGATCCTGACAATATCCAGGAATTGTAGTTGGAATGTTTCCAATAGTTCGTCTGGAAATGCTGGAATGAGATCACATTATTGAAAGAGCATGAAATGTCTCCATTATCCCCTTTAAAACGAATATATTGAACTGTTTCCAAAATCAGAAAATTACTTTTTCATAAGTATAAGTCTCAACGATATTCAAGATTAAAAATGACTCAGTGGCGTAGTGGAAAAAGATAACAGATAATTCTGGCTGAGACAGTGGTGCAAAAATGATTAATGCCAACACTTTTCATAACTCATTTAAAAAATCCATTCACAAGCCGAACAAAGTTCCCAATCAAAATATTTTCCGCCAATCTAAGTTGAAAAGTATTAGCATAAACTAAAATTGCTGATCCGATTTAAATTAACCAATCCACTGAGGCTGAACTAAATTAATCTGTTAACCTGATTATCAAACTGCAAAGTTGCACAAAGTATACGATAAGATGGGTTTTGTTCATCACAATGAATATTTCACTAGTTGATTAGCGATTTTTTTGTCATAAAAAAAGAATTGGATGTCTCGAGTCAAGCAATTTTCGTTTTTCCTGGAAAATAAATAGAGTGGGAACTGTTTTGAAATGTAAATATCTCTATATTGCTGTTGGTAAATTGTTTTGCAGGAATCAAACTGGAGCGAGACAATGTTTCATGATACAACAAAACAAATGAAAAATAAAAGTTTTCATAATTTGATTGATCATAATAGGATTTTTTTTATTCAATGAAAAATATAAATGATGTATATGAAGTTCCAATAAATTCGAAATCAAATATTAAAAAGACCAAATGAAACATCTTCAAATGCCACACGGGATAAAATATACATTTTTTAATAATTGAACAAACAAATTTTCACTAATAATCTTTTTTTTTAATCTTCTATATTCAAAATATACTCGGATAATTGAGTACATATTTTATTATTTTGAAGTGGATAATGATAAATTCAAAAATATACTGGTTTCCATAATTTGACTGGTCATGATAGGCATATCTTTATTACACACATATTGTTCAAATCAGAAAAAGTTTTCAGAAGAATATGGAGATTAAATGTTAAAAATTGAAACCGACAAAGATATCAC
Organism: Orchestes rusci; assembly: GCA_958502075.1. Lineage (NCBI taxonomy): Eukaryota > Metazoa > Arthropoda > Insecta > Coleoptera > Curculionidae > Orchestes > Orchestes rusci. The sequence goes on from OY293307.1 coordinate 32,851,542, forward strand.
AAATCATAAGGGATACTACACCTTCATTGTCTCAGTTATCCAATGATTTATTCATAACTGCGTGATTTGCCAGTAGAATGAATTTTCATAGTGTTTAATCATTTGAATTTGATGAATAAGTATTCGATGAATCATCATTTAATCAATCACTTTATCGTTCCTGAGTATCCAAAAAATCAACTCAATTCCCTTCTTGATCATCAACTTATCCAATTTTACATTGTCTTGATCCTATTCTTACATCTTTTTTAATTATTTGAATCTCATTCAAGAATTCATTGTTTTATTCAAGGACATATTGAGCTGTTGATATTCATATTCATTATCTGGTTTATTCATAACTATTTGCTTCAATTTGATTATTTATCAAATATATTTCATTCGACCTTTTTTTTTAATGATATATTCTCCGAATACATATTTGATTGAATTTACAAATATAATATGATAATTTGATTTATTTATTCTTCAAATAATTCTATTTTATTGGTCTACTCAACTATCATTGAAAAAACTCAGAGTTCCACTTGATGAGAAAATAAGTCCATAATATTATTCATTATTTATATACAGATTATTCATCAATTTGTTATTATTTGACCCATTTATTTGTTGTTTCATTTTTCAAATCATTGTTGATTTATTCAATTATTGTTTCTTTGATTAAAACTTTCGTTGATTTAGCAAATTATATAACAATTCATTCTTGATGAGTGATTGAATTGTCAAGATTCATTCTCATTCACAAACTCTCATTGAGTTATCGATGAAAATTATTAATTATTTTTCAATTCATTGATTTATTCATGAATTCATTATTTATTAATCTTATCATGATCATATTCCTATTTTAACTTTCATGGTCTCATTTATTTAATGATTTATTTATTATTTTTCTATTTGTCAGTTGTTCATTCATTATTTCAATCATTATTTAAAAAGTGATAGTATAGCTGTTATGATTTCATAGTTCAATTTATCGATTATAAAACTAAAATATTTTTTATTAATTTCATATTCCTTATCTTTTTTTTCATTTATTCATCAAAATATCAACTCATGGTTTGTTTAATTAATTTATTAAACATTGTCTGTTTAATTCTCTTTTTCATTGACTTGAAAGTTGATGACTATTTGAACTATTCATTGCATGTATTAATCTAATGACTTTGTTGGAGCTCTGTACTTTATTCACGTATTTAGTATTCACTTTTCGAAATTGATACGTGATTGAATTTATTCATAGTTGAGTTTTTCATTATTCCTCTATTCATGATTATATTTGATAAACTGTATTTATTGTTCGATTTATACTAATCTCATATACACTTTCATTGTCTCATTTATTCAATGAATCCATTCATTATTCCATCCATTATTACTATAGTTATTTAAATAAAAAATATGACTATTGTTGTTGTTATAATTTCACCGATTGTAATACTAAAATATTTTTAACTGATTTTAAAATCCTTGTTCACTTTTTTGTATGTATTTATCAATTCAGTTAATGAACTTCATTTTTACTTGATTTTCATTCATCCAATGATTCATTGTCTTAAGCTTGTTTCACCAATCAATAAATATTCCGTTTATTAATACTCGACCAAAGACTCATTCAAGAATTCATTGTTTCAGTCAATGATTGAGTTAATGAATAAGTGATACTCTCATTTACCAGCAAGCTCATTCATCAACCCATTTTTTTTTAATTTGAAAAACTGATAAATAATAATCTGTTTGGTCAGTTATTATCAATCTCTTCTCATCAACCACTTTATTCAATTATAAGTTTTATCATTTTTATTTTCATTGATTCATTTGAATTGTTTCAAAAAATCATTGTTTCATTGAAATAATAGGAAACAGAAGGTCTACACAAATATAAAACTAAGCAACAAAAAATAAACGAAAACATATATTTTTGAAAAAATACAGAAACAATGATAAATATTACGAAAATGATATGATGTATACTAATTGAGTGAAAAATAGACAAAACCTCACAAAAACCCTGATCTTTTGCGAATCGATCTCATCAGCTTTCCTCGGCAGATGAATAAAATATGAAAATAAAGTTCTCATTGGATTAAAGTCCATGCTAACTTATTGCCGAAGAGATTCGATTCCTTCTTCTACTTTAATTAAGTTGAGCAACTGAGCACACTCAATCCAATAAAGTTTCTTGAAAGCTTTGATTTTCCAATATTGTCGCTTTTATCTAACTTTCTCGGGAATAAATTAGTTTCTTTTAATACTGTACCATAAAAATGCACTCAGTGTATTGTGCTACTCTAACGGCTGGTTTTGTCTGTACTCAACTGTTTATGTTTCTGAAGAAAACTTTTCAGAGTTGATCGTTGTTGGTGTATCACAATAATGAATAATCAATCAATCATTAATTTAATCAGCGGAGCTATGACATGAATGAATTGGTGAATAAGTGAATACAAGAATATTCATCCAATTGCTATCAAATGACAATTGATAAAGGATGTTTAATGGATAATTAATTTGAAAATTCAACCCATTTAACAAATTGAATAGACCATATTATTGCTTTGTAACTAATTGATCGTTAAACCAATGAATTGAAGAATAGTGAATAAACTTTATCATCAATTCAATATGAGTTTCAGTGAATAAAAGAATGAATTCAATAAACCAATGAAAAAGATAGGTACCTGAAAAATAATAAATAAATCAACGATTCAATAAAAGAATATAGAAGCAAATCAATAAATTGAAATATGCGACAACAAATAAATGAATAGAATAATAGCCAATCGATGAATAATCTGACAATAGATAATGAATTCATTGATTGAAAATGTATTCACATATCAAGTGGATTTCTGGATTGTTGAATGATTGAATGAGTCTATGAAGGTTTTGATATAATTGGTTGATGAATAAATCAATTGAATGATGAATATTAATTTGAACAATGAATCAATACAAAAAATCGGTCAAATGATAGTTAATAATTGATCAATCAATTGATAAATAATGAACGCGAATAATTCTGAGTGGACCAGATGATGAGTATAACTAATTCCATCCATCATTGGATGAAACGATGAATTCTTGGATCAAATTTGAATAAACCATTTAAAAAGGGATAAAATAAAATTGATAATTGAATAAATTAGTAGATGGATACGAAGGGTACTATGAAATATTATGTGGAGGTATGAATTGAATAATTCTTGGATAAAATAACTCCTCATTAACTTGAGTGAATGAGGATAAACAGGTACATGAAACAATTAATATAAAAAATTCCAGAACTCAAAATTGATCAAAATAGATCAACCATATCTATCAGTTTTTTAAAATTCAGAAAAAATCAGTTGATGAATGGGGTAAATGAGATTGACATTTATTACTTGGTCATTTAATGAAACATTGAATTGTTGAATCAGATTCTAATATATCAATGAAAAAGTGATATAGATATCACTGTCAAAATAGATAATTGAATAAAACCTAGCAATTGAATAAATTGGTAAACGATTAAGAATATTATGACAAATGAATTGATGAACAAACAATCAATCCATCAATTACTCATTCATCAAATTAAATGATTGAAAACAATGAAAATGTATTCATTAAAGTGTGGACAAGATAATGAGTAAACTGACCATTAAACACGAATATCTAATAAAACAATGGACAGACTAATAATAAAATGCTCAGCTATAAATTGATCTGAATCAATAATCATCGGTTTCAAATATTGAATACCATGCATAAGTCCATAAACAACGTAATCATTGAACTGATACATGGAATAAATCATTCGAATATGAATAAAAATCTATTAGACTTTTGGGTCAATGAAAAAAATAATAATTGACGAAGCAAAGATAAGACAATGAATCACTGAATAAATTCATTGAATCAATGAGACAATGAAAGTGCACATGCGAAAAACCGAACAAAACAATGAATGGACTCAACTATGAATGAGTCTGCATCATTTCGGATAGTGAATAGGTACTGAAGACATGAATGAATAAAAAAACCACAACATAATCATTAGATTAATACATATGCAACGGACCGATCAAATATTCATTGAACTTTTCAGTCAATGAAAAAACTAATGATTGATGAAACAAACAATGTTTAATAAATTAATGGATATGTTAATGAATATATAAAACAAAGTGATTGAAGAACATTAAATTGGTCCAACATATTTCAGTTTTATAATTGCTAAATAGACTAGGAAATCATAACAGCACTACTGGTAGATTTGGTCAAAAGTAGTGATGGTTGAAATAATGAAATATAAAATCATTGAATAAATAAGACAATTGATATGAAATGAAACAATGAATAGAATAATAATGATTGTACTTTATCAATAACTCAATGAAAGTTTGTAAATGAAGGGTGAACAGATGAATAAAAGGAAAAATTAATTGGATCATGATTTGTAATATTGATTAATCAAACCATACATAATATGAATCTTAACAATTCAATCACTCATAAACGATGTATGGTTAAACCATTCACTCGATCAATGAACAAGCGTCACAGAAAGTGATGATCAAAGGAACAATAATTGAACAAAACATCCATGAATTATGAATAAATTGATTACAAAATGAAAAAAACAAATAAATGGGTCAAATAATAATAGATTGATGAATAATCTGGATGTAGATAAAAAATATGGATATTAGTGATTCATTTATTAATTAAATGGAACCCAGAATTGTGAGATGGTAACTAAGTTGACCAATGAAAATGGTTTTTGATAGAAATTTGTAAATCCAATCGAATAATTATACAAACAATGAATCAATAAAAAATAGGTCAAATATAATGTGATTGATAAATGATAAAAAGGTTAATATTAGAGGCGAATCCTAATTATGAATAAACAATTCAATATCTGCTTGAATGAAGCAATGAATTCTTGAATCAGATTCAAATTAATCAATGAAAAATGTAATGGGTTGGATTTTTGGATTACTCAATCATGAATGAATTTGGAAAAGTAAATGATGAAAAAATCAATTAACTCGAACATGGTCATCAAATGATACCAACATCAGTATATGAATTAATAGGATATTCATCATACTTTCAAGTCAACGAATGAGAGAATGATGATTATTAAAACAAACATTGTTGAATAAATCAATGAAACAATAAAAATTATTGAAAATTTAGCAAAAATAAATAGTTTATTCATTGATTTATTGAAAAGATCAAACTATGAGTTGATTATAAGATATTTTGAAAAAACCAAGAACAGGGAATACAACCAAGAACAGGGAATACTAATCGATAAGTGATACGATGAAACAATAACAATACTAGCTTTTTATCAAAAGTAATAATTAATAAACAACTGAGAAATCACAAAATAACGGATAAATCATTGAATAAATTAAGACAATGAAAGTCTAGATAAGACTATGAGACAACTGATCATCAACGAGGATATCGAATAAAACAATGAAACGACGAATAATTGAAAACTCAACTATGAATTGGTCTTGATCATTTACATTTTCTATTGAAAAATAATGAATAAATCAATGGAATCAATATAATCATTAAATTAATACATTCGATGGATCTATCAAATATTAAAAAATGGAATATCCATTGAGAAAAAATTCATTCATTAAAATAATAAATACATACAACCAGTGGATACGGAATATATAATTGAAATATTCAACTGCGATGAGTAATAAAAGTGATAATGAATAAATAACCATATGTAACACTGATCAATGAGCACCCCCTGGTAAGAATATCATTAATAACCAATTAACGGCGCAACAAGTCGACAACGGTTATTCCAGAGATCCAGATCGCACTCAGTGGCGCCAATCTAGCGATCTGGATTATAAATCGAATACTCGTCGCAAACAATTAGCCTAAATGCGTCATGGCGCGGGAGTTGACTGGGCAAAGGGGGACCGATTTTAATTACCGAAATAACTTCATTGTGCCATGATAAGAGAGACACCAACAATTTAATTATTATGTGTGACATACTGGTTCGTCATTCATAAAGGTGGTGAGCACCCCTGAAAATTTGGTTTCGGGCCCATGTACTAATTAGGCAGGTAAATTTTACTTTCAATCAATTCCATTGACTCTTGTGTATAATGAATATGTTAATTAATAATATTCCTATTCACCTGCTGGTTTATTTATTATCCAACGTATTCATTGACCCCTTATTCTGAATTTTAAAAAGTTGACGTCATATATTCGTCAATTATGAAACTGATGACAAATAATCAACTAAATGTATCATCCATTCAATAAACTAATGAACACATGAATATCTTATCAAAAAATGAACCATGATTGAATTGAATAAATCAAATATAATTTTCACGTACAATGAAGCATCCATGAGTAGATGAAATAATGATTATTGACCCAATTACCTCATTTTCATAACTCATCAAAATATGACTCCCACTTTCTAGTTTTCCACGTTTAAAGAAAATCGCCATAACCTACACTGTATGATGAACTATGTACTATTTTCATAAGCTCAACATCCCTCTACACCGATATTGTGAAAATATCCAGTCAAAGCTCTTTGCAACAGCCACAAATCAGCCCGAAGAGATCCTTTTTCTGGAATTTATGAAAAGTTTGGAACTTGGCCGTGTTTACTACCCTATAAAATGCACGAACGGGACCAGTTTTTATTCCCTGTTTCTCGCTATTAGTTCTGGAAACGGCCAAAACATATATCCAAGTCTGGCTAAGTTCAAGCCAACTGCTGTTTGTGACTTTAGCTGGTCCGCATCGTTTATTACTTGTGTTGCACTTTCACGCACTAAAAACTATTCATCATTTATCAAGACTGTTCTTGAATATTGGTTTAGTCAGTAATGAATGATCATCAGCTAATGAGAATAAATAAATAACTCAAATCTTCAGTGAAGTTCAAAACCAATGAATATGATTCATGATGAATCAAGTAAATCAATGAACCATAACACTGCCTATTTATTATTGATAAAGGCTGTTTTAGAATGTTGATTTATTGAATGATGTATCCTTCACTGAGAATGGATGAATGAACAACTGGAATTTTTAGGCAAATTCGAAACCAATGAATAGACAAGTGTGAACTGACTAAATCAAGTTTTGAATAATTGAATGAGTTAATGAAAATACTCTCAAATATTGATATAAAGGTACAACTAAAATCTTTAGTCCAATTCGAAACTAATCAATAAATAAGTAAATGAACTGTGCAGAGATATAATCAATAAATAAGGTAATGAATATGTTCAATGATAAATCAATGAATACCTTATCAAGAAAATTGAACAAAACTATTGATTGATGTCAAGACTGCTCTAGAATGTTTATTGAATAATGTTTCATTCACTGAGAATGAGTAAATATCTCAAATCTTCGATTAATATCAAAACCAATGATTCAGTAAGTGAATGAACCGTGCAGAAATATAATAATTGATGAATGTGGTAATGAATCAATGAATAATAACTAGTCAAGTTCATCAATGGACCATAAGACTGACTGAATAAATTTTCAAGTGATTGAATAAGGGAATGAAAACTATTCACTATTGATAAAGACTGTACTAGAATGTTAGTCTATGGAATAATGAAAAGTGTATGGGCAGAAATATGATCAATAAATAAGGTAATGGATATTAATTAATAAGTTTAAGATGTATTCATTATTATGTGTCATGTGTGTCAGTCGTTTATTCATCATTACTTTGAATAAAAAATACGACTAGATTTTATCGTATTATACAGTAAAATATTTTTAAAAAAATTTGTATTCCTGAAAACTGATAAATAAATAAGTAAATTAACTGTAAAATAAGGTAATGAATATAAAACATATCGAATAATAACCAATCAAGTGAATCAATTGACCATGAAACTGTTTGAATCAAGTCTCAAGTGATTGAATAAGAGAATGAAAACACTATTCATTATTAAAAAAATACTGTTCTAGAATGTTAATTATTGAATAATGAATAATGTATGGACAATATGTATCACTTACTCGAAATAAACAATCTTCAGTGAAATTTGAAACTAATGAATAAACAGATGAACGAACTATGCTTAGATATAAAACCGATAGATTAGATAGTAGATATGAATCAATCAATAATAGAAGTAGATCAATGAACCATGAAACTAATCATTATTTATAAAACTATTCCATAATATTAGTTTATTGAATAAGAAATAATGTATCACTCACTGAGAATGAATGAATAACTCAAATCTTCAGTCAAATTCGAAACCAATGAATAATTAAATGAATGGGCTGTGCAGAGATATAATCAATAAATGAGCTGATGAATACGATTCATTATAAATCAATGAATAATAGCAAACCAACTAGATTATAGGACTATAAGCCCATAAAACTTGGTAAATTGAGTTTCAACTGATTGAATAAGGAATCAAAAAAACAATTCATAATTGAGTGTTACAGCTGCAGAATATTAACGCATTTGACTAATGATGGACGATGATAAAAAGATAATGAATATGCATAGTTTCATTGATTTTTAAATGAACCAAGACTCCATTCACTTGAGTTGCATGATTGATGAGTTTTTGTCATTATTTCAAATTCGAAAGAAATGGCTTGTTGAATGAGTCCGCTGATAAATAAAAATATTATTCATTCATTAACTAAGCCCTTGAATTGAGGAATGAAGAAATGAGAATGTCTTCATTATCAAGTAGTGAATGAAAAAGATAATGAATTCTTGTAATACAGTCCAACCGTCCTAATACAAATAATCAAAAAACTAGATTAATTATTTACATGATTGATGGGTCGATGACGTCCACTCTTTTAAATTTTGAGTAATGAGTGGATGAATATGTTGTATAATTAAACAACTAATCACTGCATTTTTCAAATACTTATGCACTTGAATCACCAAACACACCATCAATTTTTTTATTTAATCAACCAATTGCATCAATCAAAATCTTAATTATTCATTGTTGAACGGTGAAAATGTGGAAAGCTCTTCATTATTGAGTGCTACGGCTGCAGAATATTAGCCCACTTGAATAATGAATAGTTTATGATGAATATGCATATTGTGAATAATCTTGTAATAAAAAAGTCTTCATTGACACAAGTTAATGAGATAGTGAATGAAAAGTCGTCAAGATTTTTCATTGTTATAAATTAAATCAGTCTATCACAATTGACGGGTTCGTGACATCCTCTTTTCTAATTTGAGAAAAAAGGCTATGATGAGCAAGCAGTTGAAAAAGAATATTACTTATTCATTCCTTGGTCGTTGATTTGACGAATAAATGTCTTTAAAAACGATGAGGTGATGAAAAATAACATAATGAATTCATGCATTGCACGTTTCCCGGACTTAAAAAAAATATTCATAACGGATCAAGATTGTCTTTTGAAATAATGAATAATTTATTCCTCGATGATCAAATAATAATAATCTGCAGAAAAAATGTGTTTAAAGATAATGGATAAATAATTGAAGAATGGATGATGATGGAGGATAATGAATTTTGAATCAAAATAATGGATTCTGTGTAAAAAATATTATGTCTTTATTAACCTGAACAAATGAGATTAAATAATGAATATTATATTATCATGTGGATACTTGAAATGTTGAATAAAAAGACACCAAACTTCCCAATAAAATTAACGAAAAAAAAAATACAGTTTATCAGTTCAGTAGACAAACTGACGAGTTTATGTCATCCCCTCTTTAACTTTAGAGAATACATCATTTATTCATTGACGCAGTCGTTGAATTGGCGAATTAATGAATAGGCATGTCTTCAGTTCCAAAAAGTAAAGAAAATGAGATAATGAATAAATGAATACATGAAATACTGAATAAGAAGACGACAAGCTTCTTGAGGTAATGAATAGGAAAAAACTAAAAAGTCCATAGTTCATTGGTTAATGAATGATTGAATAAATAGATGGGATAATGAAATACGTATGCTCACAAATGAATACGAATATCGATTTATTGAATCAATGAATCACTTGAGCAGGATAATAAATATTCTTATCAAATATCTTGATGGATAAATAAAACAATATCACTTGGACAACATAATAAAAATAAATGAATTAATATGATTATTCAATAATTTTGAATCATATTATAGAATGTTCTCATCTATGTACTCATGAAAATATTCATCAATTGATAAGAATATTTAATGAGTGAGTCAATGAATCGACATCCGTATTCATTAGTAGGAATGTATTATACTAACGATCAAGTCATTATTTTTTTAGATGAACATTCTAATTGATCATTGTTTCATTTATTTATTCACAACTTCAATAAATTGTTTAATATTATGAAAGCTTTAAACAACGGACTTATTTCTCAAGTCGCCTTAATAAATTTCAAGTGCTTCATCTAATTAACGTTAAGATCGACCTATTCTGCATACTTTGAATCTATAATTATTGCATGTCTTTGAAAGCACACATTCAGCGTATCTTTCCAATTAATTCAAGGAAAATAATATTTTTAATTGGGGTTACAGACCTTGATAGTACATTTGACCTGAATCCCAGCAAAAAACAGCTTCAATTAATAATATAAGCCGACGAAGAGGATAAGCGATGAATTATTTGTCCGACTAAAAGCAAGAGGGAGCTTTCAAGATGATAGGGGATTTTTGACGCCTTTTATTGCTTTGCTCGTCCGGCAACTTTTGCGAATGGATAAACTTTTTAGGCAAAAAAATAAGCTTGCAATTCACTTGACGGTGTCCTTGATTAGTCAATCAAGTCTATTGACTTTTGTTGTGAATTTGCCCTGATTAGCATGAATCCTTAATAAACCCTTCCTCGGAATATTTCGAGATATCTGCGAATCTGTCGTTCGATAATTGAGTTATATAAACGAGCGGTTCGGATTAGGAGAAGTGCCCATAGAATAGTTTCAGGGAAAAAATTAAGTTCATAACTCAGAGGTAGATGATACGCACTTCTCCATGAGTAATTAGGGCTGATAAATAATAGCTTATGTAGACAGTTCCCTTCGAATTATTGGATTTATAGACTAAGTGAGTTAGCCAAACTTTGCCAGGGAGTCTTTCAACGATGCACAATTAATTTAGCCATTCTTGTCTCGAACAAAAGTTAGCCGAATTAGTTAGTCTGAAAATTAAAAGACCCCATCATATAGTTTCGGGCTAAATTAGTTGACAAGGGTCAGAGTTGCGGAAAGTTGACGACTACGTGGGCAAATTGACTTCCATTCCATGAAAAATGGCGCCAATAAAAGCGACAAATCCCGAAGAGGAGTTCATGATAGTTGTTGATAAAGAATCACCCTCAAGCGTTTGGGGTGAGGATTGCAAATTGCCTTATTTTCGTTCTTATTGAGAAGTACTGCGACTTCCTGCTCTGTTGGTTGTCATTCAATTTTGGAGTTTTGATTGAAATTTGCTGGCTATCTTTATGTAAATTTTTCTAGGAGTGGAAGAGAAAGTTTGAATTTTTGTGCTTTCTAGATCTTTCCAAATGTTAATTCACGAATTTATTATGACATACATGTCAAATCAGTAACTACACAATTTATTTACAGTAATTGTGTTTTTTATACTAACACGAGCAGTCAACAGGTCGGAAAATAATGTTTTCATAACTCGGACGCCACCCTCCGGATTTGTGCGATGGTCTATCAGGTAGACTTTGGTTTCCAGAAAATCAGTGTTGGTAAAATGTTGCGCTCTGTGATAATTCACCTTAGTGAATTATTGAGAGACCTCAACCAGCTGAAATATTGGATGAGTTACTGCCTCAATAATCCCACTTGAGACATATTTGGAAGGTTATCAAAATCCAACCAATCAAGATATTCAACTCAAAATTGGAGGAGTTGTTGCCTCAATATTTCTATTTGATGAATGATGATCAAAACTGAGGTGCTACTATCAGATCACGCTTATAAATTTACTTCAACCAACCCTTGATATTTTCAAGAGTTAACTTTTGAGCGCTGTTATAATTCGAACAAGAAACATATTTAGGTCAAAATTGAAGGAGCTTTTGCCACAATATTTTGATTTGATGAATAATAATCAAACTTGAGGAGATCCCATCGAATGGCCCTCGTTTATTCCAACCAACCCTTTATATCTTCAAGCGTTATATTTTGAAGGTTGTCAAAACGCAACCAATAATGATGTTGAACTCAAAATTGGAGGAGTTATTGCCTCAGTATTTATATTTGGCGAATGATTATCAGAATTGAGGTGCTACTATCAGAATTTTTGGATAATTTTTTGCAAATGTGTGATATTTAACAGAGTTAATCAATCACCCTGTATAAGCATTTTGCGTTGCCCGATAGCAATTTTGAAAACATCACTAAAATAAATAGATTTTGTTTAGTGGTTCCTGAAAATTTCAAGTTGATATCTCATAAACTCCGGCAGATATGAATTTTTGAATTATTTCTGGTAGATTGTGTAGAATTTGATCTAGTTTTATTGATCTCCCTGTATAAGCCTTTTGCGTTGTTTATGAGCAATTTTGAAAACATCACAAGAAAAAAATTGATTTTGTTGAGTGGTACCTGAAAATTAAAGTAGATATCTCAAAAAGTGCGGTAGATATGAGTTTCAGAATTATTTTTGGTAAAATTTGATATAGTTTTATTGATCTCCCTGTAAAAGCCTTTTGCGTTGTTTATTAGCAATTTTGAAAACATCACTGAAAACAATTGATTTTGTTGAGAGGTTCCTGGAAATTTCAAGTCGATATCTCAAGAAGATAATAGTTTTTGAATAATTTCTGGTAGATGTGTAAAATTAAATATAGTTTTATTGATCTCCCTGTATAAGCCTTTTGCGTTGTTTGATAGCAATGTCAAAAACATCACTAAATAAAATAGATTTTGACGAGTGACTTTTGAAAATTTCAAGGTGAAGATATGAATTTTTGAATAATTTTTCTGCAAATCTGTGATATTTAACAAAATTTAATTAATCACCCTGTATGAGTATTTTTCGTTGTCTGATAGCAATTTTGAAAACATCACAAAAAAAAAGATTTTGTTGAGTTGTTCCTGAAAATTTCAAGTTGATATCTCAAAAATTCCGGTAGATATGAATTTTTCAATTATTTCTGGTAGACGTGTGAAATTAAATAATATACATATATGGTTTTATTGATCTCCTTGTATAAGCCTTTTGCGTTGTTTGATAGCAATTTTCAAAACATCACTAAAGAATAAATATTTTGTTAAGAGGTTCCTGGAAGCTAAAAGTTAATATCTCAAAAACTGCGGGAGATATATGAACGTTGGAATTATTTTTATCAAATATAGTGAAAAATTATTAATTTTTGATACTTTCGAAAATCTCAAGTTGACATCACAAAAACCCCGAAAATTGAATAAGGTTATCAGAAAAAATGTACCTATCACCATGTATAAGTCATATACATTTTTTGACAGCAACTTTGGAAACAGCAAAGAAAAGTATATCAGGTATTGAGACAGGTGAATGTGGCAAATTTGAAGTTGATTACCCAAAAACCATGAAAGATAAACATTTTTCAATTATATTTAAGACTGTATATTATGTTTATGTTATGTTTATTGATCATCCTGTATAATCCACATACATAGTTTTGAAAATCCTACCTTGAAGTATAAATTCGAATTAGTTATTTCCAAAAATTCAAAGTTGATGTCACATAAACTGCAAAAATTAGAAACATTTGAATCAATTAAAAAAAAACTCATTAATCATCCTGTATAAGCCAAATAGATTTTTTTGATAGCAACTTTGAAAACAACATCCCAAAGTATATACATATTTGGTCAAGTGAATATGGAAAATTTGAAGTTGACAACTTTACAGCTCAGAAAATGTGATGATTTTTCATATTCTCATTTTTTATATTTTTTATCAAGAAATGGCAAATTAAATATTTTGAATTTTTCACACAATGATGGATTTGAGAGTGGAAGTTATTAATTGAATCAATTTCCTAGATAACATCAATAATTCTCGAGAAAAATATATAGTAATATCCAGAAAAAAAATATCCAGACAAAAAAAAATAAAAAAATATATCCCATTTCGATAATGAACGTCTGGCATCACTGTATCAATATACAAGTGTGAACTAACATATGACATTTGAATAAGTTGCCAAACTTACCTTGTTTTCTAAAATATGAAGAAGAACAGATGGAAATATAATATTATTTCTTGTTGAAAATGTACATCTGGCATCACTGTGAAACAAGACAAGTTTGATTTGACATACAACATTTGGAATAATTGCCAAATGTTCTTGTTTATGAAATATGAGCAACATCATTAAGATAAGGAAATATAATATATCTTTTGTTAAAGATGATCATCTGGCATCAGATTTGACATATGACATTTGGAAACGTTGCCAAATTTACCTTGTTGATGAAATATGAAGAAGAGCAGATGGAAATATGATATATTCCTTGTTGAAAATGTAAGTCTGACATCACTGTGAAACAACACAAGTTTGATTTGACATCATGATATCTGAGATTGTTGCCAAATTCACCTTGTATATGAAAAACCATACAATATACTATACCCTGTTGAAACTGAATGTCTATATTCTCCTTATTTCTTCGAAAGTAGAAAAATCAAGAACTCGGGCGCCACCCTCCAGATTTGTGTGATAGAGGACCCACAGTGCCTATCGGGTAGACAGTGAAAAAAAATTCCAGACGTTGAGAGAAAAAGTGGATAGAGTCAAACTAATCACACCTTATTCCTCATCCTCCATCTCAATGTTAATAACATAAGGGCTCTATCCTCTTATAAATCACCAGCCAATAAAAAGTCACCTTAATCTCAACCTGTCTCGGCAAAAATGAGAGGAATAAAGCCTACCAATTTATATTCACGATTGTCATTTTCCCCGAAATCACCCAAAAATTCCCTAGTTTAACATGAAGAGATTTTTCACAATTTAATAAGCGGCATAATTGCACGACTGTTCCCGGACCAAGGAAATAACTAAGAGTTGATGATGTACGAATGTAATATTTCCGTGAAAAGTTTCGTTCTTATATTCCTTTTTATGGCTCCCTTGTCGACATATTTTTGGATGATATAAAGTGTGATGAAACTAATGTATCTTAAGGAGGTTTGTTGAATTATACAAGGGTTATTCGGAAAGTATATGGCTAATGAGGATTTATGATTAGGCATCTGTTGATGTCCATGTTGGAAGTTAACAGGGTTAGAAGCAAATATATACTAAAAATACGAAAATGACAGAACATGAAAAAAACTCATATACTTATTGTTGATTCTCTACTACTCCATCCTAAGGCCAAATTTCAAGTTGATATCTCTCATTCGTAGCCTTTTGAGATTAGAGCTTGGCAATTTTCATTAATCGCAATTGTTCTCGACCTTCTTTCGCTGCGCCCTACATGACACAGGATATGTCGTTTAAACCGGATCCAGCAGAACTGTGGAATGTGTAATATCCGGACAAAATGAGCTTAAAGCGGTGGCCATCAAACTTTATAAAAGCTTTCTTTTCACAGAGGCATGTGAGCGGAGACACAACGCTTTGGAAGTGAATATCGACGACTGAAACCCAACTTCCTTTGTTTGGACAATGGGAAATAGGAAACACTACTAGTGAAATACCGGATTTATAAAAAGCACGGATTGTTTTAATTGGATCGCAAAATAAGATGTGATTTTTCATCTCTTAAAGTTTCGACAAAATTCTGAATTTTGTTTTTTATTTTAAATTTCGTGTAAGACAGCGTGAATTTTTGGTGGATTGATGATTCAAGTACAAACATAAATCAGAAAAACCACTAAAACTCTACAAAATGCTTTTTTTTCGCGTCAAAATCGATCCATAAACAACCGAGATACAAACACTCAAAAATTTAAACAACCGTTACTGAAATACTGACGTAATTTTCAAAACACCATAACACGTGTATTTATTGATGGATTTTGATATCAAAAAAGGGAGGAATCTCAACCTCTATCCAGATCAAAAGAGGAAATCACGTTTATATCAATAAATATGATAAAACCAAACTCGAAAATTCCGATAATGAGCTCATTAGAAAAACAACTAAAAACTCCACAAAATGTTTTTTTCGCGATTCTGATAGTGAGCCCAATAGAAAAATCAACAAAAACTCTACAAAATGCCTTTTTCCGCGTCAAAATCGATCTATAAACAAGCGAGATACAAAAACTAAAAAATTACAACAACCGTTCTTGAGATACTTACGAGATTTTCAAAACGCCATAACTCGTTCATTTATGGATGGATTTTGATGAGAAAAAAAGTGTTTTGGAGGTAATCCTGTCCTCTATCCGAATTAGAAGACCAAATTATAATTATCTTGATAAAAATGCTCAAAACAAAAGCTAAAATTCTTTTCGTAAGCCAATTAGAAAAATCGCTAGATACTGAATGCTTTTTTCCGCGGTAAAATCGATCCATAAACAAACGAGGTACTGAAACAGAAAAATTGCTTCAACCATTCCTGAGATACTGACTAGATTTTCAAAACGTCATAACTCGTTTATTTATTGATGGATTTCGATGAGAAAAAAAAAGAGTTTTTGAGGAAATCTGCAACTCTACCCAAATAAAAAGAGCAAATCATTTTTATACCAATAGATATGCTGAAAACAAAATCCGAAACTCCTATAATAAGCCCATTAAAAACACCACCAAAAATTTTACACTAGTATATTATTCAACGAGGGGGAAATGTGGGCTATTACTCACGAGGATGAAGTTTGCGCTACGAGCCAAAGGAGAGTGGCATAATCATCTGAGTGAGTAATATCCATTTCCAGCAAGTAGAATACTATACTTTTTCTATGATTATTCAATAATTGAAGCGAAATTTGAAATATTCAATTTCATTTGGGCCGCACTTTTTGACAACTACTTTACTTAAAGTGAGGTTATGTTGTTGACACGATGTGACAATGACTATAAAACAAGTATGGACGCTAAATGGGCTGTTTCAAAATGATGTATTTGTAGGTTGACATTTTGTCGAATGTTCTGATTGGCTCTAAAACAGTGGAGTAATGAGATTAGATTATTTTCATTGGTTAAAAACAATTGAGTAATGAGAAAAAGTCACTGGTATAAGTAACGAGTTACATTGACCAATAGAAAGTCGATGTATAATGATATATTATTGAATAGTCTTAGAAAAAATGCTTTTTTTTTTCACGTCAAAATCGATCCATAAACAACCGTGTTACAAAAACTCAAACCGTTTCTGATATACTGAGGACATTTTTAATATACCATAAATCGTTTATTTATTGATGGACTTTGATGAGAAAGGAGCATTTTGGAGAAATTTTCAACCTCTATCCAAATCAAGAGAGCAAATTATGTTTATATCAATAAATATGCTGAAACCAAAATACAAAATTCAGATGCTCATTAAATCATTTATCAAGCTAATGAAAATCTTGATAATCCATCAATTAGATATATTTTTGAAGATTGAAAGCTTGGAAATTAATCAAAATTGCACAGCGTTGGTTGAACTATGCACGATGTTTGTTCAATCATACAAAAGTTCCAATATTTTCGATTTTGAAATAATTTGAGGCAAAATTTTGACAAAATCGTTCAATAAACGATGAAAATTAGGATGGGATGGGAAAAATTCACCGTTTCAATCACGTAAAGTCCACAGACTAAAAAAAACACTGACATTAGGACATCAGAATTTAACTTGTTAAACTAAAAAAATCCTGATAATCCATGAATTAAATATTTTTCAATTAACTGAAAGCTTGAAAATTGATGAAGATTGCACAGAAGTGGTTAAATTATTTACGAATATTAAATTAAACAATCAATACCTCTGGATAAATATTCTCCATTTTTGAATCATTTGAAGTAAAATTTTAAGAAAATCGTTAAATTGAACAATACAAAATGAAGAAAGGATGGGAAAAATAGCAAAAAAATAGTGTATATCGTCACAAAAGTGATTAATAAAAGAGATGCATGATTCAAGTTTATTTTTTTAAAATTGATTGAAGAGAAAAGTTTTTCAAGTCCATCAATTAGTTGAAATGAATGAGACATTTTTTCCATGTTTTGTGTATAATCAATTATATCGGAATGAATCTGATTAAACTAAAAAAAATCCTGATAATTCATAATTTTTTTTAATTAATTAAAAAATAACTAAAACTGACAACGGTAATTGAATCTTCGAATTAATTTAGAAGTTTTACTGAATTGCTGGTTGAATATTTTCGATTTTTCACTCACTTGAGGCAAAGCTTTGATAAAATCGTTCAATTAAACAATAAAAAACAAGAATGGTTGAGAAAATGTTGCCATTTTATTCACCTAAACTCTACAAACTAAATAAAAACACGATGTGTCGATCTAAACCTTATTTATTCAACCAATTCAATCAACTGAAGTGAAACGGACTTACTATAGTCCCTTGACCTCTATACTCTATCTATGAAAAAGCGAACCATATGTTTATATCGATAGATAAGCCGACGAAAAAATCCAAAACTCTCATAGCAGGCTCATAGAAAAACCACTAAAAACTCGACAGAGTGGTTTTTTTTCAGCGTCAAAATCGATCCATAAACAGAGATAGCAACATTAAAAAATTTAAACAACCGTTACTGAGATACTAACGAAGTTTTCAAAACGCCATAACTCAATTATTTATTGATGGATTTTGATGAGAAAAAAAGCATTTTGAAGGAAATATCAACCTTTATCCGAATCAAAAGATCAAATCATGTTTATATCAACAGATATGCTCAAAACCAGATCAAAAATTCGGATAGTTAGCCCATTAGAAAAACCACCAAAAACTCTACAAAATGCTTTTTTTCCGTCAAAATCGATCGATAAGCAACCCAGATATAATAACAACCGTTTCTCAGATACAAGAGAAATTTTGAAGATGCCATACCTCGTTTATTTATAATGACAAACATTTTTTTAGAAGAGCAGCTTGACCTCTATCCGAATGAAAAGAGCAAATCGATAGGTTTTGAGAAAAGTGGCACAAGTCAAAAAACAATTTTTTTTAGTTAAAAGTAAAAAATGACCTTAAAATACCCATATTTATGTTGTTACGGTTGCTGAGAGATGGAGCAAGGGTCATTTTGTCATCCAAACTAATTCTGGGGCCGTATTTGAAAAACTGTCATAGTTCAGTTGTGTTTGAATTCGGTCAGGTAAGTGTCGAACATTTTCATTAAAAACGTCATATCTAAAAATGTGTCGTGGATACGCGTGATTTTTTCAGAAAAAGGGCTTATTGGGGCAAAGTTGTGTCGTTTTTGGGGATAAGATGCTTTTTCAAGAACAGTGACACATGTAGAAAAAAAACTTTTTTTTCACTTTTTATGTCTAAAGACGAAGCCAAAGTCATTTTCAAAGAACTGTTGAAGCTGAATATTTTTCATCAATATTTTCACGAATGAGAACAAACTTCAAATCGCTTTTCTGCAAAACTGCTTTCTTTTTGGACATGACACTTTTTCCGAAAACCATCGCAATCATGTTCATATCAATTAATAAACCGGAAACAAAATCCAAAATTTCGATAGTGAGCCCATTAGAGGAACCACAAAAAACTCTACAAAATGCTCATTTTCGCTCCAAAATCAATCCACAAACCACCAAAATACAAAAACTTAAAAATTGCAACAACTATTCCTGGGATACTGAAAAAAAATTTAAAATGACATAACTCGTTTATTTATTGATGTATTTTGAAGAGAAAAAATGTTTTGAGAAAAGTCTTGACCTCTATCCGAATAAAAAGAGAGAATCATCATCAATATTTTGAAACGAAAATACAAAATTCCGATGATGAGCCAAATAGAAAAATCACTAAAAACTCCACAAAATGCCTTTTTCACGTTAAAATCGATCTATGAACCACCGAGATACAGGAACACAAAAATAATTGCAGCAACCATTCCTTAGATATCAACGAAATTTTCAAAACGCCATAACTTGTTTATTCAATGATGGATTTTGATGAGAAAAAACGCATCTTGGAGAAAACCTCAACCTCCATCAAAATCAAGAAAGCAAATTTTGTGTTTATATCAATAAATATGCTGAAACCAAAATCCAAAATGAAGGAGAAACAAAAACTCAAAAATTGCAACAACCGTTCATGAGATACTGAGGAGATTTTCAAAACGCCATAACTTGTTTATTTGTTGATGGATTTTGATGAGAAAAAAAGTGCTTTGAAAGAAATATTATAGCTTATAGACTAACAAGAAGACTGTCTGAAAAAAAAAGACAACCTGATAGAACTAAGGCCATCACCAACATGCACAAGCCGGCTCAACAACAGAATCCCACCTAAAAATGCATTGGAAAATTAATTGTACATTCCGATAGATTGCAGCTGTGCATTCGACACAAGCTCCAACTTGCAAATATCGTAAATATAACAGGCAATAGAGAAACCAATGCAGTCGAAAACAGTGTATTTCTGAATAAATAGAACGTTTCGGGCACAGACCCTTTGAATAAATAAGCAGACCCGTCCTGGCATCTTGCTTGATTAAATATTGAGCATGTTTCTTGCAGTATGCTACGTCAAGACAAAAAGCTATTATTGTTTATTGGGGGAGATGAGATTCAGGACTTGGATTACATTGTCAAATGGAATTTGGGATGATGTTGCAGGACAATTATTATTTCATGGTATTTTTGAGCTTGTTTACACTGAGGATGACTTCATATAGGTTGAAACGTCAAAATGTAGTCAGGTTGAATGAATAAATCATCTAAATGTAGAGTTATCACAATTTGATGTTATATGATACGCACCTTCCCAGAATTGAATAGTTCATTGAAACGCGGCGTACGGGAAATGATACTCTATTGTGAATACGGATTTGACTTACAGGAAAATGATCGAGTTACGAAAAACAAATCCGAAAATTTTGTAACTCTCAAGAACAATTTTTTGTATTTTTTTATCTGTTCTGCTAATCAGTGATGGACGCGAATAAGATTAAAACACAACTCGCCATATATTATATGACCCAAATAGTAAAAGGATGAATAAATGAGCCCCATTTTCATATAATTCACGTAGATACAGCATTCGCGAAAACAAAACACTCGAGATAAGGATTTGGTCTGCATAGAATATTGCATACATTTATCTGCAGCTCGTAAATTCCAGAAGATACTATTTTTCCTCAATTTCACTTTATGAGATAAAACTCTTATTGACTCTCCTGTATTAACATTTTATGTATGTTTACTTTGGCTGGATGTGGCGCTTTATAGTCTTCGCATTAGAAACAGAACTCTTTGTTCTACTTAGAGATAAATTAGGGAGGGTACAAGCATAGAGCGTTTTTTTTTCAAAGCTACTTTGTCTAGTTTTTATTTTTTTTCAAGGGTCGCTGATATGTATGTGATGGTGCTTATCCCCATATTCATGCTGTTCAAATCTATTTTTGTTTTTAATTTTCATATAATGACTTTTTGATAATCTGTTGACATTCCGTTTGTTTTTTAATTATTAGAGATTGTTTTGGCTGTTTTATGAAGTCAAAAGCTCTATGGTGATTCCACTTTTTCAAATTTTATGATGAGTACAACCAAGCATTGGATTTTGCAGTTATTTATGATTGTTTTCTTCATTCTATATCTCTAGTTCAAAGTTATTGAATTTTTAATTATTTCTATCATTCGATATTTTTATTGCAAGAGGGAAGCTTCAAATTTTTAATATTTATGAAATCTTTTTGTGGAAATTTGATAATCTCACTTTGATCTATTGTATTTTTGATTTTATCTGACTTTCTTTGATGCTTTTATTGCCCTTTTTTTTGGTTGAAGTTATCAATTATTTATCTATCTTCAGTGTTTTGATTTTTTGAACAACATTTCGGTTGTTTTTTCAGTTGAGTACAACAGAAGATACTTTTCGCCAGGTTTCGAGATTTGATCAGATGTTAATTTTTCGAAATAATTCCCTTTTTTTCACATTATTTTATTGTGTTTTTCATGAAGTTTGTTCTAGTCAAAGCTATCAATTCTTCACCTATTGCCATTTTTTTTTCTTTTATGGTTTCCTTGTTTTTTTTTTAGAAAGAGTAAAAAAGCTTCCAAGAATTAAATCGATCTATCCTTGTCAAAATGTATATTTTGTTCTCTATTCTGACTTATTTATTTTAATTTTCATGATTTCTATGGTCTTTTACTTTTGCTCTTTCGTAAGCAAATTATAATTCACAGTGGCGCTAACTTTCGAAAAGTAAGCACAAGCTATATTATTATTTTTAGAGCGAGGTTTAACAAGATCTTGTGAAAACAATCATCACTCCCAAGCTATAATCCGTGGAGTTTTGAATTTTGCACCAGTGGAAAAAGGTCAAAATTTTCATTATAAAGATTCTTGTGTTGCAAACTTCCAAAAAATAAGTCCAGGGTTAAAGTTGATTTCATAGCAACCTTATCTGTGCTAGGCATAACCCAAATAAATTCAAACTAACTTAAATTTTCACAAAATAACCAATAATAACTGAAAACTGAACCGAACGAGCCAAAGCCTACCGGAACAAAGTTGAACTGACCAAAGCTAAAAATTTTTTATCATGAATCAAATAAAAAACTAACCCAAAACTAGCCTTCACCAATTCTTACCAAAAAAGACTAGCTGAAAACATTTTCAATATATCAAAGATATCCCAAACTTACACAACCTAACCCAAATTGATCGAAAATAAATTTAAACTAACTGAAACTAACGTAAACCGACCAAAACTGAACCAAACAAAAGAACCAACCTAGATTCATCTGAATTAACAAAAAATAAACCCAGGACCAACTCTATTTGACAAAAATAAACCAAGAACTAACCCTAAATGAACCAAAACCTTTGCAAACCAACCCAAACTGACCATTACTGAATGGAAACTAACTAGAACGAATCAAAACTTACCAAAACTGACCAACACTGATTGAGAACTAACCAAACTAACCTGAACTAACCAGAAACTAACTTAAAGTAACCATGAATCTACAAAAACAAAAAAGATCAAAACCATCCCAAACTTACACAAACTAACCTAAACACTGATTTAAAACTTACCAGAACGAACCAAAACTTACCGAAACTAACTCGAACTGACAAATACTGATTGAAACTAACCAAACATTCCCATTAGTAGTTGAAACTGACTTGAACTAACCAAAAACTAACCAAAATGAACAATGAATCAACAAAAAACTAACCCTAAACTTAGGTTAATTAATCCAAACTTGACAAAAAATGGAAACTAATCAAAAACTCATCAAGACTCACCAAAATTGATACAAAATCAATCCAAAACGAATGAGAACCAGCCAGAACCAACTCTAACTGATCAAAAACTAACCAAAACGAACCGAAACTAACTCAAACTCATTAAAATTATTCAAAATCAACACAAAACTTTTCATCTTTTTTCACATTTATTGTATTTTTCATTTCTTTTATTTTGATATGAAACTCACAGATTTAAAGAAGTTTTTTTTAGTCAATGCTCAATAGCTCTTTACCTATTCCCATTTGGTTTTAGTTTTTTTTTCTTTTATGACTTTCTTGATTTTTTTTTGAGAAGAAGTGAAAGAAAAGCTTTCAAGAATTCTTTTGAATTTTTCCAATTAAATCGAATTTTTACAGTGGTACAACTTCTAAAAGTGAGTCCAAAGTTGAAGTGGTTTTTATAGCAATCTTTTAGATCGTATCTGTGCTATGCCTAACCCAAACCAACTCAAACTGACGAAAAGTTAACCAAATCAAACAAAAACTGACCAAAAACGAACTGAAATTAATCCAAACTCATCAAAATATAACAAAATCAACGCAGAACTAACCAAAAGCTAACCCAAACTGACCAACATTGATTAAAAACTGCACAGAACGAACCAAAGCCCATCGAAACTAACTTAAACTGTCCAAAGCTAACCAAAAATTAAACATGGATCAACTTACCAAGAACTAGCTTTAATCAATCCAATTGAAAACTAATTCAAATTCGCCAAAATCAACCCAAATCAAATGAAAAGAAACCGAACCGACCAAAACTAAACCAAACTAACAAAAAACGAACCGAAATCAACCCAAACTTATCAGAATCAACCTTGTTTTATCTTGGTGATTACGGTGTAAGAAGTCGTACTCTTTGAATAGATTTAGCAATCATTTAATGTTAACACTTACAAGGAAAGTGACCCATCTCCTTTTTATTTTTTTATTTGAGATGCTCCTATAGTTAATATTTTTTCTTTGTTAAAAATAAATCCTGACGTTTGCTATTGATAAAAAAAATTTTTGTCACGTTGAATCACTCTTTTCATTGTTCAGGTGTCGTTCCTGTATAAGTGATCAAGTTTAGCTAAATCATCGCTGAAGTTATCATCAAGAATCCCCAATACATCACCGCAAAAAAACAAAACCTGTTCTAAATCCAGCATTTTATGGTCCGTGGTGAAAAATGATCTCAGTAGCCATTCGGGCTGAGCTTCCCGTTGACTCAAACCCATATAAAACCTCAACCACAGATATTTCGGGCGAAATTTATTAAAACTTTGAAACCTCGTCCTGTTTAATCGCTATAAAACACACAGCGGCGACCGACTTCTTTATTTTGACCAGCAACATTTATTTTTCTTCCAACTTTGCTCATTTGTTATTTGTATTGCTCGTGGCTTTTATAAATTGGTGATTGAGCTACGGAAATGGGTCGATCTGGCAAAAAAGTTAATGTCGTTATTCTATTAAAGCTTATTCGGCAAAAAACAATGATTATCCCATCAGCGACTTTTCCGGAGCGAAAGACAGTAATATCAGAAAATCCTATAGAAAGCTGAAAGTGTTACCCAAACTTACGGAATTAAAGTTTCAAGACTAAGCTCCCAAGTAAAATACAAGTCAACTTACTTAAATAATCCTGGAAGTTTTATTAAAGGATATGCATCTGCTTCTGGCAGTTCGTACGGTAAAAATAAGTAGTTTGGAACTCTGGATCGGAATGGAACTTTGGGCGCGTATGGAAAGGTTTAATTATATCACAAGGAACTTTGACAGCTGGTAATGATCTGATAACTTCTCAAACAGTTTCCTGATCTTCTAGACATAAAAAAGGTGATGGAGATCACCCTATTATCAAAAGAATGCCCGAATGGAGCAAGCAGTTGACGAAATGACAGAGGTCGATGAAATAGCTACGCAAGCAACACTCCAACGCAACCTGTGGGTATGTAGGAGGCCTAATTTGTACTTTTTGGTAACTATGATTCGCAAGGCAATATCCTACCCCCCCTTATGCATTCACCATCAGTGAGTGATTCCCAAAACTCCACCCTGAAAAGTCTTTTGAAATTGCATCGATTATTTCTTCAGAAACCCGCGCCGTTTCCGTCCGTTTTTCGTTTTATTCTCGTGACATCGTTTTCCGCAAACGATTTTTCCGCTCACGCTATCCGCTGTTCGTATCAAATTTCATCACTTTGAATGCTTTGTGAAATCTATTATAAAAGTCGAATAACGCGTCACACATGTTCCTGTCGGAGGTAGCATTTTGAGTTTTTCTTTCAATTTTAAACATTTTTTATCATAACTGAATACCTGAAATATTTTCTCCATTGTTCAAAGGCTACCCGATAGGCGCGTGGGCCCTCGACAACACGAATCCAGAGGGTGGCGCCCGAGTTTTTAAACTATTTGATTTTCCAACTGACCTTCACCAGAAGAAATTGTATCAATATTGAAGTTGAGTTGTTTTCCTGGTTGTGTACGTCGTTGGAAAATAATGGCTACCTCTGGAGAGATTTTTTCCTCCTTCACTTGATTTTTGATGGTTTCCGAAGAGTTTTTCTGTTTTCTTGGTGGCTATGTCGTTGGGGACTAAGAGCTGTCTCCAGTGAACCTCTCCCCTTTATATGATTTATGTGGGTTTCCTGAGAGCTGTTTCATATTTCTGATGGCGTATGTCATTGGAAAATAAGTGCTGTCTCCAGGGAGTTTTTTCCTCCTTTACCTGATTTTTGTGTCTTTACCAAGATTTGCTCTGCGTTTTCCCGGTGGCGTATGTCGTTGATAAAGAATATCTTTGGAAAGATTCTTTCCTCCTTTAACGGATATCTGTGGGTTTCACAAAAACTATCTTGTTAACCTGGTGATTTTTTCATCCTTAACCTGATTTCTGTGACTTTCCTGAGAGTTGTTTTGTTTTCCTGGTACAGTAAATCGTTGGGAAATGAGGGCCGTCTTCTGCTGGATTTTTTTCCTTATTTCACCTGATTTTGGTGGGTTTCACAAGAGTTGTTCTGTTTTTCCGGTGGCGTATGTCGTTGGAAAGACAGGGCTGACTTCTGAGAGATTCTTTTCGACTTGACATGTTTTCATCACCGGTGGCGTATGTCGTTGGGAGGTCGGCTTGTCTCGCTTGGATTTCATCTGTTTCCTTTTTTTGCCCTCGAAGGAGTGTTTTCTTCATGTTACTTTTCAGTTTACTTTTTAGTCTAGGTTGAACAAATTGATAGAATATTAAAGAGATGTAGTAGATGGAAGATATCAATGGATAATGGCGGGCGTTTTTTTTAATTGTTTATGTTGGAAGTTGCCTTTTGGATGTTTTAAGGTCCTTCTAAAGACTTGTCAGCTGCTTTTTAGGTGTCTTCGGGTTGTTTGAGGTATCACGCCCAACTTTGTTCAAACCATTTTTCCACCAGAGAAAGACAATGGAAGTGGAGATCAGGACAGCATCTTATTGAGCTGAACCACCAGATTTTCTCCATGAATAGGAATCTCTTGATAAAGTTCAACCAGGAGCTGCTACAGTATCATGATTTATCATAACGTGATGCAAAATGACAAGTTTGATAGAAAACTCCATCACCATCAACTCCATCTGCCTCTCATTTCTCAGTCATCAGACATCATTAAAAAACCATCCAGCAACCAGACCCACATAGTGTGACAAAATAAGATTAGACATCCTAATAAAGACAGTCTATTTTAAAACCTGAGCGAGATCCTCTGGAAACATGACAGTTTTGATCCTGGAAAGCACTTTGCCGAGTTTTACTTACACAAGAATGCACTTACTCCGTTAAATCTTCTCAGCTAATTTGCTTTCGTCATATAAATGTAAATTACGACCTGTTGGCGCGGATTTGGAAGATGATATTCATCAAAGTCTTCTGTAAAAAGTTGGCTTTTGGTCACTTTGAGGTCCAAAGCACAGCTTTACCTGCACCTTCTATGCGCCAATTGTTTTTTCGGAAATGAAATACATGCTAAAAGAAAAACCGTAGTTGCAATGGCACTGCGCTGAGCATATAAATTGTCTGTAGTGGCAATGCAGAATGCCATCAAAATAACTAACAAAGCCTTTTGCCGCAGTTGGTCTGCTCTTCTCTGAAAAGTTTCAAATAGCGAACTCGTCAGTGGCTAGAATTCACATGAAGTAGCTGGAAATGAAAGTTTGTGATACTTTATTGGCTTGATGGGATTTGGATGACGATGGTTTGTTTCTTTCTTTTGATGGGTCATCATCCACTACTTCAAAAATGCTCCACATACTGAACATATCATAAAAAAATCGACTCCAAACTTCAAATTGTCTTTTCCCGGTGGCATATGTCCTTAGGAAACAAGAGCTGTCTGCGAGAAGATTTCTTTTCTCTTTACCAATTTTTGAGGGATTCCTGAGAGTTGTTCTGTTTTCCAATGGAGTATGTCGTTTTTGCAATAAGAACTGCTTCGGAAAAATTCTCTCCTCCTTGACCTAATATCTGTGAGTTCCTGAGAGTTGTTTTGTTTTATTGGTGGCGTATGTCGTTGGGAAGAAAAGACTGTCTTCAGAAAGATTCTTTCCTCGTTTACCAGATATCTGTGGGTTTCCCAAGAGTGGTTTAGTTCTCCCGGTGGCGTATGTTGGATCCTCTTCGAAACGAACCATTTTCATATGAACAAAAAAGTCGTGTTCACTTATGAAATCCTTCAAAAATACTTCACATACTGAACATATCATGAAAAAAAAAGCTACTCCAGATTTCAACTTATTTCATTGAAGCGCTAAATAGAATAAATAAAGTCAAAAGGTCACAAAATCAAAGTGTCATCATCAAATAATCCACTGCAATATGAACAAACGACACAATTGAGTTTAATGACCTTGATGTGCATTTCAAGGTTATCAATAAATAACAACCTCACAAAATCTTAGAAGTTCAAGTTTGGTGATTATGGCTGTTTCATTGGTCAAGGTCGAAAGGTCATACATAACTTTCCGATGAATTGAATTGTTGAAATATCACATATTATCATCATCTTGCTGATAATCTCATAATATTGATTCATTTGACCACGGCGTTTTGAGACAATAATTGTGAGTTTCACTGTTCAAGGTCAAAAGGTCACAAATGTCAGTGACTGCGACATGATCGGGACCTAATTTTTTCATGGAATTTGAAAAACAATTCTATTATACTTCAGGGTTTTTTCTGATGTTGGAAAGCAATGATTTTTGATGGTCAAGGTCAGAAGGTCAATGTGTAGATGAGTTTTTGCACCTCCATCGATTGATCTATGTATTTCTTTCAAAAGAAACCTGCTCAAAGTGAAAAGATCATCGGTACACTGAAATAAAGGACCATTATCCAATGATCAAGGTCAAAAGGTCAATATTCAAAATGACAGTAGCTTTTTCACAACACTCAACCCCTTATCTCAAATTTCACTTGTTTTCGCTTTTATGAAGGACAAGCCCATAAAAAAAAAATTCTTCGACTGAAAAGCAGAAAAACTACAGAATTGAATCCATGGGAATGAATGACCTTGATACGTGATCCTTCAAGTTTGTAGCACACAGCAATTTTTTCACAGCCCATTCATCGGATTTCGGTTTCAGAAGACAAATATGACCTTGAAACGTGACCGTTGAGTAGATGTTTAAATATCCAAAGACGCAAGACTCAACAAATCTTCTAAACCTCTGATTTTTTTTTTTTTGACCAGTTAATTTCGTGGGAATCATTCTCTTGATGGACAAGGTCAAAAGGTCAATGGTCTTTTGTCTAGTTTCTTCACAAGCTGATGATTTTTTTGAACATTGATTTTTTCTCAATGTAAGCAGACTTGCAAAACTACAAAATAGAATCCTTTGCAATGGATGACCTTGAAACGTGACCTTTCGAGTTTTTAAACACACAAGGTCAAAGGCCTCCACAATTTTCAAAATGCCTAGATTTGATTTTGCCCATCTAGGGAAACGTTTTGCATGAATCACTCTTTTGATGTTCAAGATCAAAAGGTCAATGTTTAAATCAACGTTAGCTTTTTCGTTGGTTGATTTTTGTATACTTTCGATCAATCAGATCAACTTTTTTTTAAATGACCTTGGATGATATCTCAATTTTGATCAGTTTTATCAATTTGTTTGGTAAGGACAGTGACAAGGACAAAATTCATGCTGTCATCGGTTGGTTTGGTGAGGATGAGATATTTTACTGGTCAAGGTCAGAAGGTCGATGCTCTTTGTCAAAGTTTAGCGACTTTGACGTGTGTTCCAAGGCCATCGACAAAAACAAACCTCACAAAATTTCCACACTACCAAGATAAATGTGTTTTACGTAGGCGTAAGAATTTATATGTAGTAAGAAACCTTGAATTAACTAGAATATCACATATTATCCTGTATAGCAAAATTCAGCCACGACGTTTTGAGAATATTCCAAGCTGAAAAACTACAAAATAGAATACTTTGGAATAAATGACCTTGAAACGTGTCCGTCAGATGAGTGGTTGAGAATACTAGGTTGAAGTCCTCAACAAATCTTCTATAGCATCTATTTTAATTTTTTGTTTTGGTCTGCATCGCGATAATCACTATTTCAATGGACAAGGTCAAAAGGTCAATGATTCAATTGGGACTAGCTTTCTTGTTTGTTGATTTCCGCATTTTTTCCTAACAGAAAATTATCCTTAAACTAAAGAGATCCATCGACTGAGATCAGAAAAAAAAAATCAAATATGATTTATTCCTTGTTAAGTGACCTTGAAAGGTGACTTTTTGAAGTTTCAAATGAACTGTGAAGGACTTTGATGATGAAGTCCACAAAAGTTAAATTTGGATCACTTTTATCAATTTGTTTGTGAAAATCCCTTATACTGGTGGCAAGGTCAAAAGGGCATGCTGTCATCGGTGAGTGTGATACAGATGTCTAATTTTAATAGTCAAGGTCAATATGTCGATGTCTCGTTTTCAATTGAGAAATATTCACTGGACACTTTACAAAATAGCTCTGAATTGTAAAAGTCTACAGCGTTGTTGTTTATTTTTATTGTCAAGGGCAAAAGGTCAACACTTATAATGGCGCTGTATCAACCTTTTATCGTACTAAATGTACAAATTTTGGAAATAGATAGAAAAAAAATCACGGAATAAGACACAAAGTGATGCATGACCTTGAATCGTGGCCTTTAAGTAAGTTTTCATACATACAAAGTCAAAGCCCTCGAAAATATTCCAAAGTTAAGATTTCAATGTAATTTCATGGGTTGAATCTGTAAGAATCGCCCTCTTAATGGTGAAGGTCAAAAGGTTGAGTGTAGCTCCGTTATTGATGACAAAACGGAGTGATCTATCGACATGGAAGCAAAAAAGGTTACAGGACGCTATTTTACAATTGCGAAATTCTGCGTGGAAATGGCCAAAATTCGCGATAAAAAAGTATCACATATCAAATAATCCAATTCAAATCATGACAATTCGATCAAGCCTATTCAATTTTTCCCGATCGCAGTTGATAACATAGATTTTATCCGAGCACCAGTTTTCCGATTGGCCGAATTTAGTTAGAACACTGCACATCAATTACTCCGGCACTGAATTGATTTTTGAATAAAATATTTGTAGCCAGATGAGAACGCAATTCCAAAAATCACACTGATGAAATATTGTTGCGCCTGCTACGGATCGCATTGATTATTTGTTGTTTGAGAAAAAATTGCTACGGTTTTTTAAACTAATGACCATACATTCTGTATTCACAACTTGTGAGAATACGATTGACATTTTGTATACTTAAATACTTTAATCTCACTTTTATTATGGACGCCATAAACATCTTGACTCGTACTTCAATAAGTAATTTCCCGGCCTATTAACGTGAATTACTATAACATTTTTCCCGAAAAATGTTGCTTGCAATGAAATTACAGCGGTTTGAAGCTGTGATCTTTTGTCCTTGATCCTTGAAAACTTCAATGCTTATTAAAATCAAACGTCTTGTTTGAGAAACGTCATTTGAATTGATGTATGTTGAAGTCCAAAAACTGTTTGATTTGACAAAAGCAACAAAGTGAGCACCATATCCCCACATATTATGAGAGAGGATTCAGTGAGCAAAGGCGGGAAAAATCTACTCTTACAAATACTACATTGATCTGAAGTTGTAACCTATTGAACTTGATCACGAAAACAATGATCACTTCCAAACTGAGAAAATTGACTGAAATTTGAACGATGGGGAGTTTTAGAGATATTCCCATTCATGTCCCTGAAACATAAGATAAAAGTCATGAAGTGACTATCATGGATGAGAATGATGAAAATGCATTTTACAAAGTACACATCACATGTAGGTGATGACGTCTTTAACAGAAAAAAGTTGAAGAAAAAAGCTCCCGAAGAAACTACAGCGATATACAGCTATGACCTTTTGACCTTCACTACTAAACCACTGTTTCCTCCCAACCGCTTCAAGGAAAAACATTGAAATTTGTACTATGGAAGGATAAGACAGGGATATGTCGATTGATGTCCTTGAAACGGATGATAAAGGTCAAGTAATGAATGAAGAAAAAGAAATTGCCTCAACCAATGTGGAATTCACTCCATTAAGATGATGGATTCAATGGACGAAAGTCCACAAAACCGCTCCTATGAGAATGCAGCGGTTCAAATCTGTGACCTTTTGACCTTGAATACTCAAGCACCAATTGATTTTAAACGCTTTGATAAAAAAGAATCAAATTTAAACGACAAAGATTTTATAAAAGATTGTTTCATTGTAGTTCTTGAAACGTAAAATGAAGGTCAAGAAGTGACTTATATGAATGAGGATATGACAATGAATTTAGCCAAGTGAAAATCACATAGTATGATCATGGATTCACTGGATTGAGGTTAAAAAACCTGCTGAGATTTGAACGTGTGACTTTCTGACCTTGATAAACAAAACCATGATTGCTTCCAAACGCCTCAATAAAATGAATTGGACTTTGCACAAAAGAGGATTTGGAAAGAGATATTTTCATTGATGTCTTGAAATGTGTGATTTAACGCGGTGATTTATTGACCTTGACTACTAAAACACTAATTACTTCTGAAAGTTCTGATGAAATTACTTGAAATTTAGACTATGGTGGTTTAAGATATGTCCATTGATGTCCTTGGAATGAACGATACCAATCAATGATATTTCAACAAAGTGACAATCATACCCTCTCAAATTATGAAAACAACATCAATATGGAATTTTTCTGCACAATCTTAAAAAAACAGCATACAAAAAGCTTGGACGATTCACGAGAAAATGGCATGGAATTATTCCCAATAATAAATAGGGAAAAATTCTTCAAAACGACTTAATTTTTAATGACCGATTTTGAAGAATCCCATAATTTTTTGGTCTTCAAGATGCTTTGGTTTTTTTTTGCTAGGAATTTGGTCGAAACTCAAAATATTTGCCAAGTCATTTATATTTCTAAATATTCGGAAATGCTATGACTTTTGAACATATTGACCAATCGTGATGAACTTTGCATAATTTTGAAAGCAATAATTGGATGTTCTTTCTCCAATAATATTTGTGATTGTTGAAAAAGTGAGGCTGAATATTTTATTGAACAATACAAAGTGCCCATCATATCCCCACAAATCATGAACACCGATACACTGGCAGGAAATCCCTAACCCACAGAACTTCAATATCAAAACCCTCGACATGTTGCAGCAGTAAGCATTCTGAAGAAGGCGTTCTATTATAAAATGTAATGATGTGACAAAATCGCTTCCCGAAGGCTTGATATTAGTTTTTTGTCGGCTATTTTTCATAAGAATGTATGCTGCCAGCGTATGCTGCCAGCGTATGCTGCTGGAACAGTCGAGCCGCGTGGAATATTGCCTTGGATTGGAAATTCTATGCTCACAGTTATTTCAACAGGATGGGATCTGCGATGTTATTGCGTTCCATGTTATCTGGGATCGGTCTGATAAAGGGTTTCGATTACAATAATGGATATTAGGATTGGAATCTTTGCGTCAATCTTCACAAGCACACAACACAACAATTGTTACCCAAATCCTAGATTCAAAAGACTACTCTGAAAACAATTTCAAAGGATCATTATTCCAATTAAGCGTTCAAATATGCGGGAACTTTTCCACGGGCTTAAAATGCTTAGCTTGTTGGAAAGTTATGAAACAGAGCTTATATGGGATTTTGGACCATTGCAAGGTTGAACAAACTTTTTACTTTTAATCATCTCATCAGGAGTACTTTATTATTAAAATGGATGCTTAAGAAAAAACATACAAATTGTGAAAACCAATATATTGCATCGGTAATAACTCCCTAGTGTAAAAACCAATTTTCCCAGGTATTATCAGCGGTTTTCTCAATTT
The DNA here is from genome assembly GCA_958502075.1 of Orchestes rusci. Taxonomy (NCBI): domain Eukaryota; kingdom Metazoa; phylum Arthropoda; class Insecta; order Coleoptera; family Curculionidae; genus Orchestes; species Orchestes rusci. Next base: position 32,885,303 of record OY293307.1, read on the forward strand.
TCTCCAACAACATGCTGGGAACACATAAAGAACAATATGCACCTATACATGTTGCTTGTAAGTATGTTTAACGCCTTTTCGGAAAGAAGATTGGCCTGGTTTTTCGTTAACTGTTATTCCGTCGGAAGCACATTCATTTTTACGACGATATCAACTTAAACTTTACTAGCTGGAAATTTGTTCCAACAAAAATAACGGGCGCTTTAGATTTTTCCAATTGATACGTCTGCAATTAAAGTTGCATGATTGAAATAGAGAAACAAAATTAATTGAGCTGCAATACACTGAAGGCAGGAATAACAAAACCTTAATTGGATCTGATAGGCAAACCTCTCCTATTTGAGGTTGCTAATAAGATGATAGCGCAATGCAGATTTTCCTATAAAGTCACGCGATTTATAATTACAAGTTATGAAACGTAGTTTACAAAGGGTAAGTTATCAGATTAGGCAGAAGTTTGAGCGCTAGGTAGAGGGAAGATAATTGATTGTTGACGTGTATATAAAAAAGGAATTTGAACTTCCATGACACAACCATTTATCAAAAGAGGTTTTTCTGCATTTTTTGGCAAGATACAGTAGGAATTTGTCATAATCGATGTTGTCATGATCAGCCGCTTTCAATACGAATTTCTCAGATCATTGTTGCCTATAGGTTTACACATTTTTTGTTTTGACTCGCGATTCAATTTTGTTATAAACATCATGAGTTATATTTAATCGAATCAACTCAGAAGATCAGTTTTCCAAAACATCATACTCTTCATAATTATTGATGTAATGATCCTTATTTTGTTTCCGGATTCAGTAAAATACACATACTCCTATTGGCTAGTTTGTGTTCATTGTGGTACCCAATCCGTGTACTAACGGACTTATTGATTGTAGGTTTGGTATTGGTTTCGTCTTCAGCGCACACTCCAATGAAGGTACTCATGTACTCCACAACGTTACTTCTGTCTTTGTGATCGTGCAGGTTATAACCAAGTTTTTCCTTGAAACAGGAACTACCTCAAGGAGTGAGTATGAGGATCAGTTTCCAAACCGCCACCAGTGTTGTTCGTAATTGTAATGTGGTCATGATCAGTTGTTTATAATTTTTTTGTTCCAGCATTTGCATGTTCATTAAAATTAACAAAAAAAACACATGTATTTGTCACAATCGATGTTTACATGATCATCAGTTTCTGATTTTTTGTTTTTTATGGTCACACTCAAGATTCAATTTGCAAATGATTGTCACAAGTTTACAAAAAATCATGAAATAGAATATTTGGTTAAAAAAAAATGCAAACAAAAATGTTCAAAATCACATCGAAGTTGATCTTGTCAGGACCGAGCGATAATGATTGTTTTGAACATTGACCTGATTTCAGATTGGCAAAAAAGATCAACTGAATTGAAAATCGATCATTTTTTTTATGGCACTTACCATAATCAACGAGGTTGTGATCAGCATTTTCTTTTGATTTATGATTAATGGATCAATAATCTTTTGATCTGTGGAAAATTGAAAAAAAGAGATTCAATGATAAAATCTGAAAATGAAATCCATATCACAACAATATTTATAAATGAGGTAGTTATGATTAACCCCAAGTCTCTGTACCCGATGTGTCCAAGACCAAGACTATCAAGACCAAGACCAAGACTGAGCCAGTCTTGTCTTGGTCTTGATATATCGAAACCAATACCAAGACCAAGACCAAATTAATTTTTCGAGACCGGGCGTTTCACCGGTGAGTAAACAAAAACAAAACTGGCCTATCATCATTGTGTTGGGACCAAAACATTCAATGCTAAAGATATAGGCGTTACGTGTCTTGTTATTTTAAGTCTATGGGCTGGAGTGATAATCGATAACATCACCTAGTGAAACTTGAATTTGGATGATTCATCAATTTTCTTAGACTTGAGGTGTGCCACTAAAATTCGAACAGAAATTTTCTTTCTTCAAATCGATAACACCACCTAGTGAAGTAGACGTCTGATAAATTCAAAATTAGTTTTGAATGAGTTATCATTGTCAAGTCTGATTGCTGGCGAACCCTCATCAGCTACAAATGGAGTTTCACCCATGCAACTAAGCACCTCCATTTACCCAACGGAGAGTAAATGCCCCCTTTGTCGCAATTGTGATTTATTTGCTCTTACTCAGAGTATGCACCAATGCTAGTGGATTGTGTCCACTTGAAACACAATCTGAAGTTTTTGAGGCCAACCATCAATTAATCAGATACGTTGAGCGTGTTTTTTCAATCAAGCCCAACTGCTACCACTAATTGGATTAGCTGATTATATGCCTTTACAATTGCAAATGACTGTTTGATAAATAAACCACATTCGTAACATAATTAAATCCCGGTAAGTTGTCATTTTTCCCATTACATCAACAACAAGCCAGCCTGCAGGCTTTCTGAATTTCCTGCGCTCAACGGAGACAGATTAGGTTCATTAAATTTCGTAATCTTTTCATTCAACCCCCCCAAGGGTTAATGGTAGTAACTTCTGCAAGTTGCTGTGTACCGTGCGGACCGCATTGCGTCCACACAAATAAACTGGGAGAAACTCCGTTTTCCATGCTTGTTTGTGTTGCCAACTCCACTGTCACTTTGAATTCATTTGCTAATTGAATGTAGGAGAGAAGTTTCGGCGTGTTTCCGTTTGTTGCGTGGAAAACGGGAAACAGGTTTTTTTCGTTTGGAGTGAATGTCAATACGGTAGATTTTGTTTGTTTGATATTTGGTTTATAGTTTTCACAATTTGTGTGGTTGTGATTTACATTTTGTTGAATTAATTCAGTGCAATGTCACATGAACATTATTAGGGAAGTCACAGGGAAAAATCATTTGGTTTAGTTATTTTTAGTCAGTTTGAAGAATTTTGAAATGGTATTAACAATTAGTTGGTTTTTTGGATTAGTTTCAGCTATGTTGGATTTATCTGAGTAGTTTTATGTCTGTTTGGGGTAGTTTGGGTTAGTTATAGCAATTTATTTGAGTAAGTGTGAGCTATTTTGGGGTAGTTTGACCCATTCAGGTCATATTTATCTTCAAGTGTCTGGAGAATTTTGAGTTCGGGAAAAAAGACGCTAGAAATTTCAAATTTGTCTTACCAAATTCATAAGAATCCGTAGATTTGGGAAACATAGAGACTCAGATTGCAGATTTCAGGGTATCTCTTGGTTTTGAAGATTCTACATATTTTTAAGACATACAGAGTGGGAGACGATAAACTTTGCAATCAGATTTTCTCCGGTTTCAAGCAAAGAAAAATCCTGGGTGGTAAGTTTTTCCTGCTCCACGATGCATAAGGAATACTCTGAAAAATTTGATGATTCCGAACATCTCAAATATTCATTCGATTTTGAGGATTGTTGAGATTGTCGATCTTAAAAATGACGCAATAACCATCAAAATCGGACAATCCAGTAACAATCCATGGCGTATTGAAAAAGTAAAGATTTTTTTTTTGATTTTGCCTTGTTTTCTACCAAAGATTGTAGCTTTTACATTTTTCTAGATAACAGAACGAGTTCTTGATTTTTTTACAAATAATGCAGTTTTTCAACACAGGTGATTGTTGATAGATGCAGAGCACATTTTTTTCTTGGTAGCAAATTTGTTTTCACAATCTTTGTGGACATGATTCATATTTTGTAAAATTCATTCGATTTTCCCTTCATTCACCTGTCACCTTTATCAGTGCTTATTTACAAGAAAATACAACCCATCATCCATTAACCTATGAATGAACTGATAAAACTGCACGATATAGCTGAAGGCTCAGACAAGATCTTGATCTGTGTGGGATCAATTTATGAAGTCTTACAATCCGGACACGTGGGGCCCAATGAACGTAGAAGAGGCGGCGGCGCAGTGCAGGCAGGAAGAACGAACATGAAGAACGTAGTTTTGTCAAAAAAATTCTCAAACATTTTTTTCAAAGGCACAATTATATGAAGATAACACTCTGAGGGCAGTCACGTTTTCACTGAACAAGCTCCCATTTACTTCTTTCTAGATCAAAAATGGATCGAGTTATCAAAGGCGCATCGGTACCACGTGAAAGACGAGGAGATTCCACACCCTCTAACACCCTGAGGGCAGTCACATGTTCACTCAACAAGCCCCCATTCACTTCTATCTAGATGGAAAGTGGATTGTGTTATCAAAGGCGCAGTTGAAAGAAGAGGAGATTTCACATGAGTACCGTAGTTTTGTTTAGGTATATCTCAACAACTTTTCTTGCAAACCACAATTATATGGAGGTAACACCCTGAGGGCAGTCACGTCTTTACTGAACAAGCTCCCATCTCCACTCAAAGGCGCAGTAGTAACACCTGAAAGAGTAGCAGATTTCACATAAGAAAACTCAATTCTTGAATTCTCACCATTTTTTTTTCGAATTTTCTTAAGGGGTCAAAAACACTTAGCACCTCGTTCAAAACTCCATAACTTCCAAGCGCGTCAGCGTATCAAAATAAAACCTTTTATGACCCCTCAAAAATAAAAAGAGAACTCCCGAATCCTCATCGTTATATAAAAATCAGACTTTCAATTTTGTCAAGAAATTGAAGGAGCTCACTCACATGCCGCCTCAATAACTATGCAATAATAACACCCCAAAACCTCAAAAATCCCATTGATAATTTCAAGCTTTCCTCCAAGTAAAACAGAGTTTTGTTTTTCGGATATTTTTTTCTCAAACCACACAAGTGCCCATTTGTCCTATATAAATTTTTCCTTTACAAGAGAAACAGCGTTAGAGCATATCACCCAGCCTGTCTCAAAGTAAATGTGTTGCGGATTTCCTCTTTCAGATGCAGCTCTAAGATAACTTTGAGCCCGACCACGCTCAACGCTTATAAGAGCGTGCAAAAAAAAATAATTTATTAGAGCCTTTTTGTCTTGTGGCTCATGTCGTTGCCACTAGTTACTGGTTTTCAGTTGCATTGTTATTGCTGTGATGAGAGGAGTTTTGAGGGTTGAATCTTACCTGCGATGTGCCCACGTTCGAGGTCAATTGGTACCGTGAATAAGCAAATGAGTAACATTGTTTGAATGTCTAGGGCTAGTAATCTGTGAGGTTAATGGTGAATTCCCTGTTCTGAAGCGGTGGAATCGATAAGATCGTTCAACGTACTTTTCTGGGTATCGACGCGAGGTCATGTTACTCGGTGATGGGAGTTCATCTGGGCAAACTAAGATCAGCGCGTAAATACACATTCTGATTTATTTGGATCCGCGCAAACTAGTCTGTTGCGAGCCTCCATTCTCGCACAACGCTACAAGGTTATATTGAGGTTTTGAGGGTTGAAATTTGCCAAGAGTCTGGATAGTGATGTGAGAAATATTGTATATATATTCTATCATAATCCAGCCAGGCATTTGAAAGTTATACAATTTTTAACGTGCTGCTAAGTTGGAGGAGAGAACATACCTTCAAGAAAATTCAAATATGATTTATTAAAAATCAACGAGATTTTCAGGGTTGATCTTTGCCTGGGGAGTGGAGTCAAGAAAATTGTGTATGAATTTCATCAAAATCGAGTTGTGCATTTGAAAGTTATACAATTTTCAACGTGGTGCTTAGTTGGAAGGGACAACATACCTTCAAGAAAATTCAAATATGATATGGTCAAAAACTGTGAGGTTTTGAGGATTGATATTTGCCCAGTTTCTGAAAAATAATATCAAGAGTATTGTGTAAAAATTTCATCAAAATCGAGTCGGGCGTTTGGAAGTTATACAATTTTCAACGTGGTGCTTAGTTGAAGGAGATAACATACCTTCAAGAAAATTCAAATATGGTTTTATCAAGAACAGTGAGGTTTTGAGGAGTGATTTCTATGTAGTTTTGGAGGAATGATGTCAAGAATATTGTGTGAAAATTTTATCAAAATCGAGACGGGCGTTAGGAAGTTATGCAATTTTTGACGTGGTGCTTAGTTGGAGGAGACAACAAACCTTAAAAAAAAATTAAAATATGGTTTACCTACAAACAGTGGGGTTTTGAGTATTTATATTTGTCTCGTTTTTGAAAAATGATGTCAAGAATATTGTGTGAAGATTTCATCCAAATCAAGCAGGGCGTTTGGACGTTATACAATTTTTAACGTGGTGCTTAGTATGGAGGAGACAACATACTTTCAAAAAAATAAAAATATGGTTTACCTAAAAACAGTGAGGTTTTGAGTGTTAATATTTGCCTAGTTTTTGAGAGGTGACGTCAAGAATATTGGGTTTGAATTTTATCAAAATCAAGTCGGGCGTTTGGAAGTTACACAATTTTTAACGTGGTGCTTAGTCAGTTGGAGGAGATACCATACCTTCAACAAAATTCGAATATAATTCAATCAAAGACAGTGAGGTTTTGTGGGATGATATTTGCCTAGTTTTTTAAGAAACAATGTCAAGAATATTGTGTCAAAATTTCATCAAAATCGAGGCGGGCGTTTGGAGGTTATACAATTTTTAACGTGATGCTTAGTATGGAGGAGACAACATAACTTGAAAAAAAAACAAAATGATTTACATAAAAACATCGAGGTTTTGAGTGTTTATATTGCCTAGTTTTTGGAAAGTGATGTCAAGAATATTGTGTTTGAATTTCATCCAAATCGAGCCGGGCATTTGGAAGTTATGCAATTTTTGACGTGGTGCTTGGTTGAAGGTGACAACGTACCTTTGAGAAAATCCAAAATCAATTTACACAAGAAAAGTGAGGTTTTGAGAGTCCAGACTTTCATTGTTTGGGGAATTATGTCAAAAATGTTTTATACAAATTTCATCAAGGCCTTTGAAAGTTATAGACTATTTGAGAGTTTTGCTCTATATTCGATGACTAGAACATATACTAGTTTCATCACAATGCGCAGAAAATCTCTTCTATGCTCTCGTTTATAAAAAAAATCAAAGCAAGCAAGCAAAAAAAATGATTCTAGAGTTATGAATCATTTCGTACAGCACCATGAACCTGATGATGAGGATACGTAGTTGAGGTTCATAATATGTTCAAGTCCTACGACTTCCTTTCATGGTAATTCCCTCGTCCTTTTTACAACGTCAAAAATGTTATAAATGTAGCTTCATTCCAGTACTCAACGTCAAATTTGACTAATGGACATGAAACTGGCATCACGGTATTTTTCCTGTGTGTTAAATACAATTTTGCCGCAAAGCCATGACACCGTGTAAGTATTTTTCGCAGAAATATTTGACAGGCCGAAATTGTGCTAAGTAACGATGAGTATACATGGAAAAGCATTTCAGGAAGTTTACTGCAAATTGGGTTACTTGCTTTTCATAATTGATGATTCACCGTTTTTTTGTGTGCCCCATATAACAAAGAAACTGATCCATTTGCCAAATATGGCCCCAGCTTACCCAACAGTACATCCCCAAATTTATGAGCAGCATTTATATCGCAAATTAGCCACTATTTGTGGTCACTTACACAAAAACCAAGTTGGCACGCAATTCGCGAATCTTCGCCATTTTTCAGGACATTATCTATATCTCTGCTACACACGGTTCTTCTGCAAATATTTGCCAATTCCATAATAGAGCCCACACTTGATCTAATTGAATGGATAGCTTAATTTCCTAAGTGGTTTCTTCCTGAGTCCAAAATCACCATCGGACTGGATTACGTTAATGATGAGAAATGAACCGAGATTTTGCTCAACGGAAACAACAGCTCCAGGAAATAAGAACTTATAGGAAATTAATGGAAACGTGTCAATTCCAGTTGCACTTCATAAAGTTACATGACATTTTCTAGGACGGATAAATCAATTAAGCTTGGATGGGGAAACTTCTTTTGACGTGGAATTTTTCTCAAGTTTATCTTGTCCTGAAAATGAAGTTTTATAATTGTGTCAGCTGACATTTACTGTGAAAGCTATCGGAAAAGTATTGGCGATGATTTTTTTTTAATGAAATAGGGTGTTATACATCCTTTTGTCTGGTACAGAGTTTATTTTATGATTTTCAACATTTGTCTAGATATCTGTCATAATTGCAGTGGACATGACATATCATTTTCTCCTTCCATTTTCTTATAACATGATGAACATTTTATTCATTATTCATGCATTTCATAGTATTGTTTATTCATTACTTTTGGAACTGGGCATTTTTATTTGTCTATAATTATGGCAGGCCGTATAAACTTTTTAATTTTTTTTTCATAATTTGAGTGGATACGACTCACGTTTTTCCTACTTTCACCAAACTCACTGTTTTCTGTATGATATTTTGATAAGCATATTTTTTTTATACGAAATGTTTATCTCTACCCTTTTTCAAGTTTCAATTTTGTTTGACTATTTTTCATTTCGATAATCACGTTTATTTTTTTTTTAAACTCATCAATTGTTTTTCTCATTGGCTCTCTATTTCTTTCTCTCCCTTAAGATGAACAGTCCTCTGTTTATTTTCTTTGAAGAGTTCTACTTTGTCTTATTTCCCATTTATGTTTTTGCAAATTTTTATTGACTTATAAAGTCACAGTTAAGTTAAAGAAAAAGGTTGTGAGAAAAGTACAAGGAAAATTGGGAAAATTTTTGAAATGAAAGTCACAGAAAAACAGGAAAAGTTAAGCGAAAAAAAAAGGTGAACAAAAGTTACAGAAATAGTTCAAGGACAAGTTTAGGAAAAAGTTGAAGACAAAATTTGATAGCTTGCTTTCCTGGTTTTATTCGAGTTAATAACGTTTTCACGTAACTCGTACGGAAAAGGATTTTCCGTACGCCGCGTTAAAATTGACTGTCCAATTCAATTTCTTGGCCCAAAACCTCTTACAAAATTTTTTTCGCACGAAAATCAATTTACAAGGGAAAGATTAAACAAAACAAATTGATTTGATACCTACACTATCAATTTTTTAAATGTGGCATAAGACATGAATCGATCGCATCAATTCCTGATTGATTCTGACATTTTCAACCATCATTTGAGAATCATCATTGGCACAATATAATCAAAATAACAAACTTTAACATTGAAAAAAATATATTTAAATATCAGAGATTATCGAGTTGAACGATTATCAGATTTTTGCAATATTTTCCTATACGTCTTGACTATCAGGAAGTCATTTGAGTTTTTGAATTCATAATTTGATAAGATATGATCCACTTTTTTCACTTTTCAATCATTGATCATGTTTAATCAGTATTCTAGTGTATATATAATATTGTACCCGTATAAAGGTTGAAGACGGATTTCCTAAATGAATTTCTGATTAAAAAAATTATTATAATTGGATTTCAATTTATGAACCTTAATGATATTGATAGCCAAATTTTTTCCTCATTTTCAAAAATCCATCAATTTCATTTCAATCTATCCGTTTATCGATCGCAATAACATTTTTCATTCATGTTTCACAATTTTTTGTAGCGAAAAAATCAACCAGACACATTTTGAAAATATTTGGAAATTTATAAAATGGATATCATGACCCATCAAGTTATGGACGAGAACTTCATACAATGAAATTTTCGAGAAATTGATATCCAAAATGGATTCTTGATCGAAAAGAAGTATAGGCTATACCACTTTTATTGAAATCAGTCAACTTCCTTCATCCACCATTGCCAGATTTTCCTTTCCAAAATTGAATGCTTCTGAAAAGTACACTTTATTTAGTTTTTTTTTCTCATTTGTTCAATCTTCGTTGTTGATCAGGGTAAGTTATTGATTTTTGTATTTTTTTTTGAAATTGGTAAAAACCTTATTTTTTCACCAACCATACTTGTTTTCTTGTAAATAATGTTTCTTGGACATATGTTGTTTCGTTTTTTTTTTTAATTGTAAAGAATATATAAAAATTCTTCTTTTTTTCACTGTTCTAACTAAAATCTGCATGTTTTCATAATTGAAGTCTACATGATTCTCCTTTTTTTGTTACTTCTTGTCCATTTCCTTCGAAATTTGGTTTTGATTTCCAGAATCGGAATGAATGAAGTACTTGTGTTAATTTTCTCTCTTGGTTAAAGTGCATATATTTTTATTTTTGCAATATTTGTCATTTTCCGTTCATTTTAATGATTGAAGTGGCCATAAATCTTTTCTTTGAACGTCCATTATCAGAATAAGAGTTTTTCATCACTGAACATAACCCACGTTAGAACCATTAGTGGTTGTCCCCTCCAAATAAAAGACGTGTCTCACTGTCTTTGCGACGTTTCGTCAAAATTTATGACTTCTTCAGGCAAGAAAAAGTTTTTCTAGCCTGACGTCAATAGCTTTGAAAGACATCCTAACATAAAACAACTCTGAGGAATCAACTAGAAGTATAATAAAGTTGATATTTTGGGAATATACTCTTGAAAAAATAGTACTTCTGGAACCTTAACACATACCATTAGCATTGAATCATCTTCAGAATTGTTTTTCAAGAAAAAAAAAATAAACTGATAACGTTGATGAAGCTAAACATTTCAAAACAATACCTTTGTAAATTTCCCACATTGATCAAATGATTTTCATTGAAGCTATCTCAATTTCCATCACAATAAAATTCAAAAATCTTCATGATTTGATAAGAGATGATTGTCACTTTCTTCATGATCAACACTGCCTCACCCCAGAAATCACTCGACGTTCAATGGACGTACATATTTGGTCCAAACAGGGTGTTACATAATGGTATGTCATAATTTTAAGGGGGAGTTCCTGGATAAATCTTAAGTCGAAAAGGTCATATGAACTTGGGTCTAGAAAAAAAAAAAAAAAATATAAAATGATTAAAAATGAAACAAATTTTGTTCCTATAGCATTATACCATAATATCATGTGACAAAATTCAGTTCAATATCTCAAACCGTCTTTGGAAAATGTATTAAAAACTGAAAATAAAATAGATCTTTAACACCCTGTATCTTGAAAACCAAGAATTTTGAGACCAAAGTTTATATGACCTTCTCGACTTAAAATTTATCCAGGAACTCCCCCTTAAAATTATGACATACTGTCAAGTAACACCCTCTATGATGTCCAGTACGTCCAGTTTTAGTTAAAGACGTCTCGTTGACGTTGACAAATAAACCAAACTTGCCATCCAAACGCGGATGAGAAAAAACGTCAACCGGCCTGGTTTAAATATACCTAATAGATTTTTATTCATTGCCTCGAGTGTTATATATTATATTTTGCATCCTGCAAAACTATGTCTAGTTCTCCTGCAGCTTCTGATGAGGACGACATTGTGCTGTTTAGCAAGATTATCAGATTTGATTTCTCATCAGCAGAAAAACACACTTTACAAAAGAGCTCTCACTTGATTATAACATACTCGTATTAATTGTCTCATAATTGGAGTGGACATGATTCACAGTTTTGTGCTTTACCTGCGATCATCAATCATTCCATCGGACGATCATTACAACATGCTTTTTTCCAATTAGAGGAAAGGTTATTAATCATCTTTGTCCAGACCATATTACCTTTTAATAAAATTGAAAAGAGAATCATAAAATATCATTGCATGAAATTAGAGAAAGGGCTGTCGTGATTGATGAAATTGTGAAAAATCAAAAAAGTGCTAATCATACTCTGTCAAATTGTGAAAACCTGGAAAATTACAAACGTGACGCTTCAAACGATTGAAGCTTTCCCTCAACCCATCGTCAACGCTTTCCTCCCTGAAAACACAATGACCATTTCTAAAACTATTAAACCAGCTCCAGCTGGCTGTCTTTTTGTTAGACGAAATACAATTTTCACTTACTGCTTTTTAGTCGAATTTCCTCTCGGGTTATTTCTTAATATCCAACGTTCAAAAGGATTTTGGCCCGAAAAATGTTCCCTTTACTATCCAACAAGCTACGTCTCTTTTGCCAGGATATAAACGGAAATGGATTGATTTGCTACAATGAAATACCTGACTGCAATACGGAATCGACAGACTTGTCGCCGAATGAGCAATCGAACTTCGAAAGGGGGAAATTGATTCTCGATTTATCGATTTGGTAATGGGTTATTGGATGGATTTAGATAAATAGGGGCGCATTGGTTTGAATGGGTCAACTCAACTTACGAAATGGCAGCTGTAGTTGTTCAGCATTTCAAAGCAGAGCTTGTATAAATGTTCAAGTAAACATTTCCTGGTTTAATCAGAGACATAAGAATGATGTTATCAAGAAAGAGCCCATCATGATCTGTCAAATTGTGAAAATCGGTTTGATATTAATAACCGCGATGTTCTGAAATCAATAAATTCGTCAGTCAACCACGCACAAAGTTAGTGAGCAATCCTTCCAACGCAATACCACATTCAATGCGGAAACTTCCAGAGACAAACAAAGCCCAAGTTCACCATGCCGAACAACTATCGTCTTCCGTATGCCGCGTCTCAATCAACCCTTCCATAACTGTTCGGATCAGTCCACGCAACGTTTCCTTGAAACAATTGTTCAAGTTATCATACCAAACCCGTAGCACATTTACACCGAGAAGCGAATATTTTGTTTGGTGTCGGTCCCCAGGATTTTCCGGAATCGAATTTCGACAGGGATAAGAAAAATAGTGGATTTTCAAAAAACTCGGGCGCCATCCTCTGTATTTGACGTAATAGAGGACCTACATTGCCAGTGGAGAAAGTCCAGGCATTCCTTGTTTTTCAAAATTCCGCTCTGAAATGGACTACTTAACATGAGTGCTCACCGAAAAGGCCTAGATACCTGACCAAATTTAGATGGAAAATAATTTTCCCGATACAGATCTAATCTCCTCAGATTACCAGGTCGAAGAAAACAAGATCTGCCCTGAGAAAACTTACCAGCAGCAAAATTCTGCTGGTAATAACGAGTGAAGAGGCATTATTTCGTGTTTTGGAAGTAATTGGAAACAGAAAAACGGGCTTTGAAAGATCGCGGAACGGGTCGAAATTGAAGATCAACTGACGCGAACCATCATCGGCGGGCATTTTCCTCGGTCCGGAACCACCTAGCTAAATTTTTGAGGTGGGGAACTTGGTTCCGTTGAATTGCGCACAATTCCTGCTAACGTGCAGCTACAGAAATAAAATAGTTGTTAGATTGATTGCTGGAAAACCAGTTTTGATTGTTTTGGTCAGAAATCAAACAGTAAATTATCATTTATTACACGGTAGACATTATTTTCGAGAAAATACAGGGACTTTCGACAAATTAATAGGCGAGTTACGGAAAAAAAGTCAATCACTAGATTGGAGACGGGAAAATTAACCAGAGAATTCTGTAACTTTGTTACAAAGTGGAGATGAATCCAGTACCACCTACGTTGACTGACTGGACAATAGAATCATCTATTTTCTGCAACCCGTGTTTTAATCAAAAGTTCAGTAGCCGGAGTGTGGAAGACCACGAACGTCTGGAATTTATTCACTGACTAAAAACTACCCTATGGGCTCTTTAACATGTTGATCCAAAGGGCGATAAAAAAAAATATGATTCTCTCACTTCGTCAAAAATCGCAGGAAAATCTCTGGTAGTTACAGTGGGAGACAAGATCAACAAAGAAGAAAACCCCCATCAACTTTTCAAACCAGGAGGACTCGCCAAAACACGAATAGATCCCTAGACAAAGACACCTTGTATTCCCAAGGATTCATGAAAAACCAGTACTGTTATCCTGTCTACGAGACCAGAATGATTGAGGACAAAAGATCTGGAACACCTTACCCATGCCAAAAAGCTAGAACAGCTGCATAAAATTAGCTTCGCCCAAATTCCAACTAGTGCTCAGTCTCAAAACCCCAAGAAAGCCACTGGTGTGGAAACTGGAGGCTTAAGACCAAAACATAAGTAACTTTGGACCTCAACCCTTTGTCTGGAGAATTGTCACGGTCCTTCACCTCCCAATTTTCCCCATATGCCTTCCATTTTTATCCTGGAACTCTGTATTGGTGGTAACCTCTGAAATTTGGAACATTGGAATTTAATTAGGACACTCATCATTATTGAAATCTCAGTGCGCCACTACTCTATCTTCCTATTTTTTTTTTTAATGAAACGTAGAGTAACTTTTGGAAAAATACCTCCAGAAGATATTGGTGTAGTTGATGGTAGCTTTTGAAGTGGAAGTGGAAATTCAGAGATAAAATAAAAAAATGAAAATTTTTTCATGATTTACTACCTCAACTGATATCCTTCTTGATTTTGACGTTTCCCGATCATTTTTGCGTCAAAATCCCTGGAAAATGATGATTTTTTTTTGGAAAGTTTTTGAAAATGATGCCCGAAATTCCTAAAAGGAAGAATCTAGTATCAAAGTTGAAATTTCAAAATTACATGATTTTGTCATGCATTCTCATTCAATTCAAAACATTTTCAATTCTCGACGTATTTTCATGAGTTTTGCGTCAAAATCCTCAGCAAACCAAGGAATTTTTCGAAAAGTCATTGAAAATCATGAACAAAATTCCCGGAAAAAAAATCCACTGTCAAAGATGAAATTTTAAAATTTCAAGATTTTGTATTGCTTTGTTACTTTAGTTTGTGAATTTTCCATTTCTTGACGCATTCCGTTAATTTTTGTGTCAAAATCCTCAAAAAGACGTGAAATCTTTTAGAAACTTATTGGAAATGATCCTTGAATTTCCTGGAAGGGGAAATTCAGTATCAAAGAAGAAATTACTTTTTGTTACTTCAATTGGCAACTTTTTCATTTTTTGACGTATCGCGATGTTTTTTGCGTCAAAATCCTCCGAAATTCATGTGATTTTTGAAAAAGAAATTGCAGATGATGCGTGAGAGTCATGGAAGTGGAAATTCAGTGTCAAAAATAAAATTCCAAGATTAGAAAATGTTGTCAGGTTTCATCACTTTAAAAGATACTTTTCCTAATTTTGACGCATCTCGATCATGTTTGCGTCAAAATCCTTGCAAGATAAGGTAGTTTAAAAGAAGCGTACTAAAAAATTAATTTGAAAATATAATTTTTGACCTCTGATCCCGATGATTTTTGCGTCAAAACTCACAGCAAACTGAGAAATTTTTCAAAAACTCATCCACAAATTCGGGAAAAAGAAAATCCAATGTCAAGGAAGAAATTTGAAAAACACAAGATTTTGCTTTGTTTTGTTAATTCAATTCGTAACTTTTCTAATTTTTGACGTATTTTGTTGATTTTTGCGTCAAAATCCTCAAAAAACCATGAAGTTTTTTGGAAACTTATCGGAAATAATGCCTGAAATTCCTGGAAAAGAAAATTCATTATTGAAGTTAGGGAAATGAGTTCAACGAAGAAGTGTCAATCATACCTTTTCAAATTATGAAGAAACATAGATTAAATGAAAAAACAGTGGTTTTCGCGTTCAGGTTTTTTGGAAACTTATTGAAAATGATGACGACGTTTTTTGCTTCAATATCCTCAGAAAACTGTTTTCAATAAACTTTTTGTACAACCTACATGTAAAGTCCACTTTTCAATGCATGCAAAGCAGGCGACTTTCTGCCTGCTTTGCTAATTTTGGCAGCCGGGCCTAAATAGACTTTTGTGCCCACGGGCGCAAAAGTAGGTCGCTTAGCAACGGTTCCTTGGATCCCAACGCCTCTCAATCTAATGACCACGTGACAGTCTAGCATACTAAAAGAAACTTATGACGTGACAATCTCGATGACAATGAATGCGCACCACAAAAGAATACAGGAACACACTTATTGTAATCATGAATACCATGATTGACAGTTGTCACTCGTCAGTTGTCTGACTTGTCAGCAGTGTAGTGCAGTGTATAGTGTATCGGATCGACTATTTATTTTTGATTTTCATAATTATTCAAATGATAACATACTGGTTGTACAAAAAGCACTGTTTGCATCACGGACGAAAGATGATTTTGACTCAGCTAATATCTGCCCTCGCTTCGCTCGTGCTGCTACTTATACCCTCGTCAAAATCATCCACTTTCCGCCCTTGATACAAAATTTACTATATTGCAACAATTGATACCTGAGATAGAGGTTGATTGAATGAAAAAGAGTCATTTTTGCGTCGAAATCCCTGTCAAATTTTTTGAAAACTTATTGGAGATGAAGGGAAGATCCAGTATCAAAGAAGAAATTGCTATATTACTTTGATTGGCAACTTTTATTTTTTGACATGATTTTTAAGTCAAAAAACATTGGAGTGTTTTGAAAACCAATTGGAAATGGTACCTGAAAATCCTGGAAGGGAGAAATCCACTGTTAAAGTTGACGACATGATTTTACCGAAGAAGTGTCAATCATATTCCATCATATTATGAAAAAAAGTTGATTTGATTGAATTAGGGTCACATGGGCAAGCATATCTTTATTTCAAAAACAATTTTCAACGAAAAACTTTATGGTAAATGAAAGAAAATGATCAAATGCAAATGTTTGAGAATCATCAAACAAACTTTCAATAAAACTTCTTGAAATGTCAACCCTCTGACCCTTTTGGTTAAATTACCAAAAGGCAATGCTTTACAATGCAAATTATGATGAGAAAAATTGCATCATCTGAAGAGGTTTCCATGATCGGCTCTCATGACGTATATTCATCTTACATATATTTGTTCCATTTTCTAAAATAACCAAGAAGTAATTCGTTTTGTCGCAAACATGTTACCCAACCCAAGCCAATCTTTTCCACAAACAAATTATCAAGTTACACAACTGCGGCAAAGAGATGCAAAACTTGAAATTGATAGAAAATATGAATTGCCTTTCGAAATTAACCTACATTTTTCATCAGAAACTCTATCACAGTGGGTAGGGACAAAACTCCTTTTTAATTTAGCCTCATTTAAAGTTCCAAGCGCGTCGTTTGATGTTTAAACTTGCGGCTTTTTGTCTCAGTAAGTTAATTTCGGATACAAGGTGTTCATGGCGTTAAATAATGACCGGCTTCGAATTAACTTTCGAAAAATTGTCATAAAACTTTCCTAATAAATGTGCGGTTTGAGTTTGGGAACTCGTCTTGGCTCACTTTTAGTTTGTCTGTGGAAAATATAGGTTTCCCGAGGGACGAGCTGGTTATTTAAAAAGGTTTACTTTTGACATGGATTTTGCATTATATGTCTAAACTTTCATAAAGACTTGCGGCGATGTTTTTTGATCAAAAGAAATGATTATATTTTGAAATATTGTCAATCTTGCCTCTCTAGAATATTATCTATCAAGCGCCACTATTCTATCACTCCACCTAGCACAATTTTTTTTAATGAGGAGTTCTGCAATGTTTTTTAAAAAATTTCCACCAAACTAACAATAACGTTATTTCCAAATAGCCAGTATCGAATTGTTTCCCCCGCATTGTTTCCCCAACACACAATGTTCATAATCTATTGACCTCATCAGACAAAAGCAACAAAAAACTGCAGATTGATGGCCAACAATTTCAAACTACCTTTTCAGGCTGATTCGCTAAATAGAAGCACTGCTAATAATTGGCATCATGCTTCTGTGACGGGACAATACATTGAAAGGGCTTTGAATTTATGATCTGCGTGTATGCAATTGTCAATAGATTGTCAGCCAATTGGTTTCGATAGTTTCAAATGCTAGAGTTTATGTGGAATGAAGAACTGAGAATCATCAACTCACAAGTTGTGGATGAAACTAATTTTTCCGGTTGTATAAGAACAAACGCAGTTTTTGTCAACTCATAATCAAAACTCATCATCTTATTGAACACAAAATTAATCATTTATTATTTTCCATGTATCAATTCAATTTGATAATTGATTTATTCATTTGCAACTGAAAAAATGATTGATCAATTTATTCAGTCACGCAATTAAGAATTCAAATATCATTTTTTGCGGACTCATATTTTATTGCAAAGAAGTGAATAATGTATTCAATAACTCATTGATCGTTTAAACTCATACTCATAAGATTCATTCGTTGATTAATTTTTGCAAATCAATGATATGTCCAGCATTAAATTATTTCATCATCATTTTTTGTCTTATTACAATAATTAACACATTGATCATTTGTCCTTCATCTCTTTTTCATAAAATTGATTCGTCAATTGATTTTTATATTTGGATAACACGTGATATTATTATGATGATACACTATTTATTCTCAAGAACATCCAAGTGACGAATATTTTGAGAATATTCATTATTAGGATCATTTCATTTATTGTAATGAAAATAATTACTTTATTCATTGATTTATTCAATATTATCTGTATTGTTCATGAATTTCCCCACTTCTATTCACTACTTATTTTAATTATTTACCTATTTTTTATACATTGATTTACTGACTGGATAAGTGATTTTGAATAGACTATCAATGAACGAAAATAGATAATATAGGTTATTTTTATTCATTAACTCAATGGACATATAAATTAATCATTATTTATTGATTAATTGACCAATTAATCACGTAGATTATGAATGCCCTACAATTTCTGTCTATGAACCAAGTCGATGAAATAGTTTTATTAATTGATTTATTGAGCATTTGTTATAATATTCGTTCAGATAATTCATCAATTATAGATTCATTGATCAATCAATCAAATCAATTATTATCGATTCCATTCATTTATCAATAAGCAAAAGTGGATTTATTTAAATTATATATTTAAATAATGAATGGAAGTGATTAGAAATAATAAGTCAATGAATGACTTATTGATTCCTATCACTTCTATTCATTACTTAAATATATAATTTGAATAAATCAGTGATTCATTGACATATTGATAATTATCACATTTCCAGCTCACTCAATTTATTGAAATGATAATATCTGATTGATAAATAATCTAATAATTGAATGAGGGATTAATTTATTTAAACACAAAGTTATTGATTTATTTGATAATCCTTTTTTGCCAAATTGCATCCACTGTCACATTGATTATTTGAACTATTGATCAATCATAACTCTTTTATTTTTCCAATTGACGAATATTTTGGAAATATCCATCATTTTTCAAAGTTATCATTAAACAAACTATCATTTATTTCTTCTCACCTATTGATTTGTCGGTTGAAAGAAAAATGATTATTTAATTCATTAACTCATTGAACATGCATCCATCGATTCTTGTAAGTTATAACCCATTTAAATAAGTCATAATTCATTGATTCATTGACTAAAATGAATTATAGATTTTGTTCATTTGGGTATCAATAAACAAAAAAGTGGATAATTCCATTTTATTCATCAACTCAATGAACATTTGTTTATCAATTTATTCTATTCATTACCTACTTGGATGATTCATTATTGAAATCTACTGATTCACTGATCAATAGACTAAATTGAATATCAATTCCAATCATTTATCAATGAATCTTTGCATTATTCACGAAATTTCTACAACATCCATTCATTGTTCATTTGAATGATTCTATAATTATTTTTTATTAATTGGCCAATTAATCAAATTATATAGCAATTCCAATCATTTATCAATGAACTACTGCATTATTCATCAATCATATGGTTCTATATTTATTGATTCATTGACCAATTCATTGAACTACTTGACAATCCCAATCATTTGTCAATGAATCTTTTCATTATTCATTAATTCATTGAAAAATTACACAACAACATCAATTCTCATCACTTCCATTCATTTCTTATTTGAAAATAATTCAATTTTTATTGACCAAATACTTCAATGACTTCCATTCATTAAACAATGAACAAGCAATGAACGGACATCACAATTAATTAATTAACTTATCGAATAATAAAATTGTCAATTATTTAATTTATAACAATAACATCAATAAACAACAATTGATATTTTCAAAATATCAGCCACTTATGAATGAATAATGTATGATAATATAACAAATTATTATTTAAATATAAAAAATTATAAACGATTGAACAAAGTTACAGAATCACTAACAAAATCATCGGCCAATAATAATTATTATTGAATACTGAAGAATAGGGGAGTTTTCTAATGAATAAATTGTATTATCCGTTGATTGATAAATGGATGTGAGCAATAATTATTATTTTTTGATAAATGAATCAATAGAAAATATTGAACCATATGAATAAATACTAAATAGAATGTATTGAATTAATACAATTTCATTATCCGCCTGAACTCATTCTCTAAACTATAATTAATCATTCAATAACATAATGGGTTATTCAATAAATGAGATAATGAACAATTTCAACGATGACGTTTCTGAAATATAATTTAAATAATGAACAATTTTATCATTCGATAAGTTAATGAATTTATTGTGTTTCTTGTTGAACGGTTGGGATTGATAATTAATGAAACAATGAATGAACAACACGAATAATTCATTAGCTTAACGAACTATGAAATAGTTCATTATCCAATTTATATTTTAGAAACGACATTGTCGAAATTTCTTAGAAAACCTCGTAGATTCGTTCCTCATTATCTTGATTATTGAATAACTGATCATGATATTGATCAAGTATAGTCTAGTGAAACAGTTCAGTATAGGACGTTTCAGTACAAACATCCTGCCGTCCTCAGGGTAATTTGCTAATAAAACTTTGTTCAAAGCGATTTTGCGTTTTTTTTCGGAATTTTTTTACTTATAATCTCCCTGGAGCTCGAATTATTTCCGGAAATTTTGTCGAGTTAAAAATTTTCTTGAAAAATTCGCAAGGAGAACAAATTTCCGGATTTTTAATTCGAGCTCGCGGGAGATTCGGCAAAACAATTTCATGCCAAAACTGATCATTGGAAAAAACATAGCTCAGGACTCACCTCGCATTTAGTGCAAGAAACCAACGGCTCCTTACTCTACTCGCCATTGAGGAAGAAAGAAGGGAATCAGGATTTTATCAAACATTTGGAAGTTATAATCAATCTTGTCCATAATTGATAACATTGCAACTTTGTATTGGAAGTTGAAAATAAATCATTTATCAAAAATATTTGTCATTGTTTTTAACAGCTGTCAAAGCAGTAAGCACTCGCGGCTGGATGTAGCTCCCATGCACTAACCACAGTGTTGCCGTTTGCCTTATCTCTGTCTGTGAAAGTTGGGTTGGGTTGGGATTGTTAGGGAGAGTGGGGACGGCAACACTGTAATCATATGGGAGCTACATCCAGATGCAAAGCGCCAGGGTGATTTCCACTTATTAATCTTTCAGTCACGTGATTATGAGCAGGGCGATTTCCGATAAAATTAGGTCGTTGCCATAGCAACATAATAAAATGCAAGCCTATGATTGGTTAGAATTGACTGGTAGGAAATTTTCACTATAAATTATTAGCGTAGCTGCTCATATTTTATTCGCATAAACCACCAGTGAAATTCCGCTGCGGCCAAAACCACACTGATATTCTCTTTGCAATCACAAAAGAAGCCACGGAAAATGTAATGCGATTCTTGGCCACTGCATTTTATTCCATAATAAATTCCAACTCATCCGGATGTAGCACGAAGTGATTAGTTTCGGAAGTGTCTTTGTCGCGGCTGAAAAACTTCCAAAGGAACCCTTAGCCATTATATCAAAATTACAGGATCACATGAGTTCTATCCAGAAATCCAATTCTACTGCAGTTTAAAATAATTACGGTTTACTGTTGCGAGTTGAAAGGAGAAACTTTAATTTCGGTTGATTGTGAGCGTTCGTGCACAGAGCTCGATTCTGGTTAATGAATATTTTTGTTTTTTGCACTGTTTTGGAATAATTAGCTCTTTGTTGCGCTTTTGTTGAGATACACTTACCATGCTTACTGCTATAAATAGGTGGACTTACCTGAAACAGAAAATTAAAAGGTAATATGGCATAATAAGCAATCGATTATAATGACTGGAAATTTAAGGTTGTCAGCCTAATTATCAAATCTTTTCACATTTCACCATTTAATGACATCAACATGATTTGAATGAAATATGTGCACGTTTGGCAACACTGCAGATTGTTAACTGTCAAAAGTGGTCCTTTGATTGTCTCAATAATTAATTCTTCACCAATTCCAAGATTTACATAAAAATAAATAAATAAATGAAAATATCACTTGAATCTGCACGTCTGGCAACACTGCAGCATGTCAACTGTATTACTGAAGTATGAGCCTTGTTGCCATGTTCAATTCCATGGATACAAATGGAAAGTTGTTGAATACGTCGTATGATTTTCACAAAGGTAACTTGAGGATTTGACTTCTTTTCCCTTTCAATAAAATTAAAACCTTTGGGTTTTTCAAAAAATGCTAAAGAAGTAAAGTTATAGATAATCAAATTTTACATTACAACTCCTTTCCAGTTTAAACAATTTTCAAGATAGAAGCAGATGAAAAAAAATATGTATTTATTGAATCGGACTTATTTCCACTTTTTAATAAATATCGGTGAAACTTTTGGATTCATATGATTCACTCCATCGATTATCATTCGGTTCAGATAGATCCTGGTAGAAAAAAAACTTTAGAACTTGTTGATTTTACGGTAATTTTATGGATAATGTGAATGATGTTTGATGTTTAAAAATGCTTATGAATTTTCAAAGATATTTTATGCGAAAAGTGGAAATAACTTCTCACTGACGACTGTTATCGTGAAAATGATCATCACAGAACTAGTAGACCTCAAAATTTTTTGATAAAATCGTCTTTTCATTTTTTTTATGTTGTGGAAAGTTTTTGAGATATTTTGATGCAAAGTAGAAAAACCCATTTTCCACCATTTCGCAAATATCTTCTCACTGATGACTTATCGTGGAAATGATCATGACAAGATTTGAAGACCTCAATTTTTTTTAATAAAATCCGTGTTTGAATTTTTTTTATACGGTTTTTGATATATTTGAATTTTTTTATACGGTTTTTGATATATTTTGTTCAAAAAGTATGAGAATTAATTTTTTCACTATTTCTCAAATATCTTCCTACTGGGACTGTTATCGTAACAATGATCATCACAGGATTTGTAGACCTCAACATTTCCTATAAAAATCGTCCTCCCATTTTTTTTTATTGTGGAAGATTTTGAGATATTTTGATGCAGGAATTTCAAAAATTCATCATTTTTACTACCTCTCCAATAACTCTTTACTTATGACTGTTATCGCCAAAATACCCATCAAAGAATTTGTAGACCTCAACATTGTTTATGAAAATCGTCTTTTCATTTTTTTTATGTTGTGGAAAGTTTTTGATATATTTTGATGCGAAAAGTGGAAGAGTTCATCAGTTTTCACCTTATCGCGAATATCTCCTTACTGATTACTTTTATCGTGAAAATGATCATAACAAGATTTGTGGACCCCCATTTTCTTTCAAATTTTTTCATACGGTTTTTGATATATTTATTTCGAAAAGAATAGGAATTCATTACTTTTCACTATTTTTCTAATATCTTCCTGGGACTGTTATCGTGAAAATGATCATTACAAGATTTGCATTTTAAATAAAAATCGTGTGTTGATGTGAAAATTGGAAAAATTCATTATTTTTCAGTATTTTACAAATATCTTCTTACTGACGACTGTTATCGTGAAAATGATCATCACAGAATTAGAAGACCTCAACTTTGTTTATAAAAATCGTCTTTTCATTATTTTATGCTGTGGAAAGTTTTTGAGATATTTTGATGCGAAAAGTGAAAAAGCACATCAATTTTCATCATTTTGCAAAAATCTTCACTGATGACTTCCATCGTCAAAATGATCATAACAAGATTTGCAGACCTCGATTTTTTTCAATAAAATACGTCTTTCAAATTTTTTCATACCTCTCTCTCATTTTTTTTATTGTGGAAAATTTTGAGATATTTTTATGACGAAATTTGAAAAATTCATCATTTTCACTATCTCTTAAATAACTTTCTACTGATGACTGTTATCGTGAAAATAAACATTCCAGGATTTGTAGACCTCAACATTGTTTATAAAAATCGTCTTTCCAATTTTTTTCTATGTTGTGGAAAGTTTTCGAGATATTTTGATGCGAAAAGTGGAAAAGTTCATCAATTTTCACCTTGTCTCAAATTTCTTATTACTGATGACCTTTATCGTCAAAATGATCATAACACGATTTGCAAATATCAATTTTTTTGAATAGAATACGTGTTTCAATTTATTTAATACAATTTTTGAAATATTTTGTTCGAAAAGTACAGGAATTCACTATTGCTCACTATTTTTATAATATCTTCATTCTGGGACTGTTATCGTGAAAATGATCATCACAAGATCTGTGCAAAATCTTCCATAAAAATCGTGTGTTGATGTGAAAATTGGAAAAATTCACTATTTGCCAGTATTTCACAAATATCTTCCTACCGATGACTTTTATCGTGAAAATGACCATGGCAGGATTTGTAGACCTCAACATTTCCTAAAAAAAATCATCCTCTTATTTTTTTTTTAATTGTGGAAAATTTCAAGATAACTATGCGGAAATTTGAAAAAATCATCATTTTCACTATTTCTCAAATATCTCTCTATTGATGACTGTTATCGTGAAAATGATCATCACAGCAGTAGATCTCAACATTGTTCATAAAAATCGTCTTGTAATTTTTTTTATGTCGTGGAAAGTTCTTGAGATATTTTGATTCGCAAATATCTTCTGACTGATGACTGTTATCGTGAAAATGACCATAACAATATTTTAAGATCTGATTTTTTTTCAATGAAATTCGTATTTTTCATAATATATCTTGTTTGAAAAGTATAAGAATTCATCATTTTTGACTATTTCTCAAATATTTTTCTACTGGGACTCTTATCGTGAAAATGATCACCACAAGAATTGCGCGATATTTTCTATAAAAATCGTCTGTCGATGTGATAATTGGAAAAATTCATTATTTCTCAGTATTTCACAGATACCTTTTTACTGACGACTATTATCGTGAAAATGATCATAACAGGATTTGAAGACCTCAATATTTCCTATGAAAACCTTCCTCTCCTTTTTTTTATATTGTGACAAATTTTGCGGAAATTTGAAAAATTCATCATTTCCACAATTCCTCAAATATCTCCTTACTAGGAGCTATAATCGTGAAAATGATCATGACAGGACTTGAAGACATCAACATTTTCCAGTCATGTTAAAAAGTCATCATTTTTCACTATTTGTCAAGAATTTTTTACTGAAGACCTCGCTGAAGACTGTTATCGTGAAAATGATCACCACAAAATTTGTCTCAACATTTCCTAAGAAAATCGTCTCTCCTTTTTTTTATTGTGGAGTTCATGAGATATTTTGATGCAAAAATTGGAGGGAACATAACTTTTCACTATTTCTCAAATATCCTCTTACTCATGGAGACCGTTATCGTGAAAATTATCATAACATGATTAGTAGAGATCAACATTTTCCATAAAATTGGTTTTTACTATTTTTTATAGGGTAGTCTTCAAGATATCTTTCCTTAATCTATTATTAAATCATGAATTGGAGTTGTTTTTTATATTCCTACCAAAATGTTGTAAATTTTTGACGCTGTGAAATCTGTTATAATCAAATTTAAACCCACATTGCTTTCCTAAACCGATAAATCATAGCAAAGAAATAATAAAGCCGTCGTTACACTTTACGATCCAATAAAGAATCAATAATACACCCGTAAATAAAACGACAAACATCGAAGATATCCATTAAGAGTGGAATTAAAAGTTTAACAACACAGCCCGTACACACACCGGATGCCATCATGCCCATGGCTTTATTTTTTCTGCAATTCATGGCAGTTGTATGGGTTTAATGAGCCAGCGAGATTTTATGGGAATATTTATGATTTTGGTTTTCTTATTTTCTGCAGGTATGCGATTAATTGACGTCTGAGATTGAGATATTCCGGAGTGGGTTGTTAAAGTTGATTTTCAGATAAGGAAAGCGTGATGGGGTATCAAATTTCAATCTAGTAATAATGTCGGAGAGAGATTGATGTGTTGATCAAGATTGATAAACGTGTGGCTGCTAAGCAAAAATGTGGGAAATTTATAACGAGATATCGACAATGTAATTTGTTTTTATTTTTTTGTTTTTACGTCTCAAACTTTTGATGGGTGGTTTTTATAATTGATATTTTATACCGATCAGTTTCAAATAAGTACTTACTGTTTTATCCCGTCCCGATTTTTTTTCAGTCTCATATTTCTTTCTCCCTCTTATCACATTTTTATTTATTTTAAGTATCTCCATATTAACAATCGAGGAAATTTTTTATTATGTTTTTTCGTCTGTTTTAAATTTTGTTGCTCATCCTGATTGTGAGATTGATGTTTTTTTTTAATATCAAATTATTCTGTTTTGCAAATTTTATTTTACATGGGATAAAGTTTAAATTAAATTTTCTTTATTAAAAGGATTTTGATGTCTTCTCCGCTATTTTCCTATTCAGTAATAACGAAAATAGATTTTTCATATTTAATAAAATATAGCTTTGAAACGGATTAACAAATTTTGTCAAGTGTCTTGAATAAGTTTGGTCCTTCGGGTATTTTTCGTCTAATTCTATACCAAAAGATTATCATTTTTTATTTCAATTCGTATTTTGCGATGTTTTATGGGATTTGCGGATTCAACTTCAATATAAAAAAGGTAATTTAACTGAAGCCGGGATATAGAGGGTCTCTGAAAAATACTTTGAATTAATAATTCTTTTGTATCGAGTAATTGATGACTGATGTACAGTGTGGTCAATTTATCTTGTCCACATTTCAAACCTGTGAAGGTTCATCACTTTTTACCTTATCGAAGTGAACCAAAGAATATGTTGTAGGGCTATACCTGCCAAGATTTCATTTTGATATCGAAAAAAATGATATACGAGGATTCAAAAAAGTTATTTTCCTAACCTACTTTTTTTCCCTGAAAATTTGAGGTCACTGTCTCCCTTTTTTAATTTTGGACCACAAAATGGCGCCCAATTGACGTTTCGGAGTTCTCATCTGTCACTACTGTGTTGAGAAATGCAGAACGTGCTCATATACTTTGTTTTGTTATTTAGCTCAAGGACATGAAATACTATTATGAATATTTATAATTTTCAATTCAATTGAAGTTGAACAAAAATTTCATCCCCAATATGATATGAGCACGTTTTGCATTTCTCAACACAGTAGTGACAGCTGAGAATGTCAAAAAAAAATCAATCAGGCGCCATTTTGAAAAAAAAAATTAATTAGGCCCAAAATTGAGAAATTGTAACGAGACGACCTCAAGCTTTCAAGGCATAGTAAGGACAAAAACTAAAAAGATCTTTGAAATGAGGTAACCTCCCTTTTCATTTGAAAAAAAGTATGTTAGTTGAATAACTTTTTCAAATCCCCGTATGCCATTTGTTTCGATATGAAAATAAAAACTTGGCAAGTAGCCCTACAACCGAGCCTACAACATATTCTTTGGTTCGCTTCGATAAGATAAAAAATGATGAACACACGTTTGAAATGTGGACAAAATAAATTGCCAACACTTTACCTATCCTATATTTTTTTATTTCAAATTGTACCGTAAAGTATCATTTACCGGACCCAAAAATCGTCCGTAAACGACAGTTTACATCATCAGAGACTGTAAAAAAAAACTTGACTACTCCAAAAATGACACTGCATCATCAAAGACTGTGAAATCGCATTGGTTGCATGGTTTGGCTGGCGCCATCTCATGATTTTAATTGATAACTTGGCATAGAATGTTGGTGACATATAATTTACCTATCTATTACCCAAGTGGTGACATGGTTTGGCTGGCGCCATCTCATGGTAAGAATGTGAGGTGGACCGCCACTATAAGTCTATGTAATTCCATCGAGACTTGGCAGTTATGTGAAAGTTGTGACAATAATTAGCGTCATTGAATTAGAGAGCTGCGTAATTCTTCCGACAACACTAAACTATGTAGATAACACATTGACGTAATTCCCTTGAACTAATCGGTAATTCCACAAGAAAAAAATCAATTCAACTTGGTACAGTACAGATCCTGTGAGAGATCGTTACTAAATACGTTAAATAACTCTGTAATTCCATAAAAAAATATTACTTTTCTGATAATGTAGGTACAAATGTATTCAAAATATTCCGTTATTCCACGGTATTTGTAAATTATACGGGGTGGCGCATTGGTGTGTGGAAGTCCATTTTCTCCATTGTCAAAAGAGATAGGGATAAATTTTCAAGACAAAATTTATAGGGTTCCAGCAGGGTCACAACTTGGAGATATAACTGTGTATACGGAGTGTTTTAAAAAACCGTGGCATCAAAAATACCCTTTTTTTTAAGCAACCCAGACTTTTGATTAGAGATTTGGATTCAGCTTTGTAGGGGGCGCCACATAGGAACCTAAACTTTGATTTGAATGGTCCCAACTTCTTTGTGCTACACTGTATACGACTTTTGAGTGAATATTTTTATCCTCCCAACCCTTTGACAAAAAAAGGTATACTGTTTTGTTCCGATAAATCTAACCGTTTTCGAAAAATACGCCAAAATAACTTTGGTTGCATGTGATCATCCCAAAATTATTTTAACTTATTTTCGAATCTCAACAAAGCATGCTCTAGAATCATGCGCTATAAGTTGCCGTAGAAACAAGTTCGAGGAAAATTAGTTTTGACAGTGGGTAATTTTTCACTGTATCGTACATTTTTTTGTTCCATACTGTGATAAATTTTTTTTAATCGGTTTCAAGTCAAACCATACACTTAGAGAGGCACTCCGCCTCACATTCTTACCATAAGATGGCGCCAGCTAAACCATGTCACCACTTGGGTGATAGATAGGTTAATTATAATATGTTGCCAACATTCTATGTCAAGTAATTAATTTAACTCATGAGATGGCGCCAGCCAAAACATTTTTTTACAGTCTCTGATGATGTAAAGTGTCATTTACCGGACTGGTTTTGGGTGCGGTAAATGATACTTCACGGTACAGTATGAAATAAATAAATTAAAAAGATTTCGTATCATTACATGCAAGCAAAGTTAATCTAGCGTTTTTCTAGAAAATGATTAGATTTATCGCAACAAAAAAAAGTATCCTTTTTTCATGTCAAAAGGTCGATAGAATAAAAATATTTGGTCAAGAGTCATATACAGTGTAGCACAAAAAAGTTGGGACCATTCAAATCAAAGTATAGGTTCGCATGTGGCGCCCTCTACAAAATGCAAAAAAACGGTGGGCAAATTTGAATTCCTTATCTAGAAAAAGTCTCAAATAAGAGATTTTGTCAAAATATTTTGAGCGTGGCAGAAGATATTGCGAATAACTGAATTTTTTGCTCATCATTTCCGGACACCCTGTATAAAAGAAAGTCGAAATTCCATAAATTCCGTTGAATAATTTCATAATTCCATCGACAAAACTAAATTACGTAATAAAATATTCAGAAATACCAATAATCCAAAATTCCCAAAAAAAACTATGTAATTCCAATTAATGAAATCGTAATGCCGGCGCTGGTAAGACTGGATATCGAGTAGAGATTAAAAAAAATGTATAAAAACAAATTCTAGATTTTTGTTATTCTTCTAGAGAATGTCGTAATTTCTTCAAAATATTCCGTAATTCCACCGAAAACAACGAAAGTTGCTACTACTACTTTTCATGTGAATGCTGTAATAATTAACGTCACTTTCCGTGATTTCTCTAAAAAAATGTCGTGGATCCACGAAAATCAAATCGTTGAGATGTCCGTAATTCTTTTGAATAATGCCTTAATTCCATCAAATATTTCTGTAATGCCATAGAAACTTATTAGCAGTTATGTGGAAGCTGTGATTATAATTATTATGAGCGTCATTATATTAGAGAATGTCGTGATTCCTTTGAGAAATGCCGTAATTCCACTGGCAAAACTGAACTATCCAGATAAAAAGTGTAGACAATTACGTAATTCCCTTGAATTAATTGGTAATTCCAGAAGAAAGAGATCAAAACAATTTGGTGCAAATCAGGTGAAAGATCGTAACTAAATACGTAAGATAACTCTGTAATTCCACCAAAAAAATTGTTACTCTTATAATAATGTAGTTAGTTCCACGGAAAAAAAAACAAAACTTAGTGCAAGTTATGTTAAAACTTGTAATAATTGTAATCATCATCAAAAACGTTCGTAATTCTGTTAAATGATTTCACAACAACAAATATGCTCATTTGGGTAAGAATTAATGGAAAGGCTTTTGCTAGTTCGGACGAATGATGTTGAACAATGTTTTGGTGAACGTGGGTCACCAAAGTCTCCACATATTTAGTTCGCTGTATCTCTGATTAATCGATAGGTACGGTTTGGCTTAATCAACCAGTCTTTATTCCATTTCTTTTACCAGGATGCATGTTAAAAACATTTCGTAAATATGAGATTCCATTGAAACAAATGGAACACGATCAACCAAAAATATTACTACGCTACAGAATATCTCATATTCGAACGATAACAATAAATTCGTTACAATAGCAGAATTACAAATGAATTCCGCTTTGCGCTCTCCCATGAAATATTCGAGCATTAATTGAAAACAAAATTTTTATTTGTTGATATAGTCCATCAATGGACGACAAAACATTTCGAAATATACATTGTCGCATATTCTCAGAATAAATTGATATTTTTATGACTCGTCATAAAATGGCGTATCCGTCTACCGAGCCAAAATCTACATTTCAATGCATGCAGATTAGAAGCAAATGTTTAATTTCCAGATGTTATGTTGTTAAATGGATTAGAGGGATTAAAATCCACCGCAGCTTGTATCTTGAACAAAATTGCATGAACAGCGTCGACGCTCGAACTTTTGGTAATTATGGTGAAGCAATATGCAGCAAATTTCAAGTGCAGGGCTACAGCAGAGCTTTTAGATAATTTAAAGTCAACATTGGGAATCCACTGATTGAGCATATTTTCCTGTGTTGAGGGACCATGTTTAAAGATGAAATTTGCACATTATTGATTGAAGTTGGCGTATTCCAAATAATGTCGAAGAGGGCGATGAGAAACATACAAAAGTTATTTCAAATTTTGGAATGAAATTTGAGACCTGCGTGGAAAAGTTGAAATCATTTGAAAATTTGAATTAAAAAGATTTTTGTTATCGGTGACGCATATTCCTCTGGTCAAGCCATTTTAGCATAAAAATCAATAAAATATTATTTAACTATAGCGTTATGGTGAAACATATGAAAATTAATAATCTAGAAAAATGATTTCAACTTTTGCACGCAGGTCAAAAATCTCATTCCAAAAATTTTTTTATCGATATATCATCACCTAACCCCACTTTTTCTATTTTCATATAAAATTTCTCGAATTTGCCGCCATGGGAGTGGTCACATGACAGATGTCAAAATGTATATACAGGGTTTTTCACTTAAAACTCCGCACGTCAATATCTCGGAAACGAATAGAAATATTTGATTCTTGTAAAAAGTAGTCAATGTATGGGGTCGAGTAGTAATTTTTCACAGTTAAAAAAATTCGACGCCTACCAAGAGTGAAGCGTCGCGACGCATCGACAATATTAATCGATTGCAGGGACTTTGAAATTACGCGCATGCAAAAGTACGAGTTATTTATAAACTTTTTTGTTATTCAGTCGAACTCATTAATTCTACTCAGTTTTGAAAAAATATACAGTGTGTCCAAGATAAGGATGTCCATCATGGGGATCTTGAGAACTGTGAGAGATTCAAGCTCGGTTAATTGGAGGCAAAGTTGCGTATTTTGATGCTTAACAAAATGCCGTTTTAAAAGCCAAGAAATTCCGACTAAGTCCAAAATTATCCGAAAAAAACCGAAATTTTTCAAAATTGTTTTCATTTTTTTCTGACCACATTTGCAGAGATATTTTGAAATGAATGGAATTTCTTCATCTCCACTTTTTGCCCTTTACAAGATAGCGTTATTAAATTGAAGAACCGACGTTTCGTCTATGAGCAGCCATCATCAACTTTGTTTTTTTTAATACGGTCCTGGATTTTTTATTACGGATTTTGAGAGCCTCTTATGTTCCTAAACCAACGAGGTATCGCACTGATTAAAAATGAGGTGGTTGTTTTTAATCCAAATAAAAATGTATTTTTTGTCTCTCTCTAACACATGAGTTCTTATGGAAAAATCCATCAACATAATTTTTTTGAATAATTGCGAAACATTGTTGGTTTACGATCTGCTATGAGTGCTGTAACCTGCTTCTTTTTCTGATTTTCGAAATGACCATTTGTCTTTCAATTTCCGGTTTTTTTTATTGGACCAGTGGGGTGAATGCAATGACGAAAAAAACTAAACATATAATAATATGCATATTTTTAAATAAGACTTATCTTGTCGGTCTTTCAGTTTCCTATTCGATAAAAACAAATATTTTGTAGTTGTGTGTGTAGACAGTGGCGTGGGTACGGTCACGAAAAAAAACAACACCGGCAAAATTCTTTCAAATAATCACGTGTTCTACGAAAAGATGACTCATGTGCAAACATTTTTGTTTGGAAAATCGGTCAGTGGCGTGGAAACAGGCGAGTAAAATGTTGAAAATATCCTGCATTATTCCAAATAATATATGCCCGGTTGTTTGTTTTGTTCGAATTGAAGACTAATTCAGAGAAATTGTTTTTCTTTCTCCAATTCAGTGACGCAAAGACCGCGAAAGTGAAATTTTGACAGTATCCTGCATTTTTTTTCAAATTAATGATATGATATGCCAAGTGACCTCTTATTTTGTCGGTTCCCCAATTTGCAATATCATTAAAAACTAATTTTTGAAATTTGGACCAGTGGCGTAGATGTGATGATTAAAAAAGCTCAAAAAATCAGACAGATTCACTTATACATTGTTGTTTTGTTCGAATATGGAAACTATTTATAAAAATTATTTTTTTTTTCCATTAAAAAAATCGTTCAGTGACGAAGAAACCAGAGTAAAATTTTGACAGTATCCTGCATTTTTCAAATAATATATGACAAGTGATATGGGGTCACTTTGTCGGTCTTCCAATTACCTAATCAATAAAAACCTTTTTTTGAAAATTCGACCTGTGACGTAGATCCCTAAAAAAAATCTCCGACAAAATTCATCAAAACATTGTTGTCTTGATCGTATAGAGGACTTCGACAAAAATTTGTTTTTGCTAATTAAAAAATCGTCCATTGAAATGGAAACCGCAAAGTAAAATTTTGACAGTATCCTTTTTAGAAATTTGGACCAGAGGTGTAGATGCAATATCTAAAAAACTAAAAAAATCTCCGTCAAAATTCATCAAAACTTGGTAGTTTTGTTTGAATAAAGGATTTATTCCAAAAAATCGTTTTTCTCAGATAAAAAATCGTCCAGAGACGTACAAACAGCGAAGTGTCCCATCATTTTGTTGGTCCTCCAATGTCAAAATCAATAAGAACACATTTTTGAAAATTGGACCAGTGGCGTAGGTGCAATGACGAAAAAAATCCGAGAAATTCACTCCGACTCAATTAACCAAACATTGTTGTTTCGTTTGAATAGAAGACTTATCAAACGAGATTGTTTTTTATTCAATTTGAAAAATCGTCCAGTGGCGTGAGAACATGCAAGTAAAATTTTGACTTTATCCCGCAGTATTTCAAATAATATAATATGCCAAGTGACACCTTATTTTGTCGGGCCTCCAATTTCCAAAACATTAAAAACAAATGAAATGCCAAACAAACAAGACCAACAATCAAATAATTTAAAAATTGGACCAGTGGCGTAGATGCAATGACGAAAAAAGTCGAAAAAATCCGAGAAATTCACTCCGACTCAATTGAACAAAAATTTTTGTTCCCTTTGAATAGAAGACAAATTCAGAAGAAATGGTTTTTCATTTAATTTGAAAAATCGTCCAGTGGCATGGAAACGACCAATTAAAATTTTGACTTTATCCCGCCCGCATTATTTCAAATAATATATGCCAAGTGACACCTTATATTGTCGGTCCTCCAATTTCCAAAACAATAAAAACAAATAAAATGCCAAACAAACAAGACCAACAAACAAATAATTTAAAAATTGGACCAGTGGCGTATGTATGCAATGACGGAAAAAGCTGAAAAAATCAAAAAATTTACCAAAACATTGTTGATTTGTTCGAATAGAGGACTTTTTCGAAAATATTGTCTTTTTTGTATTAAAAAATCGTCCAGGGACGTACAAACTGCAAATTAAAATTCTGATAGAATCCTGCACTATTTTCAGTGATATATGCCAAGCGACCTCTTATTTTATCAGTCTTTGATTTTCCAATTCAACAATAATCATTTTTTTAATTGAACCTGTGGCGTAGAGTCAACGGCGAAAAAAGTTCAAATTTTCATGATATCTGACGCGGTATTTTTGTATTCTAATAAAATATTTAATAATGAAAAAGTCCAGCCAATTTACTCGATTTTGTTATTTCATATTATGTATCAAAAAATATAGAAGAAGCTTATTCCGTTTTTTTCACTTTTCCATGTCAAAACCACGAGGTAGGACTTTTCAACTGTTTTATTTTAACATCGGATAAACATGAACCAACGTCTGAATTTTCATGATAAAATTATCAGTGGGGTTCAGTATTTTCTATAAAAATTGTATTTACTTTTTAAAGCGTGGTGAGTTTTTGAGTCTACTATTCAAATTTGAAAAATAAAATGAATGAGAGAAAAAACGATCCAAATTTGAACATGAAAAAGACACAAAATGGTTCTAAGTAATGACTGAAAGAGAGTTCATATTATGAATTACTTCAAAATAGATAATTCCTAATTAACACTGCCAATTTTTTTTTATTATGGTTAAGGAAGGTCTGGATGCTTTTGTTGTTGTGACAGATGAAAACCGATCAAATGCTCAAAAATTCAATTTCCCCGCGGATCATAGCAGCCAATCTCCAGAATATCAGGATAATGGTGCAATACTCGCGGCAAATGGAATTCATCAGATCGTATCTCGTCATCCCAAATCCTATCAAGCAGACCCATCGGCGTTTTTCATCAAACACCTAATGCAATTTTTCTGCTTCAGCCTGTTGGCCAATTTGTGATATGGAAAAATTAACTCTATCACACGACCAAAAGCCACGCTGATCAGTTGTCGATACGGACAAACAGCGCTGGGACTATGGATTATGGCTTTTAGTGTGCAACATTGTAATTTTCTATGGATAGATATGGTTTGGGTTTGAATAGAAAATGTTTGTTTAGCCGGAATGTTGCTGCTGATTACTCGCTGATGCCTGGTTTGATAGAAAATGTGGTTTACGTGATAGACTTGTCGCGGTATTCACTTTTTTATTCATCGCATGACTAGTTGTTTTTTTTTCCTCTTCAAAATTTAATTTTTTTAAATCTTCTTCATGGAATGGATCTTTCACATCTGCCAGCTCATGAAGTTTTTTCTCATAGATTTTGTGATCTTTAATTTGATTTTTTTGGCGATTGATGAGTATCTTTGTTTTTTATATGTTTATTTTTATATGTTTATTTTTATATTTTTTCCTTTTATTTTTTTTTCAATCTGTTTTCTATGTTTGTCTGATATAGTTTCTCCAGTTTACGAATTTTGTTATTTCCGTGATTAACTCGAACTAGCTCAGACCTTTCTCAATCTAAATTTTCCCAAACTAACGTGAACCACCCCGATCTTTATTTTCCTCAAAGTTATTCTATCTTTCCCTAAACTATCACAAGAATACCCGGTTCAATAATTGAGGGAGGTATGTTTAAGTTTAGGTTCATTTGAGAAAGGTAAGATTAGGAGAGGCCCAGGTTAGCTGGGGTAAGTTTAGAGGAAGTTCGAGTGAAAGAGTTCTGGGTTAGTTTGGGGAAGGCTGGATTGAGGAACTTTTTTGGTTAGTTTGAAAAAGGATACATTGTTCGAGTTGGTTTATTGAAAGTAAGATTGCTAAAGGTCTAGAATAGTTTGAAAATGGTTTGGTTGAGGAAGCTCTACGTTAGTTTGGGCAAGGTAAGGATGAGAAAGGTTTGGGTTAGTTTGAAAAAAGTCAAATCGAGAAAGATCCAGTTTGGTTTGGAAAAAGTAAGATCAGGAAAGATCTTGTTAAGCTTGAGCTAGTTTGAGTTAGTTTGGAGAAGGTTAGAGTGGTAAGCTCTGGGTTAGTTCGAAAGAAATTAGTTTGAGTGAATTTGGGAAGGGTAATATTGAGAATGGTCCAGGTTGGTGACAGTTATTTTGAGAAAAGTTATATCAGAAAGGTCTGGGTAGGTTTTGATTCGGGAAGGTTGAATTAAGAAAGGTCCAGTTTAACTTGGGTTAGTCTGGGTTGGATTGGTATGGTCTTTGTTGGTTTCGGGGAGGGTGAAAGGTCTAGTTTAGTTTGGATAGGTTTGAATAAGATGGGTTAGCAGAAGTTTGGATTGGAAAAGGTCTGATTCAGTTGAGGTTGAGAAAAAATACATTGGGAACAGTTTAGGGAAAGTTATATTGATGAAGATCTGGATAAGCTTGGGGAAGATCAAATTGAAGAAGATCTGGGTTAGTTATGGAAAAGTTGAATTGAAGGAGGTTAAGTTTAGGTAACCTTACACAAACTAACTCAACCTAAACCAGACCTCTGCCAATCTAACTTTTTCCAAATCAAATCAAACCATATCTAACTTCCCCAAACTCAACCAGAAATTCCTATATTTAACCTTTGGCTGGTGTTGCAGCACCTCTTCAACGTAATGGACTGTATCTTTTAATTGTGAAACAGGGCAATTTCTTTCAACTGCATTTATTGCAATACTGATACAATACTTTTTTATAATTATTGTAAAAAACATATTAACAAAATAGAGTAACTATAGAGCCATCTCAATCTAGTGATCTCGAACTGGTATTAGAGAGGTAGACTGCTGCGTTATGCAATTATTGAGGTTCACTTATCATACTCCCCCCTTTGGACGGCACGTTCAAAACAAGAACCATCAACATTGTCATCGCTGGGTAGAGGAAGTGAGCATATTTTCGAAATACATCGTTTGAAAGTCCCATTGACTGTTCGTATTGTTGCAACTCGAACTTGTCCATCGCTCCCTGGATGTACCTCTTCTATTCTTCCAAGTAACCATTGGCATGGAGGAAGATTGTCGTTTTTGATGACAACCATTTCACCGACTTCAAGGTTTTGTCTTCTAATTTTCCATTTGTATCTCCTTTGTAGCTCTGCCAAATAGAAACTGGACCATCGCTTCCAAAAACTTTGGTTAAGATGCTGCAGTAACTGATATCGTGATAGTCTATTTACTTTAACATCTTCAAGTGATGGGTCAGGCGGGGTTATGAATGGTTGACCAATTAAAAAGTGAGCAGGGGTGAGTGGGAATAAATCATTTGGATCAGATGACATCGGATATAAAGGTCGCGAATTTAGTGTTGCCTCGATCTGCACCAACAAAGTATAGTACTCCTCATACGTTAAAATAGTTTGACCTATAACCCTATATAATAGCTGTTTGATCGCTTTTATGTTAGATTCCCACAAACCACCAAAATTAGGACTATGTGGAGGAATGAAATGCCAAGTGACTTTATCTAATGCACAAAGTCGCACAAAATCGTCTTGAGAGTTTTTCAAAAATTGGTATAACTTATCTATTTCCCTTTGAGCCCCAATAAAATTAGAACCATTATCCGAATACAAATGACTAGGAGTGCCGCGTCGACCGGCAAACCTTCTAAAAGTGGCTAAAAATGCTTCGGATGTCAAATCTGTAACTAACTCTATGTGTAGAGCTTTTGTCACAAAACAGATAAATAGACAAATGTATGCCTTGTACGTTTTATAAGGACGACCTTTGCGATCACGTAGTATCATTGGTCCCGCATAATCAATTCCTGTGATTGAAAAAGGTCTAGAAATTTGAACTCTATGTTTCGGCAAATGATCCATCAAGGAACTCAATGGTTTAGGTTTAATCCGAAAACATTTGACGCACATTCTAACGGTTTGTTTTGCAATACTCATTCCTGGTGGAACCCAATACTTTTGTCTAACTGAAAACAGCAAAAGTTGAGGACCAGCATGGTGTAACTTGATGTGCATATCTCGAAAAATCAGTTTTGTTTATACATGTTTTTTATCTAACAACAAAGGATGTTTCTCATTAAATGGTAGAGAAGAATGTTTCAGTCTTCCTCCCACTCGAAGTAGCCCCGAAGAGTCCAAAAACGGACCTAATGAAATTAACCTGTGGTTTAACTTCAAATCTTTGTTATTTTTAATCGCAAATATTTCATCAACAAAACTCTCAGTTTGAGCAAGTTTTACCAATTTCAACAAACTGTTTTCAAGTTCTAA
Organism: Orchestes rusci; assembly: GCA_958502075.1. Taxonomy (NCBI): domain Eukaryota; kingdom Metazoa; phylum Arthropoda; class Insecta; order Coleoptera; family Curculionidae; genus Orchestes; species Orchestes rusci. Next base: position 32,923,502 of record OY293307.1, read on the forward strand.
CACCGTTAAATTGCCAATAATTCCATTTTTAGTTTTCAAGATCTCAATGAATCTTAAAGAATAGGCAAATGCCCGTATAATTCGATTTACATTGGAAAATCTTTCAAAATGTATGAATGGTAAATTAGTCATCAGAAACGTTTTACATGAACTACGTACTTCAGGCATGTTCTCAATAGTTTTAAAAGATCGTGGCCAATCAGAATTTTCTATTAGGAATCTAGGACCGTCCCACCACATTTTACATTCAAGTAAGTCTTTTGGCAACAATCCTCGTGAAGCCACATCTGCAGGATTTTCCTTTGTGTTGATATAACTCCAATGAGAAATATCAGATAATCTTTGAATTTCAGCTACTCTGTTGCTAACAAAAACTTGAAGTTTTTTAGCTTCCGAATTAAGCCAACTCAAAACAATCTGTGAGTCACACCAATAAAATATCTTGAATGATTTAATCGACGCGTTAGAAACTTGTTTCATCAAACGGGCAAGGATAAGAGCCCCACAAAGTTCCAGTCGTGGAATTGTCAATACTTTTATTGGTGCAACTTTTGTTTTTGCGCATAGTAATCGAACAAAAACATTTCCTAAAATATCAATACTTCGTACATAGACTACCGCACCATAAGCTTTCATACTAGCATCACTGAAACCATGTACTTCGATATTTATATAATTTTCACACATTATGAATCTGGGAATTTTTAAAGTATTAAATTGGTTCAATTGCATTTGAAACGATTCCCATTTAACCCTTAATTCTTGAGGTATCAAATCATCCCACTCTAACTTCAAAGACCACAATGTTTGTATCATAATCTTCACTAGCATTATTGATGGGCTAACCAATCCAAGAGGATCGTATATTCTTGCAATAGTGCTGAGTAGGGTTCTTTTGGTAATTGGAAGTTGCACACAACTTTCAGCAACCTTGAATGTTAACAAATCAGGACGACTTATCCACTGAATTCCTAGAGTTCTGATTCGATCATCTTCTCCTATGTCAAGAATACTAAACGGGTCAGAAGTGTCTTTTATACCATTCAAAATTGAACTGCAATTTGACGCCCATTTCCTAAGTAAAAAGGAAGCGGATTTCAAAATATCCGATATTTGATTGCAAATATCTATCCCTTGCTCTTCATCGTTAAATCCTGTAATCAAATCATCTACATACATATCTCTATCGATTAGTTCAGACGCAAGTGGGAATCTATCTTTATTATCTGCTGCAAGTTTCTTTATACATTTAATAGCGAGGTAAGATGCACTTGTAGTGCCATAAGTGACAGTTTGTAACTCATAACCAGAAATGTCACTATCAGGATCAGAACGCCATACAATATTTTGCAGATATCGTTCATCAGGATGTATGAGAATCTGGCGATACATCTTCGCTATATCTGCAATTACAACAAATCGATGTTCTCTAAACCTTAACATTATACCGAAGATGTTATTTTGTATAGCTGGACCTGGATACTGTATATCATTCAAAGATTTGCCCGATTTAGTTTTAACAGATGCGTCAAAAACAATCCTTACATTCGTAGTTATACTTTCTTCTCGAATCACAGCAAAATGGGGCAAAAAACATTTAAATTTGATTAAATCACTTCTTGACAATTTTCTCATATGTTCTAAACCAATATATTCGTCCATGAATGTTGCATGTTTCTCCTTAAGCAAATCATTCTTTTTTAATCTATTTTCCTGCCATATCAATTTTTTAATAGCCAAATCTTTTGATTCTCCTAGTGATGAAGAACTTTCTTTAAGAGGAAATCTTACTACAAATTTGCCTGATAATGGGTCACGAAAAACTGTTTCATTGAAATAATCTTCACAATGTTGCTCTTCTTTTGTTAATGGAGATGATTCAAATGGAATCTCTTCGATATCCCAAAACTTTTGAAGATCATCATTGGCCACAAAATTACATTTGATTGTTTTTTCAGGCAAATTGTTAAATGAACCTGATGCAATGAAACCAAAAACAGTGTTTATCAAAACTGGCTTGTTTTTCCACAAACTAATTCTTTCACCACAAATAACGTTCCAAAACAAATCAGCTCCTATTAAAATATCTACACTTTTAGACACGTTAAATGTTGGATTGGCTAGTTTTATATTATTTGGAATAGACCAACTTGAAATATCAATCTTGTGTGCAGGCAAATTTCCCGTTATTTTCGGAACCACTAAACACATAAGTTTAGTGTGAAAATCATTTATTGTTGAACTAATCAATATTTCACTCTTATGTTTCAATCTTGAGCCAATATCGTTTAATCCGGATACATGCATATCAACTTCATATACATCCAAATTCATACGTTTCCTTAATGATTCTGATATGAATGAACATTGACTTCCTGAATCTAGTAAAGCCTGAACTTTGTGATATTGACCATATTTATCTTCAACATTAATCAAAGCAGTAGATAAAAGTACACATTTTCCTCTTTCCAAATTGCTATTTGTACAAACAGTTGAGGATCCATTAAATGCACTATTATTGATATTTTCACTAGTACCCACTTGCATGTTTTGGTCATCATGAAAATTTGAAAAATTGCTTCTTTCTATTTCATTGAATTGTCAAGCATCATTTTTTTCAGTAGACTTTTGATAATGAAGTAAAGAGCTATGCTTTACTGAGCACCATTTGCACGAGCCAGATTGGCATTTCTGACTGTAATGACCAAAACACAAGCAATTTGAACAAAGTTTCAAATTTTTGACTTTTTCCCATCTTTGTGAGACCGATAATTTCAAAAATTTCTCACAGGAATAAATCAAATGATCCTTCTTGCAAAAGTTACAACTTTTTGAATCCTTAGACTCTTTTCCAAGAAATGTTCGTGTTCTCATTTTATTATTATTATTTGATTGATAATCTTTTGTTTTATGAACATTGTTCACTTCAATAGTTTCCAAAAAGTTGGCTCTATTTTTCAAAAATTCAAAAAATATACTCAGACTTGGTAAAGTTTTATCATTACGTGATTGTTCCCACTCTCTTTTGTCCAGCTTCAATGAAACCATATGTACTACCATGGCATCCCAGTGATCGGTAGGAAGGTTTAAAGTCTTCAAAGCTCTAAGGGCCGTATTCCCCGTATACCGATAAGCGAAGCTTAAGGCTTAAGCTAGCTTAACCCTGCGATTTCCTATGCTCCGTAACCTGAAACTCTTTCAAGCCCGCTTAAAGTTAAGCTGAGAAATTCAGAGGCTTAATACGTAAAGCCGGGCTTAAGAATATCATAACGCATTTTTTTTTTGTTTTATAAATATTTGAGTCTGCTGATTTTTCAAGAAGTGAAAAGCTTCTAACCGCTTCAAACCAATAATTATAATAATGATAAAAATAGAAGATGAAATTATGCTGCAATATGATAATGACATCTTGTATGTAATTGATTTTGGATATCCACGAAGGATTTTTAGATGGCCCAACTATTTTGAGGATAATGGATGATATATCTTTTTATGGAAGATTTAGACCGAGATTTAGACTGACGAAGCGTACAACATCATATGTACTGGAGCTCATAGAAAAAGCTTAAGAATTCGATAACGATTTGTACGAAGAACATGTACCTACTCACGCTTTCGATATACCTCCGTATATACGTTCGTATACCTAATATATAGAATTCCATCTCGGAACTTTTATCGTGGTCCTGATTTTGAATATCTGCATCTGCATCATCATTAAATTTATTCTTAAAGCCCACCAATATTTTTCTGTTGATGGACATTAAAATTTCATCTGTATCATTCGTTTAGATATTTTTAGGAAGAGGACCCCCACCTATTCCTGTTAGGTCAGCTTCTCTTTTCTCATTTGCCAAGCTCTTCCGAAGCTCTTTTTTCTGGTTTTCGTAATATTTTTTCAAAGAAATCATATCTCTTGGGATTCCAGTTGAGCTACTATTGAAGTCTTCGGCAATACAGTGCCAGGCAGTTTCTTTCTTCTTAATGGAAGCCCTATCGGGTTTTTGTCTTAGTTGATGAATGCATATTATCTGCTACAATTCTTTTAAGATGCAGCTTTTCTGTAGCGGTAAAGTTTGGGTTTCTTCACTAATTTTGATCGAATTACACACTTTCACGTTATACTCGATGAGAAAAGAAAAAGGTAAACTAAACTACTAAACAGTAAACAAACAAACAGTTAGGGAAAAGACAATTTTGACATAAGATGACAACGTTGCCAAGCTTTTGTACCGCTGAACTAAGCTGAGTTTACTATTGAACCGTACATACCGTCAAAGTTTAAGCTAAGCTTAGGGTTTAAGCGGGCTCACCTAAGCTTAGCTTAACAGAGAAAACGGAGAATACGACACTAAGATGTTTACTAACAGTATCAATCAAATTTCTCAAACCGAACGAGGACTCTCTTGTCAAACATTCAATGTCAAAAAGTGCTTTCAAATGATTGTTAACCAATAATCTGGAATTGTCAAACCTTTCGCATAATATTGTCCATGCGTCATTATAATTATGCGCAGCAAACTAATGATTTTTAAAGCATCTTCACCTAAGCACGATCTTAAATAGTGATATTTTTGAATGTCAGACAAAGAGGAGTTATCATGAAATAGTGCTTTAAAGGTATCTTTAAATTCAAGCCACTTGCTTGATTCGCAATTGAACGTTGGATATTTAATGAGAGGTAATTTTATAGAATTTGAATCGTTAGGCACGTGAACAACTTGAGAAGCTACTGCCGCATTCGAGGTCCGTGAATGTACCGAATTAGCTTCACTTTTTCTATCATCACAATGTTTCTCCAAAACTTCTTTGGCCAAAATATCGAAATATAAATCTGTAAATTTTGATCTTTCTTGATGTTGTTTATCAATCTGATCAAATGAACACGTCATTTCAATCTCATCTTGAATTCCTTCAAATTCAGTGATCAAAATTTCCAGTTTATCAACTCTAATCTGTTATTCGATAATCTCTTTTGAATCAAGTTGCTCATCAGCTACAAATTTGACATGCAAAGCCTCAAAATATTTTGAAAAACTCGTCAATTTAAACTTGATATTGCCACGTTTTCGCACTAATGTCTCAAGTTCAGACATTTTAATTGCTTGTTAATCAAATTGCACGATAATCTAATCTTATTGTACCCAAATGGAACCAATAATGTTAAACAATAGTAATCAAAATATACCTGTCAGTTAATCTTCGAATTAATCAAAATCTCAATCTCTCAAAACGCTTTGAACGACCCTCGTTATCCACAAAATCGTAATCGAAAATCCCATCACTTCAATGACGCTCAAAACCGTTTTTCTAATAGCCAATAATCAGTAATCAGTAATTAATCAATGCAATGAAATTGCCCTTGGCCTTTACTATCAAAATCTATCGTAACGTATGACAGTACCTCTATCAGTGCTCGTCGAGAACAACACTAAATATCAATAATCAAATAATCACGTAAAAGATATCATAGGAATAATGAATCAATTGGTCATACCATCATACCATCAATCGTCATCAATGCCATCAAATCTTTCCATCAATCATCATCAATGTCATCAAATAATCTCTTCTTCACCTTCCGTGAATCAGGAAAACTTCACTGTCTCGGCAGCAATCAGCTATCCGGCTCGAAGGACCAAAAACTATGGCTGGTGTTGCAGCACCTCTTCAACGTAATGGACTGTATCTTTTAATTGTGAAACAGGGCAATTTCTTTCAACTGCATTTATTGCAATACTGATACAATACTTTTTTTTAATTATTGTAAAAAACATATGAACAAAATAGAGTAACTATAGAGCCATCTCAATCTAGTGATCTCGAACTGGTATTAGAGAGGTAGACTGCTGCGTTATGCAATTATTGAGGTTCACTTATCAACCTTTTCCTAATCAACCTAAACCATTTTTGAACAAAAATTTTGTAAACAAACCCAAACTATCCCAAGCCTCCCTCAATCTTTTCCAAAACTCACTCAGATATCTTACCTTCTCCAAACTAACCCAAACTGATCTAAACTCAACCAAACCTTCCTTAGTCGCTCATTGTCCTCAAACTAGTCAAGAACTGGATCACAAACTAACACAAACTAGACTAGACCCATATCAAGCTGACCTAAATTATCAAAAATTTACCTAAAATGACCCGAACTAAACCACACTCTCCTCAATTCAACCCTCGCCAAACTCACCCACAGCTTTGTCAATCGGACTTTCCCTTGAGATTGTTGAGGTCTGGGTTGGTTGGGGGAAGGTTAGATTGAGAAAGTGTGAGTAAGTTTGGGCAATGTGAGATTAAGAAATCTAACCTTCCCCTCAGACCTTACCAATCTTATCTTCTCCAATCTAACCATCTTGCTCAATCTAACATCGCTCAAATATAACCCACCCAAAATAATCCAGACCTGGATCAATCTTACTCTCCCTAAATTAACTCAAACTGTCCCAGACCTTTCTCAATGTGAGCTTTCCCAAACCAACCTAAAGTGAGTCAGATCTATCTTAATCTAACCTTCCCCAAACTAACCCAGAGCTTAAAAATCCCTTTTCCAAAGTAACCCAAACTAGACCAGATTTTTCTCCATTCCCAAACCAACTCAAAGTTAGGCAGATCTACCTCAATCTAACCTTCCCCGAACTAACACAGAGCTTAAAAATCTAACCCAAACTAAACCAGACTCATCTCAATTCCAATACCTAATTAACTCAAACTAACCCAAACCACATCTGCCTCAATCTAACCCTTCCTCAAACTAACTCATAGCTCACCAATCTGGATAACCCCAAACTAACCCAAACTTAAATAGATTATATCCTCCTCAATTTAATCCTTCCCAAACATTTTTTAATCTGACTTTCCCCAAACTAACCCTGGCCTCTCTAGTTCTAACCTTTCCCAAACTAACCCAGACCTTTTACAATTCAACTCAAACTTACCCAGACCTCTCTCAATGTAACAAGGATAATTCAGACCTCCCTCAATGTAACCTTTCTCAAACCAACCCAGACTGAACTGGACCTCTCTTTATCTAACCTGCAAACTAATTTGGACCATATCAAACTAGCCGAAACTAACCCAGACTTTTCTTAAAGGCCTTGAAGCTCAAAATCTTCTCATTAGAACTAAAACAATTCGACAAGTACTAACTTAAGATGATATTCCAATCAATTTTGGCCCATAAAAGGGGTACTCACAAAACAGATACAGCTACCAACAAAACTTTTTCAAAAATCGTTTTCATCATACTATATCTTTGTTCTGTTCTGTTGAGTGAAACTCTAATGTAAAGTGAAAAACTCATGTTAATGTTCCATCAGTAGATTCCATAATTGAAGTGGTTACGATTTACCGTTTGTAAATTTGTATTTTATCTTTTTCACATTATTCACTGCTACGTCATGTCAAGAATAATATCTTTTTCATATTTTTGAGGCTGAACTTCTTCAAAAAATACAATGGATATCCATCACATTGTGATAATTGTAAACTCAAAATTTTTCATGTCCGGACCCAGTTTCTGTTTGTCTTTCGAAACTCAAATTCTGAACATTTTATGAATTTTAGAAGATTGTTGAAAAACTGTTTTGTTAACATGTTTCACAATTGATGTGGTTATGATTCGCCATTTATTATTTTCTCTTTTTTTGTCCTGGTCTAGAACGGAAGCTGTTTATAGACTAACAAACCAGTTCCAAGTGTTCTGGTCATTCAAATTTCCAACCATGAATGTTTTGGATAAAAAAAATACGTTGAACAAAAAATGTCTTCCCTCAAGACAGACGTCACCTGTCAAAAACAGTTGTCAATGTCACCTGAAGGTTATAGTGGAAATTTATCATGTTCCACTGCCCTGTGGAACCTAAGAATGGAATGACTAATGACGACGTCGATTAGAAATAAATAAATAAATGGAAATAAATACATGAATTAGTTCCACTAGCAAACATGCGAAAATATTTTGCATAACCAAACACCTCACAGGCACACTAGAACTAAATCTGATATGCTAATCCAGTAATTTGCGTGAACTCACCAAATTGTAATAATATGTAAGGTTGAGTTGAGACTCATTCCAGATAGGGCGTTTTAATGACCTTTCATAAACGCAACTGCTCACAGTTTTCTCTTATCGCAAGTTTACATGTAACACTATGGCATGTTGGAATATGCAGATTTGGATCGGTACAAGGAAATGTGGATCATTTTTGCTTCACTTCCAGGTTTTATCGATGGAAAAACTTTATTTGTTTGTTGTAATGCGTGAGTGGCTTGAATTAACTGCTTTCTTCAATAAAAAAAAATCCAGACATTTTGGAATAATTATACTGAGTTTTAGTTTTAAAGTTGGCAAAAGTCTCCTCAATCCGTCCCCGACCGAGTCCGAAACAGTGCCAAAAGCAAAGCGGCCAAATCGGTGTCCGGTCAGGCGTGATTAAGCCAATTATGCCGTTATATATTTAAATTCTGATTACAGACTTTTTCCAATTGCGATTTTGACCAGATCGGGAAGTTTTAAATGTATGCGCTTGCACGTACCTATCCGACTTTGAATATGCTATTTTAAGGAAAAAAGTATGAGATTTGCAGATTTTTGAAAAGATGTTATTTACAGTCTGTAAAAAGATAAAATTCGACTACTGAATGATGTACACAGCAATTTTTATATAAATATTTAAAAAAAAATAGAAAAAATGAAAAAAATAAAAAATTCAACCCTCTCTAGCTTTGTTACGGAGCATTTCCAGATAAATGTTTATGGGAAGTAGATATGCTCTGTAGTTTTGTGGCGCATCCATGATTTACAAGATTTTTTTGGGTATTCCGCCACACCCTATGAAATAACCATCAATTAATTATTCTTTTTTCAAGTTTCACTGACGACGGAAGCAGATTCGTTTCCGAAACGTTTGATATTGATAGGTTTTATTATTTATTGATGGAAGTTTTTTCAGGTAATATAGAATATCTGGTTTAAAAACAATAGTTTGATAAAGGAAAATCTTGAGACTGTTTCCTCAGTCTGACCATGACCAATCAATATACGTTTCGTCCTACTAGGACTCATCAGTATGGCTATGGGTCTAAGTCAGACTGCAGAGAACAGTTTAAAGTGAGTTCACGTCTAGCTGACAGGCAAATGAAATGTGAAAAGTTGTAGTACATAACGCCATCTATCGGCAGAATTTGTCAATTTTAGGATGGAAATTCCCATCAATCCAATAAAAGACATCTACCATTTGGTCGCCAAAGTGTCTACAACGGGTTAATGGGTAAAACCTCCCGGGAAAGCAAATAAGGAAAATCTTGAAACTGTTTCCTCAGTCTGACCATGACCAATCCATAAACGTTTTGTCCTACTAGGACTCATCAGTATGGCTATGGGTCTAAGCCAAACTGAAGAGAACAGTTTAAAGTGAGTTCACGTCTAGCTGACAAGCAAATGAAATGTGAAAAGTTGTAGTACATAACGCCATCTATCGGCAGAATTTGTCTATTTTAGGATGGAAATCCCCATCAATCTAAAAAAAGACATCCACCATTTGGTCGCCAAAGTGTCTACAACGGGTAAATGGGTAAAACCTCCCGGGATAGCAAATGAGGAAAATCTTGAATTTATTTCCTCAGTCTGACCATGACCAATCCATATACGTTTCGTCCTACTAGGACTCATCAGTATGGCGATGGGTCTAAGTCAGACTGAAGAGAACAGTTTAAAGTGAGTTTACGTCTAGCTGACAGGCAAATGAAATGTGAAAAGTTGTAGTACATAACGCCATCTATCGACAGAATTTGACAATTTTTGGATGGAAATTCCCATCAATCTAATACAAGACATCTACCATTTGTTCGCCAAGTGTCTACAACGGGTTAACGGGTAAAACCTCCCTGGAAAGCAAATAAGGAAAATCTTGAAACTGTTTTCATCCTAAGATTGACAAATTCTGCCGATAGATGGCGTTATGTACTACAACTTTTCACATTTCATTTGCTTGTCAGCTAGACGTGAACTCACTTTAAACTGTTCACTTCAGTCTGACTTAGACCCATGGCCATACTGATGAGTCCTAGTAGGACAAAACGTATATGGGATTGGTCATGGTCAGACTGAGGAAACAGTTTCAAGATTTTCCTTATTTGCTTTCCCGGAAGGTTTTACCCAATAACCCGTTGTAGACACTCTGGCGACCAAATGGTAGATGTCTTTTATTAGATTGATGGGAATTTCCATCCTAAAATTGAAAAATTCTGCCGATAGATGGCGTTATGTAATAGAACTTTTCACTAGTTTGATTGTTATTTGATAGGGTGTGGCGAAATACCCAAAACAATCTTGTAAATGTTTATGGGAAGTTATCTTCTTATTTTCAACAAGGGAGACTCATCCTGTTTTTTTCTCAGAAAAAATGCAAGACCTTGCTTGACCATAATCCCAAAATCATATGTATTTTTCATTTTAAATCCAAATATCTCGAGAATGGTGGCACTTAGCGACTTTTAACAGGTATACTTTTTCTGCAATGAAATGATGAAGAAATCTGATGTTTGACTCAAAAATATGATACAGGTGCGTCCAAAAAAGTAACGACGGTTAAAAATAGAAAAAATAAGGGTCGGTAGCGCCCTCTAGAATCTAAAGCCATACTTGAATCGAATTCAAATTTTGCATGACGAAAAAACCCCAAACACCAATCTTAAACATAGGATCAAAATTATTGCAAATACTATTTAGAAAAAACAAAAATAAAAATAAAACTTCAACACCCTGTAGCTCTGTAATGAAGCATTTCCGGATACGTATTAATGGGAAGTTTTCTTCCTATTTTCAAGCGGAAAAAATCCCCCTGAATTTTTTCGCAATAAAAATGAAACACCGTGTATTTAAAAGCAAAACAAAAAATTCAAAAATACACCATCTGTATTCAAGCAGTATTTCAAAAAAGGTGATATAGAAAAATGTACAAACGGTAAATCGTTAAGGAGTCAGTTATGAAACCAGATTGAAAAACTTCAATGAGTTCCATTACTAAATATTGAAGAAGTTTCACTCAATAAAAAGGAAATATATGACAAACACGTATAAGTCAGAAACTATCCATAAACAAGAGTTGAAACTGGTTTAAACATTCATAAACAGCTTGAAAAGCAGATGTTTGAAGTTTTACTTAACAGGACTAAGATATATTATTATGATAAAAACAAATGAGAAACAATTGGATCAATTATTAACTTTTAAGTGCAAAGTTTTGATTTTCAATTTTGCATGAGGTTTTTATTATACGGAGGTGTTGAATGGATTTTGAAAATTCCATAGCTTTCTTGGCTTTTGAGATATCGACTTCAAATTTTAGTAAGAAATGTTTTCAAGTGTTGTTTCTATTTCTGATTTTTATATTTTCACGGAATCTTTGGTTTTTGATATACAGGGTGTTGAATAAGTCAAAAGCAATTCTCAAAAATTCATAGCCCTCTTGGTTTTCGAGATATTAACTACAGATTTAAGTGAGAGCTGGTCCAAACTGCGGAGTTTCTATTTGTTATCTCTTGACTCCCACGAGTTTTTTTATTTCTGATGTACAGAGTGTCATATTAATTAATATCAATATTTTCAAAATTTGGTTTTGGGATATCAACTTCAGATTTTGGTGAGAACTACTTCAAGCTTTAAAGTTTTCTTTGTGTTTTTTGAACTATGACGAGATTTTTGGTTTTTGATATGCAGGGTGTTGAATGTATCAATGTCAATATTTTAATAGCACTTTCCAAAATGTCATAGCTCTGTTGGTTTTTGAGATATCAACTTCAAATTTAAGTGCAAAAAGCTTTAAAGTGTACAGTTCTTGGTTCTGATTTCTAAAGTTGCATGGGATTTTTGATTGTTGATATACAGGGTATTAAATGAGTTAATGTGAATATATAAATAGCAATTTTTAAAATTTCATAGCTCCCTTGGATTTAGTGATATCAACTTCAAATCCTGGTGAGAGTCACTTTGAAGTATAAAGTTTTCATTAGTGATTTTTGAACTATGACAAGATTTCAGGTTTTAATATACAGATATCACCTTCAAATTTCAGCAGGAAATGCTTTTGAGTGTATAATTTTTATTTCTAATTTCTAAAGTTTCACAGAATTTTTGGCTTTTGATATACAGGGTGTTAACTAGGTTAATGTCAATATAAAATAGCAATTTTCAAAATTTCATAGCCCTCTTGAATTCTGAGATATCAACTTCAAATTTTAGTGCGAGTTGCTTCGAAGTGTATAGTTTTCATTTGTAGTTTTTGAACTATGTCGAGATTTTTGGTTTCTAATATACATGGTGTTGAATGAATTTATGACAATATTCCAATCTCGATTAATAAAATTTCATAGCTCTCTTGGTTTTCAAAAAATCATCTTAAAATTTCAGGTGAGGGTTGCTTTGAACTATATAAGTAGTTTTCATATCATCCACGAGATTTTTGGTTTTTGATGAATGAATCAATGTCAAAAGTGAAACAGTAAATTTCAAAATTCCAAAAATTTCTGGGTTTTTGAGATATCAACTTCAAATTCAAGTTAAAGTTGCGTTGGGGTGTATAGTTTTCATTTGTGATATTTCAACTCCTACCAGATTTTTGGTTGTTGATGTAAAATGTCAAATGAATCATTACTTTGCAAGCAATTTTCAAAATTCCATAGCTCTTTTTTTTATATATCGACTCCAAATTATGGGGGAAGTTTCTTCGAAGTGTATAGTTTCTATTTGTGGTTCTCAAACTTGCATGAGATTTCTGGTATTCAATATACAAAATCAATGTCAGTACTCAAATATCAATTTTCAAACTTCCAAAGCTCTATCTACATCAGTAAGAATTACTCTGGAGTGTAAAGTTTTTGATATACAGGGTGTTGGGATTGATCAATGTCATTAATCAATAGCACTTTCCAAAACTTCATAACTCTCTTGGATTTTCAAATAACAACTTCAAATTTTATCATGTGTCCCTTTCAAGTGTATAGATTGATTGATTTTTTTTGCATGTTTTATCAACTTTCATTTGCCTTTTATAGAACAAACTAACAATGCTTCCGGGCCTTCCCAAAAGTGCTTTTCTCCCAACCAGTAACTTGGTTAACTTGATATTGGAGATTCAGAACAGATGCGTCTTTTCGCTCTAGAAACAAACCGACTAGTCCATTCTGAAATTGAAAAAAGATAAAACTATTTGAAGCACCATAAATAGCTTGAACAGGTCTAGAATAGAAACAATAGAGATAAATACAAACGGCGAATCATAACCACATCAATTATGAATTATTCGAACAAAAACTTTTTATCAAGGCCACTAGCCATAAAAGGTCCAAGATGTGATCCTTGGTTGACTGGGTTATTGTATTGATGTGTAGAATCCAGTCCTGCATCCCATCACACCCAAATCTCTAAAACCTGAAATATGCATAGAAGTCCCCAGACTGTATTAGCATAGCCAGCAAGTTGCAGATATTAAACTCGTATCATGCGATTACACAAATCGATAGGTAGTGAAACTAGGGAAGCAATTATTTCGTTGCACATGTCCCAATTACACCAAATCATTCATTAACGCAATCTCAATGCAAATCACTATGCCAAATGCTGGTCGATGTGACCGCGTTTCGACTTTTGTCGCACAAACTAATTTCCGGCTACAGGACAAGAAGTAATTTACTCAGTTTCATTTATCTTTCTCTTTGTCTCGAACGAATTTAACTGGGACCAGCTACCAGAAATTATGGTCCAGCTTTGGACCAAATAGCCATAACGTAATACGGTTAATGTATATAGAGATTTGATGCCGGATGCAAGGGATTGAATGACTCAATTTGATGGTTTGGGCATGGTTAGATTAATTTAAGCTTTTACCTTGGGCAGAGTGGTTTGTATAGCCAAATAAAAATCGTATCCAAATCGATCATGGAATCCATTAAAATAGGGTCTTCAATTGATAATCAAAACGTTTCAGCTCAAAAATAAACTAGCTTTGCTCTGAATAATGTGCGTGAAAATTTCACGATCGGTAAATCGTGACAACATCAATCATGGAATTACAAAAAATTTTCGTTTTTCTATTTTCTGAAGTATTTTGCTAGTAATAATTAGATTTGGAATTATTGACTTGATCAGTAGAAATTTGGTGCGAAATTGTATCGCCAAAAAGAAGCATTTGCGAACTTTTTCTCGTTTTTCTCAGAATCTAGCTGCTGTAGAGGTTTAAAACACTTTTTTCCAAAATACTCAGTATAATGTGCATATGATCGTAACCATATCAGTTATGGAATCCGGACTTCCTTAACTTTCACTAACAAGACTCATTTTCTGAAAATAAAATACAGGATATGTGTAAGCTACCATCATTTATGAATTTCCTCTATTGAGAACAAGACAAGAACACTCAACAAGATCCATGATACGAAAAGTTTTTTTTCTATAAAAACCATAATCAGGAAGAAATCATCAAAATAAAGAAAATCAGAAAAATCCACAAACGGTAGATCGTAACAACATTGATTATGAAGCGATATCACAAAAGTTTGATTCAACACAACCTATGACCACCTTCTTCTAGAACTATTTCAGTGAATCATAGTCACATCAATCATGAGAACTGTTAACGAATCGACTTATTCAACAGTTTCCATTCCCAAAACAATGATACGTCTGGAACAACTCTTTTCGTATGAAAAAATTATTGTGAAACGTTGTGCGCTATAATGTTGAAATCTACAAAATTTGACCTCAAGCATTGATTTTTCAATTTACTTTTTCACAATTGCAGTTTATTAGAGTCTATTTTTTATCCATGGTTTCATGAAATAAACTTTTTGTTGTCACCACTGAGACAGTTTTCACCAGAAAATGATATGATTATAATAGAAAGATAATCACCATACACTCATTATTGGAAAAATAAGAAACGCTTGATCATAGCAATTTCAATTATGAAGACTGTCCTTATCGTTGAAGATTTTAACTAATGAGAAACTGTTTAGATATCTAGAATCATCATCGCAAAATTATACATCAATTTATACAGGGTGTCACTTAATGATATGTCATAATTTTGAGAGTTCCTGGATAAATTTTGAGTCGAAAAGGTCATATAAACTTGGGTCTAAAAAGAAATAAAAAAAAATGAAAAAAAAAAAAAAATAAAATGAAATAAAATGAAAAAATTGAAAAAAGTGTGTTGCTATACCATAATATCCTGTGGTGAGATTCAGTTCAATATTTTTTTGGAAAATGTATTTAAAACTAAAAATAAGATAGATCTCTAACACCCTGTATCTTGAAAACCAAGCATTTAAAGACCCAAGTTTATATGACCTTCTCGACTTGAAATTTATCCAGGAACTTTCCCTAAAAATTATGACATACCATCAATTAACACCCTGTATAAAACGTTGGAAATACGTTTTCACGTGTTTATTTCGAAATAACAGAATTTATTTACTTATACAACTAAAAACAATTTTTCAAATATAAAAATCGTCAATGATATGTAGGCAGCTCATGCATCATCAAACATGAACAAATGCCAAGTAAGGCAATTGTCGACAGAACAAAAAATATAATGATGTATGGCGATAAGTTTATTCATAATAGAAAAAATATATCAAAATCAAACTAACGTGAAAAATATGCCACCCTGCATATTGAAAATTGTGATGAGTGACATTCACCTCAAAATACTGACAACCATATTTTCCAATCAAATTTCAAGTCAAAATCTCAACTATTTTGGGAGTCATGCATTTTCTAATTTTGAGTTGAAAAAACGTTTTGTTCCAACTAGGCCACCCTGTATATACTGTATATAGAAAAAATAAACTGTAAAAAAAATCAATTCTTTGAATTGGAAATTGAACGAATCAAGTGGCAGAATAAAAACGGTGAATCATATCGACATCAATTGTGAAGAAAATCAATTAAACGTTGATCAATGTTTTTAAAATATTTCCAAAAATATTCCCCAGAAATCATCCATTTGATTCAGTTTTTGACACATGAAAAATAATTATATTGACAAAGTTGTTGTTCATAAATTAAAATGAAAAAAATAGAAACGGTGCATCATCTTTTGATCAATTATGAAGAATATTTGGCAAACCTCACAATTCTTCTGCACCATTGTCAAAAAATTCGTTATGAATAATTATAAATTTATTTGAGCAATCGTGGGGGTGAAAAGTTATTTCAGAAAAAAATGTCTTTCCAATTTTTTTTTGTTGAAATTCCTTACTCAACATGGAGTTGAGTTATTTTCGATCAATCCATTTCACATACGGTTAAGTTAAAGTGAGCTGCTCTATCCAAAATCAATGAACAGGTAAAATTAACAAGTCACTTATCCGGGTGATTTATAACGTACAATTATATTTTTTTTTAACTTTTCACCTGATGAATGAAATCAATTTCCCTGGCAGATAAATCAGGTGAGTTGAAACATTTAACCTATGTTGAAGTCCTCTGCGAGTGATTCAGTTCAACGTACGGGGAAGTTGAAGTGAGCAGCTTTATTTATCATCATTATTTTCTACACTTGATTAACAGGGAAAAATAACACCTATCTTCATCAAATGAGAATATATATTTTTTTATCCGTTGACTTAAATACGATTCTATTTGCGCGTTAAACTAATTATCACTTATATCATTGATAACAAATACCCATGCGAGTGATCTATATCAAACAACTATAAGAAAAATTTTCTCTTTAACTGTTGACTGAAATTAATCACTATTAACTCATTTATAAAGTCAAGGAAATCAAAACATTCAGGTACTTCCACCTTTGCGGGTGGTAATTAAAAAAAATATTTTTTTATCACTTACTTATTTTATCGACAATGAATGAAGGTACAGGGAAAAATTGATGATGTAATTTTCACATCATTCCTTCAATTGTTATCTTTGAGTCACTTTTTGATAAAGGGAAATTTTATAATTTATCACCCCGTATAGAATTTACCACATTGATTTTGCAAAATGTTGATACACAGGGTGAAAGCAGATGGTTGTAGTGTCAATAAATTGTTTTAATTTTGAAAATCGGTTTTTTTTGAGGTCATGAAATTTTTTTGAAAATAAGCCATTTTTTGAGGGGGAATTAGACATATTATGTTAATGAATCACCCTGTATAAAACTGTCAATAGTGATTTTTCCAAATAATGTAAACATACATGGTGATAGCGGATCGTTGTAGCCTCAATATATTTTTGTTATTTTAAAAATCGGTTAATTTTTGAGGTGGTGTTGAATTTTCGAATATGTTTTGATGTTCAAAAGGCAAAAGTGACAAATGAAATAGAACGAAAAACGGTTGATCATATCAACATAAGATGGTTTGATAATTTTTTTTTTTCAAAAATAATCAATTTATCCGATGTGAACATTTTTCTACACATACAAATTGTATTTATGGAAAACTGCCAGGGTAGAAGAAAATAGAAACGGTTAATCATAGCAACATCTATTATGGGGGCTCTTCATGATACCTTAAAAATCAATTTTTGAGTTGAGTTTTTTGATGAATCACTCGATTTGAACGTGAGACGACTTTCTTTTTCTTAAAAAATGTATACGATAGAATCAATCACAAAAACACCACTTTCTGACAAATCATATAATAAAAAGCAAAAATATGAACAAATTATAAACGGCTGATCATAATCACATGAATTATGAAAATTGAGAGAAGTTTTTCAGCGGAATTGAAAAATAATAAATTGTTTTTTCATGCGACTTTTTCCATCAATTGAAGAAAAACCCGAATAAAACCACATTGGATAGGTTATTTGGATGCAAGAAAACTTTCCACATAAAAAAACCAACAAATAGAGCACGTCCAGTGACCAGTCAATTTCAAATCGATAAAGACCATCCAACCGAACTCATTGCAACACAATTGTATGTTTGCAGGAGCACGTTTTTCGGCGGTTCAGGTTACACGCAAACACATTTGTGTATTCATCCGAGACGACAATTCCGTGATGTACATATGGAAATAATGGCCGAGGTGGCCACCATTAAATAGTAATTTATCAAGTCACATGAGAAACAGTTTAAACTTTAATTAGTCGGTGCAATTTGCCCTGAAAGCCATAACTCAAACTGGGGACAAACTACGAATTGGACGACGTAGTCGAAAACGAACGTCTGACTAATATGTTTTGGAACTTTAAGTGGACAACGGCGATCCAAGTTTGTCCTGTGAGTCAATTAGAGAGCTTCCTCTGCTTGTTATAGCACATCATCAGTTTGATGGTAAGTAAGCTGAATAGAGCAACTGATTTTTTATTTGTCGACTTCCCATGCCATCGCTCTCTTATTACGCGCGTCATGAAAACACTTACTGGAAAAAATGTTGAAGACACTTGCACATCATTTTTTTTTGCTGAGAGGCTTATTTTCAAAATATTCTGCGAAAAATAAGGCGGGGACTGTGATCTACTGATGTGCCATCATCATCACCTTCACATAAGTCCCTGAATACAGAGTGTCTGGAAATAACGTCCGAATAATTAAAGGGGTGACTCTACATTAGAAAATGAGATTAACACATTACTACGATGGAGGTTATTGATAGTCGAGAGCTATAACCTAAGTTCAAGTGTTGACAAGTGTTTTATTCCTTCAGGGTATGTGAAGGGCGCAAAAAATACAGCAAATTTCCTCATCTTTTCATTGGATGTAGGCTCGTTCCATTATCCACGGAAGATTTTGAGTTATTGAAGAAAAACTGGGAAGACTACATTGGACGTTATTGGTTGTCGAAAGCTGTAACCCAGATCTAAGTATTGACAAGGGTTTTTCCCTAAGGTTTGTTAAGGGCGCAAACCATGTAGAATACAGCAAATTCCCTTCTCCTTTCAATGGATGTAGGCTTGTTCCATTCTCTTCGAGGGTTTTTGAGTCATTGGAGAAAAAATGATGTGACACATTGGACGTTATTGGTTGTCGAAAACCATAACCTAGATTTACGTGTTGACAATGGTTTTTCCCTGAAGTTTGTGAAGGGCGCAACCCATGCAAAGCACAGCAAATTTCCTCCTTTTTTTAACGGATATAGGCTCGATCCATTCATTTCAAGGGTTCTTGAGTTATTGGAGAAACAATGGGACGTTATGTGTTGGAAGCTATAACCCAGATTCAAGTGTTGACAAGGGTTTTCCCCTAGGGTTTGTGAAGGACGCAACGCATGCAATATACAGCAGATTTCCTCCTTTTTTCAACGTATGTAGGCTTATTCCATTCTCTCCAAGGATTCTTGAGTATTTGGAGACACAACGGGATGACTACATTGGACGTTATTTTTGAGCTGTCGAAAGCTTTAACCTAGATTTCTGTGTTGACAAGGGCTTTCCAGTAGAGTTTGTGAAGGGCGCAACACAAGCAAAATACAGCAGATTTCCTCCTCCTCTCAACGGATAAAGGCTCCAACCAATCTCTTCAAGGTTTCTTGAGTTATTGGAGGAACAATGGGATGACTACATTGGACGTTATGGGTTGGAAGCTATGAACTAGATTTGAGTGTCGAAAAGGGTTTTTCCCTAGGGTTTGTGAAGGACGCAACGCATGCAATATACAGCAGATTTCCTCCTTTTTTCAACGTATGTAGGCTTATTCCATTCTCTCCAAGGATTCTTGAGTATTTGGAGACACAACGGGATGACTACATTGGACGTTATTTTTGAGCTGTCGAAAGCTTTAACCTAGATTTCTGTGTTGACAAGGGCTTTCCAGTAGAGTTTGTGAAGGGCGCAACACAAGCAAAATACAGCAGATTTCCTCCTCCTCTCAACGGATAAAGGCTCGAACCAATCTCTTCAAGGTTTCTTGAGTTATTGGAGGAACAATGGGATGACTACATTGGACGTTATGGGTTGGAAGCTATGAACTAGATTTAAGTGTCGAAAAGGGTTTTTCCCTAGGGTTTGTGAAGGACGCAACGCATGCAATATACAGCAGATTTCCTCCTTTTTTCAACGTATGTAGGCTTATTCCATTCTCTCCAAGGATTCTTGAGTATTTGGAGACACAACGGGATGACTACATTGGACGTTATTTTTGAGCTGTCGAAAGCTTTAACCTAGATTTCTGTGTTGACAAGGGCTTTCCAGTAGAGTTTGTGAAGGGCGCAACACAAGCAAAATACAGCAGATTTCCTCCTCCTCTCAACGGATAAAGGCTCGAACCAATCTCTTCAAGGTTTCTTGAGTTATTGGAGGAACAATGGGATGACTACATTGGACGTTATGGGTTGGAAGCTATGAACTAGATTTAAGTGTCGAAAAGGGTTTTTCCCTAGGGTTTGTGAAGGACGCAACGCATGCAATATACAGCAGATTTCCTCCTTTTTTCAACGTATGTAGGCTTATTCCATTCTCTCCAAGGATTCTTGAGTATTTGGAGACACAACGGGATGACTACATTGGACGTTATTTTTGAGCTGTCGAAAGCTTTAACCTAGATTTCTGTGTTGACAAGGGCTTTCCAGTAGAGTTTGTGAAGGGCGCAACACAAGCAAAATACAGCAGATTTCCTCCTCCTCTCAACGGATAAAGGCTCGAACCAATCTCTTCAAGGTTTCTTGAGTTATTGGAGGAACAATGGGATGACTACATTGGACGTTATGGGTTGGAAGCTATGAACTAGATTTGAGTGTCGAAAAGGGTTTTTCCCTAGGGTTTGTGAAGGACGCAACGCATGCAATATACAGCAGATTTCCTCCTTTTTTCAACGTATGTAGGCTTATTCCATTCTCTCCAAGGATTCTTGAGTATTTGGAGACACAACGGGATGACTACATTGGACGTTATTTTTGAGCTGTCGAAAGCTTTAACCTAGATTTCTGTGTTGACAAGGGCTTTCCAGTAGAGTTTGTGAAGGGCGCAACACAAGCAAAATACAGCAGATTTCCTCCTCCTCTCAACGGATAAAGGCTCCAACCAATCTCTTCAAGGTTTCTTGAGTTATTGGAGGAACAATGGGATGACTACATTGGACGTTATGGGTTGGAAGCTATGAACTAGATTTGAGTGTCGAAAAGGGTTTTTCCCTAGGGTTTGTGAAGGACGCAACGCATGCAATATACAGCAGATTTCCTCCTTTTTTCAACGTATGTAGGCTTATTCCATTCTCTCCAAGGATTCTTGAGTATTTGGAGACACAACGGGATGACTACATTGGACGTTATTTTTGAGCTGTCGAAAGCTTTAACCTAGATTTCTGTGTTGACAAGGGCTTTCCAGTAGAGTTTGTGAAGGGCGCAACACAAGCAAAATACAGCAGATTTCCTCCTCCTCTCAACGGATAAAGGCTCGAACCAATCTCTTCAAGGTTTCTTGAGTTATTGGAGGAACAATGGGATGACTACATTGGACGTTATGGGTTGGAAGCTATGAACTAGATTTAAGTGTCGAAAAGGGTTTTTCCCTAGGGTTTGTGAAGGACGCAACGCATGCAATATACAGCAGATTTCCTCCTTTTTTCAACGTATGTAGGCTTATTCCATTCTCTCCAAGGATTCTTGAGTATTTGGAGACACAACGGGATGACTACATTGGACGTTATTTTTGAGCTGTCGAAAGCTTTAACCTAGATTTCTGTGTTGACAAGGGCTTTCCAGTAGAGTTTGTGAAGGGCGCAACACAAGCAAAATACAGCAGATTTCCTCCTCCTCTCAACGGATAAAGGCTCGAACCAATCTCTTCAAGGTTTCTTGAGTTATTGGAGGAACAATGGGATGACTACATTGGACGTTATGGGTTGGAAGCTATGAACTAGATTTGAGTGTCGAAAAGGGTTTTTCCCTAGGGTTTGTGAAGGACGCAACGCATGCAATATACAGCAGATTTCCTCCTTTTTTCAACGTATGTAGGCTTATTCCATTCTCTCCAAGGATTCTTGAGTATTTGGAGACACAACGGGATGACTACATTGGACGTTATTTTTGAGCTGTCGAAAGCTTTAACCTAGATTTCTGTGTTGACAAGGGCTTTCCAGTAGAGTTTGTGAAGGGCGCAACACAAGCAAAATACAGCAGATTTCCTCCTCCTCTCAACGGATAAAGGCTCGAACCAATCTCTTCAAGGTTTCTTGAGTTATTGGAGGAACAATGGGATGACTACATTGGACGTTATGGGTTGGAAGCTATGAACTAGATTTGAGTGTCGAAAAGGGTTTTTCCCTAGGGTTTGTGAAGGACGCAACGCATGCAATATACAGCAGATTTCCTCCTTTTTTCAACGTATGTAGGCTTATTCCATTCTCTCCAAGGATTCTTGAGTATTTGGAGACACAACGGGATGACTACATTGGACGTTATTTTTGAGCTGTCGAAAGCTTTAACCTAGATTTCTGTGTTGACAAGGGCTTTCCAGTAGAGTTTGTGAAGGGCGCAACACAAGCAAAATACAGCAGATTTCCTCCTCCTCTCAACGGATAAAGGCTCGAACCAATCTCTTCAAGGTTTCTTGAGTTATTGGAGGAACAATGGGATGACTACATTGGACGTTATGGGTTGGAAGCTATGAACTAGATTTAAGTGTCGAAAAGGGTTTTTCCCTAGGGTTTGTGAAGGACGCAACGCATGCAATATACAGCAGATTTCCTCCTTTTTTCAACGTATGTAGGCTTATTCCATTCTCTCCAAGGATTCTTGAGTATTTGGAGACACAACGGGATGACTACATTGGACGTTATTTTTGAGCTGTCGAAAGCTTTAACCTAGATTTCTGTGTTGACAAGGGCTTTCCAGTAGAGTTTGTGAAGGGCGCAACACAAGCAAAATACAGCAGATTTCCTCCTCCTCTCAACGGATAAAGGCTCGAACCAATCTCTTCAAGGTTTCTTGAGTTATTGGAGGAACAATGGGATGACTACATTGGACGTTATGGGTTGGAAGCTATGAACTAGATTTGAGTGTCGAAAAGGGTTTTTCCCTAGGGTTTGTGAAGGACGCAACGCATGCAATATACAGCAGATTTCCTCCTTTTTTCAACGTATGTAGGCTTATTCCATTCTCTCCAAGGATTCTTGAGTATTTGGAGACACAACGGGATGACTACATTGGACGTTATTTTTGAGCTGTCGAAAGCTTTAACCTAGATTTCTGTGTTGACAAGGGCTTTCCAGTAGAGTTTGTGAAGGGCGCAACACAAGCAAAATACAGCAGATTTCCTCCTCCTCTCAACGGATAAAGGCTCGAACCAATCTCTTCAAGGTTTCTTGAGTTATTGGAGGAACAATGGGATGACTACATTGGACGTTATGGGTTGGAAGCTATGAACTAGATTTAAGTGTCGAAAAGGGATTTTCCCTAGGGTTTGTGAAGGACGCAACGCATGCAATATACAGCAGATTTCCTCCTTTTTTCAACGTATGTAGGCTTATTCCATTCTCTCCAAGGATTCTTGAGTATTTGGAGACACAACGGGATGACTACATTGGACGTTATTTTTGAGCTGTCGAAAGCTTTAACCTAGATTTCTGTGTTGACAAGGGCTTTCCAGTAGAGTTTGTGAAGGGCGCAACACAAGCAAAATACAGCAGATTTCCTCCTCCTCTCAACGGATAAAGGCTCGAACCAATCTCTTCAAGGTTTCTTGAGTTATTGGAGGAACAATGGGATGACTACATTGGACGTTATGGGTTGGAAGCTATGAACTAGATTTGAATGTCGAAAAGGGTTTTTCCCTAGGGTTTGTGAAGGACGCAACGCATGCAATATACAGCAGATTTCCTCCTTTTTTCAACGTATGTAGGCTTATTCCATTCTCTCCAAGGATTCTTGAGTATTTGGAGACACAACGGGATGACTACATTGGACGTTATTTTTGAGCTGTCGAAAGCTTTAACCTAGATTTCTGTGTTGACAAGGGCTTTCCAGTAGAGTTTGTGAAGGGCGCAACACAAGCAAAATACAGCAGATTTCCTCCTCCTCTCAACGGATAAAGGCTCGAACCAATCTCTTCAAGGTTTCTTGAGTTATTGGAGGAACAATGGGATGACTACATTGGACGTTATGGGTTGGAAGCTATGAACTAGATTTAAGTGTCGAAAAGGGTTTTTCCCTAGGGTTTGTGAAGGACGCAACGCATGCAATATACAGCAGATTTCCTCCTTTTTTCAACGTATGTAGGCTTATTCCATTCTCTCCAAGGATTCTTGAGTATTTGGAGACACAACGGGATGACTACATTGGACGTTATTTTTGAGCTGTCGAAAGCTTTGACCTAGATTTCTGTGTTGACAAGGGCTTTCCAGTAGAGTTTGTGAAGGGCGCAACACAAGCAAAATACAGCAGATTTCCTCCTCCTCTCAACGGATAAAGGCTCGAACCAATCTCTTCAAGGTTTCTTGAGTTATTGGAGGAACAATGGGATGACTACATTGGACGTTATGGGTTGGAAGCTATGAACTAGATTTGAATGTCGAAAAGGGTTTTTCCCTAGGGTTTGTGAAGGACGCAACGCATGCAATATACAGCAGATTTCCTCCTTTTTTCAACGTATGTAGGCTTATTCCATTCTCTCCAAGGATTCTTGAGTATTTGGAGACACAACGGGATGACTACATTGGACGTTATTTTTGAGCTGTCGAAAGCTTTAACCTAGATTTCTGTGTTGACAAGGGCTTTCCAGTAGAGTTTGTGAAGGGCGCAACACAAGCAAAATACAGCAGATTTCCTCCTCCTCTCAACGGATAAAGGCTCGAACCAATCTCTTCAAGGTTTCTTGAGTTATTGGAGGAACAATGGGATGACTACATTGGACGTTATGGGTTGGAAGCTATGAACTAGATTTGAGTGTCGAAAAGGGTTTTTCCCTAGGGTTTGTGAAGGACGCAACGCATGCAATATACAGCAGATTTCCTCCTTTTTTCAACGTATGTAGGCTTATTCCATTCTCTCCAAGGATTCTTGAGTATTTGGAGACACAACGGGATGACTACATTGGACGTTATTTTTGAGCTGTCGAAAGCTTTAACCTAGATTTCTGTGTTGACAAGGGCTTTCCAGTAGAGTTTGTGAAGGGCGCAACACAAGCAAAATACAGCAGATTTCCTCCTCCTCTCAACGGATAAAGGCTCGAACCAATCTCTTCAAGGTTTCTTGAGTTATTGGAGGAACAATGGGATGACTACATTGGACGTTATGGGTTGGAAGCTATGAACTAGATTTGAGTGTCGAAAAGGGTTTTTCCCTAGGGTTTGTGAAGGACGCAACGCATGCAATATACAGCAGATTTCCTCCTTTTTTCAACGTATGTAGGCTTATTCCATTCTCTCCAAGGATTCTTGAGTATTTGGAGACACAACGGGATGACTACATTGGACGTTATTTTTGAGCTGTCGAAAGCTTTAACCTAGATTTCTGTGTTGACAAGGGCTTTCCAGTAGAGTCTGTGAAGGGCGCAACACAAGCAAAATACAGCAGATTTCCTCCTCCTCTCAACGGATAAAGGCTCGAACCAATCTCTTCAAGGTTTCTTGAGTTATTGGAGGAACAATGGGATGACTACATTTGACGTTATGGGTTGGAAGCTATGAACTAGATTTAAGTGTCGAAAAGGGTTTTTCCCTAGGGTTTGTGAAGGACGCAACGCATGCAATATACAGCAGATTTCCTCCTTTTTTCAACGTATGTAGGCTTATTCCATTCTCTCCAAGGATTCTTGAGTATTTGGAGACACAACGGGATGACTACATTGGACGTTATTTTTGAGCTGTCGAAAGCTTTAACCTAGATTTCTGTGTTGACAAGGGCTTTCCAGTAGAGTCTGTGAAGGGCGCAACACAAGCAAAATACAGCAGATTTCCTCCTCCTCTCAACGGATAAAGGCTCGAACCAATCTCTTCAAGGTTTCTTGAGTTATTGGAGGAACAATGGGATGACTACATTTGACGTTATGGGTTGGAAGCTATGAACTAGATTTAAGTGTCGAAAAGGGTTTTTCCCTAGGGTTTGTGAAGGACGCAACGCATGCAATATACAGCAGATTTCCTCCTTTTTTCAACGTATGTAGGCTTATTCCATTCTCTCCAAGGATTCTTGAGTATTTGGAGACACAACGGGATGACTACATTGGACGTTATTTTTGAGCTGTCGAAAGCTTTAACCTAGATTTCTGTGTTGACAAGGGCTTTCCAGTAGAGTTTGTGAAGGGCGCAACACAAGCTAAATACAGCAGATTTCCTCCTCCTCTCAACGGATAAAGGCTCGAACCAATCTCTTCAAGGTTTCTTGAGTTATTGGAGGAACAATGGGATGACTACATTGGACGTTATGGGTTGGAAGCTATGAACTAGATTTGAATGTCGAAAAGGGTTTTTTCCTAGGGTTTGTGAAGGACGCAACGCATGCAATATACAGCAGATTTCCTCCTTTTTTCAACGTATGTAGGCTTATTCCATTCTCTCCAAGGATTCTTGAGTATTTGGAGACACAACGGGATGACTACATTGGACGTTATTTTTGAGCTGTCGAAAGCTTTAACCTAGATTTCTGTGTTGACAAGGGCTTTCCAGTAGAGTTTGTGAAGGGCGCAACACAAGCAAAATACAGCAGATTTCCTCCTCCTCTCAACGGATAAAGGCTCGAACCAATCTCTTCAAGGTTTCTTGAGTTATTGGAGGAACAATGGGATGACTACATTGGACGTTATGGGTTGGAAGCTATGAACTAGATTTAAGTGTCGAAAAGGGTTTTTCCCTAGGGTTTGTGAAGGACGCAACGCATGCAATATACAGCAGATTTCCTCCTTTTTTCAACGTATGTAGGCTTATTCCATTCTCTCCAAGGATTCTTGAGTATTTGGAGACACAACGGGATGACTACATTGGACGTTATTTTTGAGCTGTCGAAAGCTTTAACCTAGATTTCTGTGTTGACAAGGGCTTTCCAGTAGAGTTTGTGAAGGGCGCAACACAAGCAAAATACAGCAGATTTCCTCCTCCTCTCAACGGATAAAGGCTCGAACCAATCTCTTCAAGGTTTCTTGAGTTATTGGAGGAACAATGGGATGACTACATTGGACGTTATGGGTTGGAAGCTATGAACTAGATTTGAATGTCGAAAAGGGTTTTTCCCTAGGGTTTGTGAAGGACGCAACGCATGCAATATACAGCAGATTTCCTCCTTTTTTCAACGTATGTAGGCTTATTCCATTCTCTCCAAGGATTCTTGAGTATTTGGAGACACAACGGGATGACTACATTGGACGTTATTTTTGAGCTGTCGAAAGCTTTAACCTAGATTTCTGTGTTGACAAGGGCTTTCCAGTAGGATTTGTGAAGGGCGCAACACAAGCAAAATACAGCAAATTTCCTCCTCCTTTCAACGGATGTAGGCTCGATCCATTCTCTTCAAGGGTTTTTGAGTTGATGGAGAAACAATGGGATGACTACATTGGACATTAAGGATTGGAAGCTATAACCTAGATTTGAGTGACGGAAAGGGTTTTTCCCTAGGGTTTGTGAAGGACGCAACCCATGCAATATACAGCAAATTTTTTCCTCTTTTCAACGTATGTAGACTCAATCCCTTGTCTCCGAGGGTTCTTGAGTTATTAGAGAAACAATGGGATGACTACATTAAACGTTATAAGTTGTCGAAAGCTATAACCTAGATTTAAGTTGACAAGGGCTTTCCACTAGGGTTTGTGAAGGGCGCAACACAAGCAAAATACAGGAAATCTCCTCCTTTTTTCAAAGGATGTAGGCTCGATCCATTCTCTTCAAGGGATTTTGAGTTAATGGAAAAACAATGGGATGACCACATTGGACGTATTGGACGTTATTGGTTGTCGAGAGTTATCACCTGGATTTAAGTTAGGGCGCAACACAAGCAAAATACAGCAAATTTCCTTCCTCTTTTGACGGATGTAGGCTCGATTCATTCTCTTCAAGGGTTTTTGAGTTGATGGACAAACAAAAAAAAACACTCCTAGGTTTTGTGAAGGGCGCAACACATGCAAAAAACAGAAAATATCCTTCTCCTTTCAAAGGATGTAGGCTGGATCCATTCTCTCCAAGAGTTTTTGAATTAATGGAAAAACAACGGGATGTGTTAACAAGGGTTTTCATCTAGGGTTTATAAAGGGCGCAACCCATGCAGACTTTAGCAAATTTCCTCTTCCTTTCAACGCATGTGGGCTTGATACATTTTTTCCAAGGGTTTTAAAGTTATTGGAGAAACAATGTGATGACCACAATGGACGTTATTGGTTGTCGGAAGCTATAACCTAGATTTGAGTTTTGAGAAGGGTTTTCTCCTAGGTTTTGTAAAGGGCGCAACACATGCAAAATACAGCAAATATCCTCCTCCCTTCAACGGATGTAGGCTGGATCCATTCTCTTCAAGAGTTTTTGAATCAATGGAGAAACAATGGGATCATTACATTGGACGTTATTGATTGTCGAAAGCTTCAACCTAGATTTAAATGTTGACAAGGGTTTTCTTCTAGGATTTATCATGGGCGCAACTCATGCAGACTTTAGCAAATTTCCTCCTCCTTTCAACGCATGTAGGCTTGATACTTTCTTTCCAAGGGTTTTCGAGTTATTGGAGAAACAATGGGATGACTACATTGGACGTTATTGGTTGTCGGTAGCTATAACCTAGATTTGAGTGTTGACAAGTGTTTTCTCCTAGGTTTTGTGAAGGGCGCAACACATGCAAAATACAGCAAACATCCTTTTCCTTTCAACGGATGTAGGCTGGATCCAAGAGATTCTGAATTAATGGAAAAACAACGGGATCACTACATTGGACGTTATTGATTGTCGAAAGCTTCCACCTAGATTTAAGTGTTGACAAGGGTTTTCTCCTAGGGTTTATCAAGGGCGCAACCCATGCAGACTTTAGGAAATTTCCTTCTCTTTTCAACGTATGTAAGCTTGATTCATTCTCTCTAAGGGTTTTTGAGTTATTGGAGAAACAATGGGACTACTACATTGTACGTTATTGGTTGTCGGAAGCTATAACATATATTTGAGTGTTGTCAAGGTTTTTCGAAAAGGGCGAAGGACGCAACCCATTGAATACAGCAAATGTCCTCCTCTCTTTGACGGTTGCAGGCTCGTTCCATTTTCTTCAAGGGTTTCCGGGTTATTGGAGAATAAATGGGACCCGGATTCAAGACTTGACAAGGGTTTTCCCCTAGTTTTTGTGAACGGCGCAACCCATGCAGAATAAAGCAAATTTCCCCCTGTTTCCAATAGATGTGGGCTACTTCCATTCTCTCCAAGGGTTTCTGAGTTATTGGAGAAAAAATTTGATGACTACATTGGACGTTATTGGTTGTCAAAAGCTAGACTCTAGATTCAAGGGGTTTGAGAAGGGCGCAACCCGTGCAAAATACAGCAAATGTTCTTCTCTTTTCTATGGATTCAGGCTAGTTCCATTCTCTTCAAAGTTTTTGAGTGATTGAAGAAAAAATGGGATGCAGAAACAAATTCATTGTCTGAAAAAAATTTTCATGTGATTTTTTTGTAAAGCAGCTTGTTCTTCAAATATCAAGAAAAAACTAAAGTGATGACAGTGACCATCCATTTCATCATCTATCGACGAGTGGACTCAACGTCTCCTCACTTCTTTACTATAAGAGTTACAAGAAAATGTTCAAAATAAAAGTTGAAGAGAATTTTATGTTCTTCAAAACATGATTTTAGTGATTTTTTAGCAAAGTCGTTGGTTTTTTAAATATTTGGAAAAATCTAAGTAAACGACAGCGTCGCCGATGTCTTGAATTTCAACCTTACAGTTTAAGTAATATTGAAAAAAAAAACACGCTGTCAACAACATTAAAACTTCTGCAGAGTTATTGAGGACGATGTAAGTATTTCTAATTAGGAATTTGGTCTGCTGTCAATACGATTTCATCGATAATTTCATATATTTTATCGTTTCGATTGAGGACACGAAGAGTTCGGAGCCGAACCAAAAGAATACAGTCTGTTGTCAATGTCCTGTTTATTATATCCGATGAATCTAATTCTGTTATGTTCAAGCTAGAAAGCATCATTTTTTCATGCAATTTTTAAGTAGTTCTCTGGAAAAAGAAGATTACGTTGGTTCTAACTTATAACAAACATAATCGCATTTTTGCTAATCAACTAAATTGCGCCAACAAAGAACATCAAAACACCTCAAGAAACATTATCTGCTTGACTCCCAGCATAATGTTTAATGCATGATCTTCCACGAACAAAGTCGTAAGCGGCTTATATTTCATGTTTGACAAGGCCAAAAGTCCAAAACAAAGTCAGCCATCAGGGGTCCCTAACCATTAGTAGTGTTCAGATAAAATGCGACAAGATTGTCGACTTTGGGCCTTTTTGCCACGAACCTATTATTCACTTGGAAAATTGGGGAATTAAATTCAACTTTCGCGAATGTTTGTACATTAAGGAAATTTAGGCTGAGAAAAAGAGACATCAGGAGACGATTAGCAGTTTTTGGTAACGCAATTTAGTTTCCATCAGCGGCAAGAATTTATTGCATCTCAGTTGATAATCAACAAGCCGACGAATCTAAATAATCTTGTGTAATAAGAAATTTAACAGCGGCAATAAATCTGAGTTGATTGGATTTTGATGGGTCGATTTGTGAAGGCTAATGAAATGCTGGGATGGTTGGGGAGTTCTTTATAGGTGGTCATACGGTATGATGAGAACAACAATTTACAATTATTATTACACACAACTCCTCAAAAAAAGTTGTTTTCAGGTTGATTGTCTACAACACTCGTCTGAGTAATTTTCTCTTAGAGACATCGTTTAAAGTGAAAACAAAATATAATCATCACAGAACCCTTACATCCGTGAGCTTATGAAAGATTTTGCAGTGATTTTGAAGTCGATTTCTTGAGTTCAAAGTTTTTTTCAATCATACTATTCAGTCGTGCGAAAACAACACAAAATCTTGATTTCTATCCATGATTGCTAAGATTTCGCAGACATTTTCAAGGGTCTTGAAAAAGATTTCTTGTTTTTTGCAAAGTGTTTTCAACTGATTTACGATTTTCATGAGAAAACCTCACAAAACCTTGATTTTTATACGTGATTGCTGAGATTTGACAGACATTTCCAAGGATTTTTGAGGCAACTTCTTGTTTTTCTGGGAAGCTGCTCTAACCAACTCACAACTTTCGTGGAAAACTCGCAAAACCTTGATTCTTATCCATGATTGCTAAGATTTCGCAGACACTTTTAGGAATTTTGGTCACGATTTTTTGTTTTTCGTATTTTTTTAACCAATTTCGTGGAAAAATCTCACAAAACTTTGTCTTTTATAGGTTATTGCT
This sequence comes from Orchestes rusci, assembly GCA_958502075.1. NCBI lineage: Eukaryota > Metazoa > Arthropoda > Insecta > Coleoptera > Curculionidae > Orchestes > Orchestes rusci. The sequence continues at coordinate 32,954,835 of OY293307.1, forward strand.
GAGATTTCGCAGACTTTGGGATACAATTCTGCTTTTCCTAATCTTGGTAAAAAAAAAAATTCAACTATTTTTTTCGTGTGGAAACCTTACAAAACCTTGATATTCATCCGTGATTGCTAAGATTAGGCTGACATTTTCAGGAATTTTGTTTTTGCAAAGCTTTCTCCAATTGATTCATGATTTTTGAGCAAAAAACTCACTTGATTTTAATTTCTATCCATGATTGCCAAAATTTCGCAAATATTTCCACATATTTTGAAGGCGATTTCTCATCTACGCAAAGTTTTTCCAAATAATGTACGATTTTCGTTCAAAGTTATCACAAAACTTTGATTTCTATCCATGATTGCCAAGATTTCGCAGACATTTTCGGGGGTCTTGGAAGAGATTTCTTGTTTTTTGAAAATCTTCCAACTAATTCATGATCTTTGTGTGAAAACCTTACTAAATTTCAATTTCCATGTGATTGCTAGCTTTCTTGTTTTTCCCAAAGTATTTTTAACTAATTTACGATTTTCGTGAAACAACCTCACTAAACCTTGATTTTTGTTCTTGATTGAGATTTGGCAGATATTTACAAGGATTTTTAAGGCAACTTCTTGTTTTTCTGGGAAACTGCTTTAAACAACTCACAACTTTTGTGAAAAACTCACAAAACCCTGATTCTTATCCATGATTTCTGAGATCGCTGACACTTTTGGTAATTTTGGATACGATTTCTTGTTTTTCGCATTTTTTTAACTAACCAACGATTACAAACCTCACAAAACTATGTGTTTTTATCGGTGATTGCTGGAATTTCGCAGAAATTTTCAAAGACTGAATACGATTTTCTATTTTTCCTAAAATCTGTTTATAAAAATTTAATGATTACTTACAAAACCTTGATATTCATCCATGATTGCTGAGATTATGCCGACATTTTCAGGAATTTTTGAGACCATTTCTTGTTTTTGCAAAGCTCTTTTCAAGTGATTCACGATTTTCGTGCGAAAAACAAAAATCCTAAATTTCAATTCCTATCCATGATTGCAAAAATTTCGCAAATATTTTCAGATATTTTGAAGGCGATTTCTTATCTTTGCAAAGTTTTTTCAACTAATTTACGATTTCGTGTGATATCGCAAAACCTTGATTTTTATCAATGATTGCTAAGATTTCGCAAAAAATTTCTGGTATTTTGGAGACAACTTTTTGTTTCTAAAGCTCTTTGTCACGGTTTTTGACAAAAAAAAATCACTTACCCTGATTTTTATCCGTGATGGCTGAGATTTCGCAGACTTTTTTAAGTATTTTTGAGTCAACTTTTTCTTTCTTGAAAAGCTGCTTTAACAATCACAACTATTTTCGTGGAAAAACCTCACAAAACCTCCATTTTACCGTGATTGCGGAGCTTTTGCTGAACTTTTGGGAACGATTTCTTGTTTTATTTTGGTGCAGAAACGTCACAAAATTTGAAATTTCATACGTGATTGATGAGATTTCTCAGTCATTTACAAAGATTTTGAAGACGATTTCTGTTTTTTGCAAAGTTTTTCCAACTACTTCACGATCTCTGTGCGAAAACATCACAAAACCTTGATTATTATCCGTGATTGCTGAGAATTCAAAGACATTTATAAAGGAGCGATTTCTTGTTTGTCACATTTTTTTGACTAATCAACGATTTTGGTGCAAAAACCTCACAAAACTTTGTCTTTTATCGGTGATTGCTGGCTTTCGCAGACATTTTTAGAGAACATGGGTACATGGTGAAAATTTCTTGATTTTGCAAAGCTTTTTTCAAGTGATTCACGATTTTCGTGCGGAAAACAAAAATCCTAAATTTAACAAATTCTATCCATGATTGCCAAGATTTCGCAAATATTCCCAGATATTTTGAAGGCGATTTCTTATATATCGCAAAACCTTGATGTTCATCAATGATTGCTAAGATTTCGCAGACATTTTCAGGTATTCTGTAAACAACTTTTTGTTTCTAAAGCTTTTTGTCACGATTTTTGACAAAGAAAACTCACTAACCTTGATTTTTATCCGTGATTGCTGAGATTTCGCAAAAATTTTCAAGAATTTTGAAGTCGATTTTTTCTTTCTTGCAAAGCTGCTTAAACAATCACAACGATTTTCGTGGGAACACCTTTCGAACCCCCCATTTTACCGTGATTGCGGAACCCTTGCTGAACTTTTGGATATGATTTCTTGTTTTTCACAAAGTTTTTATAACTAATTTCGTATTTTGGAAACTTCACAAAATTTGAAATTTTATCCGTGATTGATAAGATTTCGCAGTCATTTACAAAGATTTTGAAGACGATTTTTGTTTTTTGCAAAGTGTTTCTAACTATTTCACGATTTCCGTTCAAAAATCACACAAAACTTGATTTTTATTCGTGATTGCTGAGATTTCGAAAACATTTCTAGAGACTGGAGCAATTTCTTGTTTTTCGCTTTTTTTCAACTAATTCCTGATTTCCAAGTAAAAACCCCTCACAACCTTGATTTTAATCCTTGATCAATAAGATTGCAAAAACAAGAAAATAGATTTTCGTGCGAAGACCTCAAAAAACCTTGATATTTATTCGTGATTGCCAAGATTTCGCAGACATTTTCAGAGACTTTGGAAACGATTTTTCCGCGAGAGCCTCACTAAATTTAAATTTTTAACCATGATTGCCAAGATTTCGCAGATATTTTCCTAGATTTCAGTAGCGATTTCTTATTTTTTGGAAAGTTATTTTGACCAACCTTCATTTTTCGTGTAAAAATCTTACTGAACCCCCTGTTTACCGCGAATGCGAAAATTTCACATAGATTTCCAGAAACTGTGCGGGCAACTCTTTGTTTTACGCAATTTTTTTCAACTTATTAACGATTTTTGAGCAACATCATCATAGAATTTCATTTCTTCCGTGTTGCTAAGAATTCGCATTTTCAGAAATCTTGAAGGCAATTTCTTGTTTTTTGCAAAGTTTTTGAACTTACATATTCACTACTCCCGTTCGAAAACCTCACGATACCCTGATTTTTATCCGTGATTGTCAAGATTAAAGAGATTAATGAGATGATATCCTGTTTCATGCAAGGTTTTTCAACAATTTACGATTTTAGTGCGAAAACCCTGATAAATTTTGATTTTCAACCGCCAAGATTTCTCAGATTTTTTCAAAGATTTTAAGGCGATTTCTTGTTTTTCGTGAAGTCATTTTAACCAACTTACAGTTTTCGTGTAAAAATCTCACCAACGTCCCATATTTAACCGCGATTGCGGGTATTTCACATAGATTTTGAGAAACTGTTGAGGTAACTTATGGTTCCACGCGTTTAAGAGATTCTGGAGAGAATTTCTTTTGTTTTTCGGAAAGTTTGTCACCGACTCACAACTTTCGAGGGGAAAATTTCACAAGGCCTTAATTTTTTATCATAATTATGGAGATTTCAATCAGGATTTTTGATTTTTCGCAAAGTTTTTCTCAATTTATCAACGATTTTCGTGCAAAAACATCACAAAACGTTGATTTTTGCCTGTGATTGCTGAGATTTCGCACACATCTTTGAAGGCATTCTGGATGATCACTTTTTTAGATTTTCGAGCGAAGAAATCACAAAATTCAAATTTCTATCCGAGATTGCTGAGATTGAGCAGACATTTTACGAGAGCTTGGGGGCGATTTCTTGTCAATCGCAAAGTTTTGGCCAATTCACGATTTTTGTGAGAAAAAAATCACAAAAAAATGATTTTTATCCGTTATTGCTTATATTTCGCAAATATTTTTTTTAATTTTTGAAGCGATTTCTTGTTTTTCACAAAGTTTTTTCAACCAACTCAAAATCGCGTGATAACCTCACAAAACCTCCATATGTTACTGTGATTGCGGAAACTTCGCAGACCAACTTTGCCAGCAATTATATCAAAAACCGTAACTCCAATGAAAAAAATCTTCAGATAGAAGTTGTTCACTGGTTGATTGTCAACAATATTCATCTGAACAAATTTTATCTTGGAGGCACTACTTCCAAGATATCCTGACAAGTCTACACTAATTGGTCATTAAGCATCATGTCGTCAGACAAATTTTAACATACATCATTTCAGAAACGATAACTCAATTCTGAAAACTCTTTACATAAAAGTTGTTCTCTGGTTAATTATCCACAAGATTTATCTGAACAAATTTTGTCTCGGAGGCACTTCTTTCAAGATATCCTCACAAGTCTACACTACTTGGATATAAAGCATCATGTCGTCAGACAAATTTTAATATACATCATTTCAGAAACGATAACTCAAATACCAAAACTCTTTAATTAAAAGTTGTTCTCTGGTTAATTATCCACAAGATTTCTCTGAACAAATTTTGTCTCGGAGGTACTACTCTCAAGATATCCTCACAAGTCTACACTACTTGGTTATAAAGCATCCTATCGTCAGACAAACTTTAACATACATTATTTCAGAAACGATAACTCAAATACCAAAACACTTCAAATAAAAGTTGTTCTCTGGTTAATTATCCACAAGATTTATCTGAACAAATTTTGTCTCGGAGGTACTTCTTTCAAGATATCCTCACAAGTCTACACTACTTGGATATAAAGCATCATGTCGTCAGACAAATTTTAATATACATCATTTCAGAAACGATAACTCAAATACCAAAACCCTTTGATTAAAAGTTGTTCTCTGGTTAATTATCCACAAGATTTATCTGAACAAATTTTGTCTCGGAGGTACTACGCTCAAGATATCCTCACAAGTCTACACTACTTGGTTATAAAGCATCCTGTCGTCAGACAAACTTTAACATACATCATTTCAGAAACGATAACTCAATTCTGAAAACTCTTCAAATAAAAGTTGTTCTCTGGTTAATTATCCACAAGATTTAACATAACAAATTTTGTCTTGGAGGTACTACTCTCAAGATATCCTCACAAGTCTACACTACTTGGTTGTAAAGCATCCTGTCGTCAGACAAACTTTAACATACATCATTTCAGAAACGATAACTCAATTCTGAAAACTCTTCAAATAAAAGTTGTTCTCTGGTTAATTATCCACAAGATTTAACATAACAAATTTTGTCTTGGAGGTACTACGCTCAAGATATCCTCACAAGTCTACACTACTTGGTTATAAAGCATCCTGTCGTCAGACAAACTTTAACATACATCATTTCAGAAACGATAACTCAATTCTGAAAACTCTTCAAATAAAAGTTGTTCTCTGGTTAATTATCCACAAGATTTAACATAACAAATTTTGTCTTGGAGGTACTACTCTCAAGATATCCTCACAAGTCTACACTACTTGGATATAAAGCATCATGTCGTCAGACAAATTTTAATAAACATCATTTCAGAAACGATAACTCAAATACCAAAACTCTTTGATTAAAAGTTGTTCTCTGGTTAATTATCCACAAGATTTATCTGAACAAATTTTGTCTCGGAGGTACTACGCTCAAGATATCCTCACAAGTCTACACTACTTGGTTATAAAGCATCCTGTCGTCAGACAAACTTTAACATACATCATTTCAGAAACGATAACTCAATTCTGAAAACTCTTCAAATAAAAGTTGTTCTCTGGTTAATTATCCACAAGATTTAACATAACAAATTTTGTCTTGGAGGTACTACTCTCAAGATATCCTCACAAGTCTACACTACTTGGTTGTAAAGCATCCTGTCGTCAGACAAACTTTAACATACATCATTTCAGAAACGATAACTCAATTTTGAAAACTCTTCAAATAAAAGTTGTTCTCTGGTTAATTATCCACAAGATTTAACATAACAAATTTTGTCTTGGAGGTACTACTCTCAAGATATCCTCACAAGTCTACACTACTTGGTTGTAAAGCATCCTGTCGTCAGACAAACTTTAACATACATTATTTTAGAAACGATAACTCAAATCCAAAAACTCTTCATATAAAAGTTGTTTGCTGGTTGATTATTCACAAGATTTATTTGAACAAATTTTGTCTCGGAGGTACTTCTTCCAAGATATTCTCACAAGTCTACACTACTTGGATATAAAGCATCATGTCGTTAGACAAATTTTAACATACTTTATTTCAGAAACGATAACTCAAATTCGAAAACTCTTCAAATAAAAGTTGTTCTCTGGTTGATTATCCACAAGATTTAATTGAACAAATTTTGTCTCGGAGGAACGACTTTCAAGATATCCTCACAAGTCCATACTACTTGGTCAGACGAGATGATGTCGTCAAGCCAATCTCAATATCATTTATTAAAGAAATCATAACCCTCATCAGAAAACTTTTGGTGTAAACATTTTTTTCTGGTTGATTTTCTACAAGATTTATTTGAACAAATAATATTTTCTCAAATTCACTACTTTCAAGACAACTTCACGAGTCTAGACTACCTGGTTATAAGGCATAATGTCGTCAAACAAATTTCAATATCATTATTTATACAGAAAAAATATAAATGAAAAGACAGATGGCAGATGATTATTTTTGTAATCAAATCATTTATTATTATTCAAAATACAAATACAATTCTTGACGTTCTCAATCAGCGTTTAAAAGAATCACCGATAAAATATTTGTACAAAAACCGCATCCAATTTATCAATAGACAAATATTTGAATGACAAATGAAAATGCCACATTCGATGAAAAACGTCCGCGTGATTCGGCTAATCGTCGTTTTTAATTATTGTCGATCGTGAATATTCGCTATTTACACAGCATTAGACGTTTCGTATCACATCCGGTCGAATTTCCGATAATGTGATTATTATTGATAAATGCGAAAAGTCATATATCTTTCAGCAGTTTTGACAGACTATTAACTGAAATTGCAGCCAAATTGCATCAATTTAGCTCGTTGAAGTGGCAAGGTAATAGCCACCTATTTGCGCGAAATAATGACTTTTGTGATTTTCAAGTATCATTTACAGCTGTTGCCTCGTTTCGATTCAACAAGGAGAAAATTGGAACCTTGAGTTTGAAATTATCAAGTTTTTTCTTTTTATTCGGAGATTGATGCGATGAAATTTATACTTTCCGAAATAATTCACAAACGAGCAATCAGTTTTAGAAAATTGGAAACAATGTCTCATTTTCAATTCCAATTTTTTATAATATTATAATATTTTTCCGCTATAGAAAACACTGTTCAGTTTTAATTTATTTATTTCAAGGCACTATGTACAGCACTCACTATTTACAAACAATTTATATTGCAATCGTAGCGTATTTATGTTTCAACGATTTATATTTCGCGGCTAATCGATAACTATTCCACTTCAAATGGCGGACATCATTATATACCCTTCTCGCTGAAACTGCCCAAATACCGCCGCATTGTATAGAACTCTGTGGAATATAGTTGAAATCCGCTCCGCCCTCTGGTTTCGCTAGAATGTACCAGTCCTGGTCCTGGCGCATTCACCAACACCGCTAAACACATGTTTCAACACCGATAAAAAATAAATTATTCCTTTCAACTTTGAAGAGTTAAATCTTTTAAATAGCTTAATTAAAACATTGTTGGCATTATTCATTCTATAATGTATAGCACATCGTTACGGTTTAGTCCAAAAGCAATGCTCTACAAATTACGATAATTACCATAAACGCGCGATCACAAATTAATCGATATCTTCATAACAACTGTTTATCGCATTCGAATTAAAGCCGTTGCTATATGAACTAGAGCTGGGGAATTGGATAGAGAATGTATGGATTATTTGAGCTTTCATCACCATAGAGAAAATCTCATTTAATTGGATTATAGCGGTACCAGTTTTGTGGTAATTTCACAATCATCACGCCACTGGACTGATTAAATGAAAAAAAGTCGGTTTTATGTAGGAAACTAATTCAATTCACGCCACTGGAACAATTTTGAGGAAATTTTAATTTTTAAATAGAACGTGGAATTTCCTTCACAACGAGTGGTCACATGAAATGATTTACTAGATGACGTGAGGGATGAGGTTATTTTGTAATCAGCACGCCACTGGACAAGTTACACAAAAAATGTCTGTTTAATGCAATTTTGAAAAAATGTATATTTGATTAAAAAGCACACCACTGGACTAGTTTATTAAAAAACGCCGATTTTATGTAGGAAGATGAATTCCGGCAGATTTTTCTCATAAATCTCTGCTAAAACCTGATTAAATCAATAATAAAACAACAATTGTCCTGGTTATGACTACGCCACTGGACCCATTTTGGAAAAAGTAATATTTTTGAATGATACGTGATATTTTCTTTACCAAGAGTGTTTACATGATATGATTTGATGAATAAATCATGGAATGACATTGTTTTGTAACCAGCACGCCACTGGACTTGATCAACAAATATCGTCAGTTTAATATGAAAAGATAAATTTTGACAGATTTTCTTGATTATTTGTCTCAAGAAGTTGATTGAATTGATCAGAATCTGGTCCTAACTACGCCACTGAACCAGTTTTTCTTTTTTTAAATATATTTTTGAATAGAACGCGATATTTGCTTCACTATAAGTGGTCACATGATAATAATTTGATTCAATGGAGAAAGTATGTAAAAAACAGACAGTGGTATGGTAGAAAAATTAATTGAAGTGGATATTTCCGATGAATTGTCGTAAAAATCTTGATTGAATGGTTCAGGTAACAGCATTTTCTCACGGTCCTTACTACGCCAATGACACAATTTTGAAAAAAAAAATCAAATAAAATTTGAAAATTTCTTTTTGAGATTGTTCTCTGGCCACTGGACTAGTTTAACAAAAAACATCAGTTTTATGTAAAAAGATGAGTTTTGGCAAATTTTCTTGATAAATTTTCGCAAAAACTTGATTAAACTCATAAGAAAACAATATTTGTCCCGGTCCTAACTACGCCACTGTACACATTTTGAGAAAAAGTATATTTTTGAATAGTACGTGATATTTTCTTCACTTCGAGTGGTCACGTGCACATGATATGATTTATTGAAGATGAGATTGTTTTGTTACCAGCACGCCACTGAACTAGTTTCACAAAAACGTTGGTTTTATGTAAAAAGATAAATTTTGCCAGATTTTCCTGATGGATTGCCACAAAAACTTGATAAAATGACTAGGAAACAACATTTGCCGCGGTTTTGACTACGCCACTGACCAATTTTCAAAACATATATATTTTTGAATTGAATAGTGCGTGAAATTTGCTTTGTTATGAGTGGTCACATGATATGATTTAATGAGAAAATATGGAATGAGATTGTGTTGTAACAAGCACGCCACTGGACTAGCTCAACAAGAAACGTCGATTTTGTGCAGGAAGATTGATTTTTGCCAAATCACCTCATTCATGTCCGTGCATACTTGACATACATCGATCAATCAATATAAAATAACATTTTTCCTGCTCCTAACCACGTCACTAGACCAATCTTGAAAAAAAAATATTCTCGAACAAAACGTGAAATTTTCTTTACTTCGAGTGATCACATGATATAATTCAATTAAAAAATTTTGAGATTAGGTTTATCTCTGATAAGCACGTCACTGGATCGATTTGACAAAAAATGTGGGTTCAATGTGAGCAGACCAATTTTCGCAGATTATTTTATAAATCGTCAACAAAATATACTAGAAAACAATATTCAGCTGGTCCTAGGTACGCCACTGGATAAATTTTGAAAAAATGCATATCATCAAATGAGGCATGAAGTTTTCTTTAATACGATATGATTTAATGGAGGGTAAGCTTCAGCAGCTTTCTCACGAGCTTCCGCAATATAATCAGATCCAGCTTCAACAACAACTGTTCCATAGCTTTTGTCCTTGAACTATTGTTACTACCTTTTCCAACTTGGAAGTCTCAGTTTCTTGGTCCAAGTAAACGGTTTCTCTTCTTCGTCTGATTTCTTCATGTTCTTATATTCAGCTAATAGCATTAGACATTCTCTTCAACATCAACCAGAACCTCTCTAAAGTGAAAAATTTGTCATCGGTTAGAGTGGTGATCGCTATTTCTATTCTGAAACTTCATAATTTTTTACACTTCCAGGTCGAAATGACGCATCCATGGAAGAAAATCATAATTTGTGCTTTTGGTGCTTTCCAATAAGAGGTGTCATCTACTGAAGAATAGCTTTCCTTCTCAGCCTTCAACCTTGTTTTTCTCCAATTTGCTTCAAACACCAGCTTGCAAAGCAGATGAACATCTTCCAGCACCATCAATGGAACAACTGCTTTGAGAGAATCTCCAGCCCTTGGCAACTCTGCAAACGGTCCTGGACCTACACAGAAGCTGTCTGATATGGCCTTGCAGCTCCGTAAGCTTATCGCAGCACTGTGCTCCGATCCTGCATCACGTGAAAACCTTGAAATACCCACAGGAGTAAACCACCCCATTTAGTGATTATAATCTCTCAGTTCTGATACTGGAGCACATGCTGGGTTGTTGCCTTGATTCACCAAATACAGTAAGAGTCAGCCACTTGAATCCAGTTATTCACCAAATCAGAAACATTAATTAGTCACGTTTGATGCCTCACAATAGTCTAAAGTATGTTCAGTGTCTTATCAAGCATGTCTGCTTGCCAGAAGTAGACCATCAATTATTCTGGATTCAATTTGTTTCCATTTATCACCAGTGGCACGTGCGTGACTTTGGAAGATTGGCCAGATTAAGATATAGCGTTGTATAAAGTTTCAATATTTTTGAGTACCTGGATCTAATGGTGATTGATGGAGATAGCTGGATAGCACCAACCATGACTTGTTGTAGCAATTTTTATAAATCCAAGGAGTAACAAGGAAATGTGCTAGGTTGGAGGTTATGGTACAGCAAGGCATTCAATGATATTTGCATGCTGTGTAATTTATGAAATGTTTCAATAAGGAACAAAACTCCATGGCCGATAACAGATAAACTGATTGTTCAAAATTGATACAAATTTGACAATTTGTTCATAATAATCACGTCATTATTGTTCCGAATTTTCAAAATGCTATGATTTTTTTCTTGGCGTCTCACACAGACCATCGAGGAAGTATTTGGAATTTGGCCTAGACAAGGAACAAAAATTCCATGGTCGATAACAAACCAACGGATTGTTCAAAATTAGTGAAAATTAGGCAATTTGTTTATAAAATCAATTATAATATCGTGTCAAATTTTCAAGTCGCTACGATTTTTTTCATGGGAGAAATGGGGTATCTACAGATCATCAAGGTAGTCTATGACTTAGACAAAGAAAAAAATTTCATGATCGATAACAGACGAACTAATTGTTCCACATGATTGAAAATTTGACAATTTGTTTATCAAATCAACAATAATATTGGGTCAAAATGTCTAGTCTAAACGATTTTTTTCTTGGGAGTTATGGGGTCTTATACGGATCTTCGAGGTAGTCTTTGACTTAGACAAGAAACAAAATTCCATGATCGATAACAGACAAATTAATTGTTCAAAATAATCGAAAATTTGTCAATTTGTTCATAAGATCAACAATAATGTTGTGCCAGAATTTCTAAATGATGGGATTTTTTTCATTGGAGTTATGTGGTCTCATACAGATCGTCATGGAGGCAGTCTTTGACTTAGACAAGGACGAAAGTTTTATGGTCGTTAATCGATAAATTATTGATTGTTCAACATAATTGGATATTCTTGGATATTAAAATCAAAGTCGATCAATATCAATTATAAAAAACCACATTTTAGGCCTTGTGAACTATCCCTGAAAATATTCAGATCACTCTTGTTCTACTCAAAGCTACTGAAAATAGCCAGGCCTCAATATATGCCCGCAAATGGGATAAGGTGGACTCTGTCCGGCTCCGGCGTATCAATCCATTTGTAACTCAATCTCCTTGATGTCCATCGATCACTCAGACAAGTTGAAGTGACCCTCGAGACCGTAATACTTAAAAAAATACTTACGGTTCACATCCAAGGTGATGGTACTGGAGATGGGATGGACCAGCCGACTGTTGGTAGCTTGACAGGTAAAGACGGAGTTCAAACTTTTCCTGTCAACTCTATCGATGTTCAACACGTTTCTCACTTTGGTGATACGATGACCACCCTCTGGATCTTCAGATTCGGATGTGATGTACTCCATGGACTCGTCCAGTAAGGCATTTTCCAGCCACCATGTCACTTTTGGAGGTGGACGACCTGCAATTAAATTATTCAAACCGAGAAAAATTCTGACGCTCTTCTAGCAAAGAATTAGCGTCAGTCGACTCTAAGTAGGTTTGTTAAATGTCAATGGAAACCTAGTCTCGGCAAATTTCGTCTCCTGATTGATTTTCTGACTATCGGCAAGCTAATGTGCTCGGTAAGAAATTCAATTGACGTATTCGCTTCCCGGTTAAATCGAGGGTTAATTGGAGGGCTTTCATGGAAGCTGATGCAGAAATTTGATGTTTTATGATGGACAGGGATCGATATGATGTTACCTCAGTTGTCCAATCGATCACTGTCATTTGCGGTTTTGATGTCACACCATCTCAAAATTAGTGGTCCAGTGACAGATTAACATCGAGTAACCAAACAGAAACCGAGATTTTTTTTACTCACCTCCGGTTGCCTCACAGGTAATGTTGACAGATGAGCCCTCATTGAACGGACCCAATTTATAGTCTTTGATGTGGGTGTCGGTGAGGCCCTCGATTATTTTCAGCTTCTCTGTTGGAACTGGAAAAAAAAATTGGACGTTGACTGACATGAATAATGACTTTGGGGTGTAAAGGTATGCAAATTGTATGCTGATGGAGTTTTGATTATTGAGTGTGACCGAAATTACTTTCTGATTGATACATATATGTAAGAAGTTGATTTGATATTGCTTCTTCAAGTTAATCAAGTTTTCTATTCTACCACCGCTTCAAGCGATTACGGCATGAAAAGTCATTACCATTGGTCTAAAAAGGTTTGACACTTATTGAGTAATCTCCTTCATTCCTAGGGATAATGGTATGTTCTGATGGATTTAGTACACGACTCAATGATTAGATCTAACAAGTACTGAAGATAGTCACTACATAGATTTGTTCTCGTTCCAGTTCAACTAAATCAAAGTATCTACACGGTCTAACTTATTAAATTTTAGTTACTGTCTTTAGTGGGAAAACGATTACATGATCCAATCAGCTGTAACATGTACAGAAGACAGTAACAGAAATGTGTGTTTTTTTGTTCAAGTCCAACTAAATTGAGGTTTCTACAAGGTTCTATCTATGTTTTAGTTAGTAGATACACGATCATGTTACGTACTGAAAGCAGTAACTAACGGTTTAACCTACTAAGTCTTTGTTACTGTCTCTGGTAGGTACACGATCAACTGATTCAATTAGTAGTTACAAGTATTGAAGATAGTAACTAAAGGTTTTTGGTTAAGTTCAACTAGATCAAGGGGACCATACGGTTTGTTCTGCTGAATTTTAGTAACTGTCTTGAGTAGCTACACGATTGAATGATACAATTAGCTGGAACAAGTACTGAGGGCAGTAGCTCAGTGAGTTTGTTTCAGTTCCAACTACATCAAATTGCCCATCTTACTAAATTTAGTAACTGACAAGTACGGAAGACCTTGAAGTATGTTGTTTTTCGTTCATATTCAATTTAGTTAAGGTGCCTACACGGTTTACCTTGATACATTTCAGTTACTGTTGTGAGTGGGTAATGGTGAAGGTGGGGGAGCAAAGCCCGGCGAGAAGGCCTAGTGGCCCTTTTCGCCTCCCGCTTGGCCAACCCAACTACTCAAACCGGCCCGTTCTTGTCGTGAATAGGAGCAGACCATCCCGGCTCAGGTAACCCAACCCTTTTCTTCTCTTCTCAAGCGACACCACCTGTCAAAAACTGCCAGCAGGGGGTAGGAGGTTTCTTCCGCCCTTCTGCAGTGGGGTCAAAGGGGTGATCTGCTTATTCTTAACAAATTCGAGTGTCTGATGAGCATGCAATGACCTGTCAGAATGTCAACGATGGTGCTCAGTGCCTTCCTGCACTTGTTCAGTAATTGGGCAGTCTTTGGCCTGTGAGGTTCTGATATCATTTTCGGCCTGCCTGGATAAGGGGTCACTGTTTCACGTCTCAACTGTCCTCTCCCATGCACATTAGTTGAGAGTGCGTGAGATTGGTTGTTTACTAAGGCCTAGAAATGGTTCTGGTCCGGACAGTGGCGTGACAGATCCCCGTTTGGCCAGCATGTCCGCTTGCTCATCGCCGTGCTCCGGAACCCATACCAGTTTGACCCCCTTGTTCTCACCCAGCACCTGCAGAGCATCTCTACACTCTTGGACCAGCGGGCAGCTTATCCTTGGTTTGGTGATTGCTTCAAGTGCCGCTTGACTGTCAAAGTAGACTACAATGTTATTCTCCAATATTTTTGCCACCTCATCTCTGGAGGCAACCTCTAGAATAGCGAATATTTTCGCCTGGAGACTGTTGCAAGTCTTCCAGGGGGGAAAGATTCGCCAATGTTCCTGTCAGCTCTGAACACTCCGACTCCACCCGAACCCGTGCGTTCATCCTTGGAGCCATCTGTGAACCAGACTTGAGTGTTGACAGGCGCAGGTACGTGCACCTCAAAGCTCCTCCGGAGTCTGAGACGACCATCCGTAGGTGTCAACCCGGCTAATAGAAGCGGCAACTTGCACCGCACCAGTGGTGATATTCTATTGTGACGAACTTCCATCCCCATTTTCCTCCATGTCTTCTGGGCAACCATCCTATGAAAGGAAAACATCGTTTTCCTCTCCACCCAGAGTCCTGGCTCTGGCAGTCCGAGGGGGATGTTTAGTGCTGCTCCAAGAGTTTTCCTCATTGCGCCTGCTGTACCCAAACAAGCCATCCTCTGCAGTCGGTCTAGCTTGAGTACATAGGTTGTCTTATCAGTTGCTGGCCACCAGACCACGGATACGTATGAGATACTTGGCCTGTTGACAGCCCAGTAGAGCCAATGCATGACCTGGGGTTTTAGGCCCCACTGTCTTCCGACCACTCGACGCAGTAGCCACAATGTTGCTGTTCCTTTTTTTATTGTCCTTTCAACGTGAGGTTTCCACGTTAGCCTACTATCCAACACCACCCAGAAATAATTGACCTCCTGCCTGAGTGACAGTGTGGTCTCGTACATCGTGGGTGGCTTGAATTCTCGGATATTCCTTCTGTTGGTGAAGAGAACGAGCTTTGTTTTGTGGGAGTTTACTGACAGCCCCATCTCTCCACACCATATTTCTACTATTTTAGAGGCTAGCTTCATCCGCTCACAGATAATCCCTAGGTGTCTGTCCCTTACTAGCATCAGTCCATCCGTACTCCTGAGTGTAAAATCCTTCTGCATCCAACTTGTGAGGAGGCGGTTTATTATCAGACACCATAGTCTGGGGGAGAGGCAGCTGCCTTGAGGGCAGCCTTCTATGGTCGCTTTTACATGGCGGTCACGAAGGGAGGAGCAGAGTCACCTCACGATGGAAGAGAAAACCCCCCTGTTTCCTGAGTAGGTAAGTACACGATTATACGATCCAATAAGTTGTAGCGAGTACTGAAGACAGTAACTAAAAATGGTCTGTTTTCGTTCAAATTGAACTAAATCAAGATGTGTCTGGGTGCACGACTACCAGATTCAATCATCTGGAACAAGTACTACAAGTTCAACTTAAACGGGGTGTCTACACGGTTTAACCAACCAAATTTTAGTTAGTGTCTTTGGTGTGTACACAATTATATATTATACTGATAAATCAGCTGAACACATTAACTTATTTTGTCTATTTTTGTTTTAAGTGTCTACACGGTTCAATTTACTACATCCAAGTAACTGTGTTTAGTAGGTACGATTCAATTAGCTCAAGTACCAAAGAGTGTGACTAAAATATGTTTCTCTTTGCTCAAGTTCAACTTAATCAAGGTGTATACACTGTTTAACTCACTCGATTTAAGAACAAGTGGTCCAATATCTTGTGTATGAAATAACCTAGAAGTTGATTTGAAATAGCTTTCATAAGGTTCTAACGATTTTTACCGCTGTTTGGTGATTACGTTATACAAAGCTCTGACAGTGAAAAAGAGGCATGTGGCGTGATACATTTAGTTGTGAGTTACTTCCTAATCGCGTCATACAAGAAGACTTTCTCTACCACCGAGGGCACCGTTGTTTTATTTTGGTGATTACGGTGTAAAACCCACACTGGGTGATGACTACATACTTGCAATGTGCATTAGCATGCTTATGGGAAACATGGTTCGTTTTGATTCAATATCCGAAGAGTACATACAGCATTCATATTCAAAATCAGATTTTCTGTAACCCGCCCATAAATTGATGAAAATTGAAACCTTTGTCATCCATATAGTTGTGAGAACTGGAAAAATTGACAACATAACATAAAAAAATATTTTCAACCCAATTATTGAGCTTTGGCTTTTGAGACTTGCAACTCAGTTTGCACTCTTCATCCAGGTATTTTGATACAACTATAATCAAATTACCGAGATATTATCGCTAATGTTTCCATTTTGATTGATATTGCACAACTTGTGAGAATATGATTGGCATTTTTTTTCCAAATCGTATCGCTTTTCCAACCAAGAACCAAAGTGGAAAGCCGCTTCACTCAATTACCGAATTCCACAGCCACAACAGCAAAGTTTCCCGACCTCTCTAGAATCTATTTAAACAAGCACACATGCTCATGGTGCATATTTGCTATGCATTAGAGTTTTCTCTGTGCGGCTCCATATAAAGCGAAAGGTATTCCAGAAGATTAACGTTAGGGTCACGACCACAGTAATCTCTTAAGAAGGTCTGTTGGGATTAGTTCAATATCGTTTTCTTGCGATACCTAACTTTACGGAAATTTGTGGTAATTGATCGTGGATTTACGACTTCGGGCTTGGAGGATTGAAGTAATTTATTTGGGGTGAAGTCTATACGTGAATATATCCATGTACGCCAAAACTGGGAGAACAGTTTTGAATATTTTTATTTTAGCATTTGATTAATTCGAGATTGAAAATAATCTTCACTTTGACACAAAGTAACAGAATTTATGAAATTGTTTTCCCGGTTCAATTCGACCTTATTCACGTTAATTCGTAACTCGTCCCTTTTTCTATCAAGCAATCCTTTTTTTTTCTCCTGTACGCCGCGTGCCAATCAACTATTTGATTAATAGACACTGCAAGCAAACCCAACATTTTTTCACGTATCCGCATCCGGATCCGTACACGAATGGACATACGTTAATCATTGAAAACCCGCTCAAGCAGTATACGAAACGGATTGGTGAAACGTCAAAGTTGTCAAACTTCGCGTTTTGTAACCCAGATATTGATTTTTGTTTATATTTTTGGTTTGGTTTGGATGTTTGTGTGTTTTCCGTTTATCGTTTTTGAAGAGCTTTTGTATCACGGGCCAAAAGCGTTATCACTGCTTGTCCCATTACTATTAATCAACATTAATGTGGTATGTTACTTTTTCGATCTCCCCTGTAGTCGTTTGATTTACTGGCAACAGCGCACTGGTTAAAAGTCTTGTACGTCGCTGATGTCTGATGTCAGTTTTTCATTAAACGTATCTTTCTTTTCGAACTCGACCTTGGTAGCGAACGGTTGGAAGACATTCGCATCTCCATGTGTTAGATCCAGGGGGTAGAAAATAAGTAACCCCAAGATAGTCCATTCAGGTAACTCGTTTTCCTTTCATTGGGTTGAGCATTTTTTCTTCAACGTTTGTACGCATTCAGGCCTAGGACCACCTCCCACTGATGTAGGTACCACGTTAAGGGTGTTTTCCTCCCTACCACGACCGTGATTGATCCACTCCACCCTAATTGCTTAATTGCCGAACCTGAGCATGGGATTAATTACCAATCCTTGAGGAGTTGTTGAGTGAAGCTTGAATAAAAAACCGGTCAAGGTATGTCGTTTTTGTTGAATTGACATCCGTTTTTTTTATATTAAAATTGCACGTTTAATGAACGTTTTGAGTGAACTTTGGGGTTGATTGTCGATTATTTTTCAAGTCTTAATTGGGGTAAATATCAATCATGATCAAACTAATTACTTTTCGTGACTCGAGCAAAATATAGTTATTTATTTAATTTATTTGTTCTGGATTCGACTCAAGTCGGGTCGGACTGGGTTCAGGTTGGGCTGAAATTTAACTGATAAATAAGTCAGTTAATCGTCAATTGTGGAAAATAGACATATTATGGGTTATTGATAATAAGCTGTGAATGTATTCAACTCTGGGGATTATTTTATTGGGTTTTATTGTATTTGAGTGAAAAGTGCAGTTCAATTATGATGACTATGCGATGCTAAAACAGGTTTTCCATATAGATCGTTCATCTGCTTGGGGAACTGGTACAGTACAGCCTACACGGACTGTTTTGGGGTTTTTCCTTGGTTTTGTTGGACTTGAGAACCTAGCAAGCTGTCGCGGTGAGCCGTATCGTTATATTGTTTCATTTTCTTTCTTCGTTTGAAGTTATTATTGAAATTGGAAATATTCGGGATTTACGTATTTATAGATACTTTTGTGAAGCGTTGTGACGTCACATAGCGGCAACTCAGTTTGTGAGTGATCTTTTTATAAATTAATCGGTTCAACTGCTCGCTTGTTGGATTATAAAAATTTGACAGAATAACGTTATTAAGGTTATAGCGTTTTTAATTATTAATGATCGGATTTGTACTGAACCTTTTTCTTGATGCCGATTCATTACATAAATTGCACATATAGTTGAACTGAGTTTTGGAAAATACAAGTTTATTATTTACCGATTTCTTGTACATACGATACGGACGTATGTTTTGAGTACTTTGCAAGTAGGCACGGTACCTATTTCTGTAAAAGATAATATTGGATTTTTGGATTTTAATATAAGTGTCTTGGGAATTAATTAACTAGTTTGATTTGAGAGTTGGTAGTCCTGATCCTGGTTTTGTCGGCGGTAAGTAAGGCAGCTACGTACTTTCTTTCGTTAATTGTTAAATAAACTCAATTGGAATCGAGAAGACCTCGAAGGTTGGGATTCACCTGCACGAATCTCTGGCGCCCATTTTAAATAAACCCCCCCAAAAGCTCCAGAACTCTGAGTTCCGGGTAAGCTTAGCCAACGTGGCTTCCAATTGAGAGGTTTGATAGTTGCAGGACTGAGAGTGCTTGAGCTAAGCTTGCGCTTTAATTCTTGCGTGATATTTGTTATAACTCTTCGATTAGTTAAGATGCGTTTTCAGATACGGATACGATGAAAGACCCGCAACGATACGTGCAACGGAACAAATCGGAACCCCCGCATTTATTCTGAGCATGCGCAGATTGATGCGGATACGGATACGTTTGAAATTTAGGACGTGCTTAAAGTGTCTAATGTCTGGAATAGTCTACGTAACGTACAATGAAATACGCGGCCCGTATACTACACACCACAAACCTGATGAATTGTCCTAACTTCTCCTAACTTTGACAAATCGATGACCGTGATCAACTGAAGAGAGTTTGGTTAGTTTTCCGATTACTTTGACAAATATACCCTGACCTTGAACAGCCCGTGACTCAATTTCCATCAACAAATTCAAAGGACAGAAGAGCTGATGATGATTAGTAGAAAAAAAATATCTGGGGTCTTGTGAAGGTAGGTGCATGATGCATTTTTCAAATATCAAAGCGGCCCGGTCTTATAGATCAAGTAAAACTAGAAAAAATGCTGGATGAACCACTCCCTTCAATGGCAGCTTTGTCACATTGTTATCTCAACCAACCAAATCTATCCAAAACTTACACAAATCAAACCAAAACTGGACCAATCTGAACCAAAACTAACCCAAATCAGTCAAAATCAACCCAAACCAGTCCAATCTAACCAAAACTAATCAAATCTGGACAAAACTAAACCAAACTAGCCCAATCTATTCAAAACCAACCAAAACTGAACCAATCTCACCCAAACTAGCCCACTATAACCAGAACCAACTCAACCTAACCAAACTCAATCCAATCTAACCAAAATAGCTCAATCTTACCAAAAGTACCCAATCTAACCAAAACTAACCCTATCCTACCAACAAAATTAACCTAAACCAAAAGCAATACAAAATCACTAAAAATGCTTTAATAAAAACTTATGATGAAAGATTAGGGCAAGTCACTACATGAAAATAACATACTATCCTGATTTAACGACATTAAAATTAAATTAACCCGTGTTTCTACTTCAAAGGATTTTCTTGTACTGGAGCATTAAAAATAATAATCGTGATTAGGACCAGCTTTGCTCCATTCTTTGAAAAAAATGGATTTACAAAATGCCAGTCGTATCCTGATGAGTTATGGAATTATATTGCCACCATCAGAACAGAGTGGAAAAAAATTGGACAAGCCAAACGTATAAATAACAGATTATGTGGTGAAAAATGGGACAAATGCTAACATACTGTCTGGATTCTACAGCAGTAAATTCAAATTAACCCGCGCCCTCGTAGTGTTTCCACTCCGAAACATTTCACTATACTTTGGCTGAAAACGCTAATCGTGAATGCACTTTAAAAACTAGTTTTGTTCCAATAAGTACGTTTT
The DNA here is from genome assembly GCA_958502075.1 of Orchestes rusci. NCBI lineage: Eukaryota > Metazoa > Arthropoda > Insecta > Coleoptera > Curculionidae > Orchestes > Orchestes rusci. The sequence continues at coordinate 32,975,398 of OY293307.1, forward strand.
GCCGTTACACTGCCATTGTGCCAAATGGGACTTTGTTAACGAAACTCAAATATGAAAATCACAAAGTGATAGTCATATCCTGATAAGTTATGGATGGTGAAGGATCAGCGTACGTCTTGCCGTTTCTTATTGGAACAATATTATATCAATCATATCCCTATGGGTTATAGAATTATTATTATTGTTTGTCGAACATCATCAAAAATCGTTTTATTTTGCCAACACCGCCTTCCGGAAGAAGCTAGATAAGTCAATCGATTGTGAAACTACCAGGGTCATCCAGGTCGCAACCTTTGTGGAAACAAATAACGTTGTCGATCTCAAGACAAAAAAAAACACCTCAACTACAGAAATAATTTATAGCGTCCGCCAATGCAGTATAGGCAGTCTTCGCAATAACACTCTAGCAGATCAGACGAATTCTTATTCTTGATCTCCAGAAAAAACGTTCCCATCCCAAGGACGTCTGTCGGTACTAAAAAGAAGATATCGATACACCTTGGTCGATACAAGTACAACAAAGTTGAAGACTTGGTCACAAAACAGTGGAAGGTATTGAGATCTCCTCCTGTTTATCGCGAGGGTTGTTCTTGACCTTGATCTGTAACGTCTGGAGTGACTAAGAATGCTGGATCATCAGTGAGTTCTCGAATATCATGAAGACATCGCAAGTTTTTACAAGAGGCACTAATTGTCCTGACAGAAAAAGACTTGATGAAAGATGAAACAAAGGGGTAGAAACAGTGGTTGATGGGTTCAACAGCCATGATGGGGATCATCGTAGGCTTTTTTTCCCTCTTCGGACCAAATTTATTTTTTTTACTTTTATTCTCCTGATCATTTTGGCGGTTTTATTTACTTTCAGTGTAGTTCAACTTTTTCTTCTTTCTTGGACCAAATTTGTTTTTCATTTATTATTGTTTTTATCATTTTAGTTGTTCTTATTTACTTTCAGTGTCGTTTCAAGTGAAAAATTCCCTTGTTCTTTGCTGTTTTTTTTATCATGGGCATTTATTTGAACTTTCTTGACCAAATCTTTTTTTTGATTTTGGTCTATTTATCATTCTGGTGGTTTCTATCTAATTTTAGTGTCGTTTCAAGTGAAATTGTCTTTTTTTTCTGCGGTTTTTTTCATCGAACCTTTTTGACCAAATTTATGTTTTTATTCTTATTTTTTTTATCATTTTCGTTTCAAGTGAAATTATCTTTTTTTTCCGATGTTTTTTTCATCGTAGTATTTTTTTTTTGTTGGATATACCAAACTCAATTTATCAAATTTTTAAAAAAGTGTGTCATCCCTTGAAAAAAGAATTTTCCAGGGTTTTTCTTGGGAATTGGTATACTTACTTCTGTTTCGATAGTCCAAAAATTCAAAATATCCCAACTAACACAGATTGTGCCTTAATAAACCAAAATGCTATAAAACTGATATATAAGGGTCCATCAATATACAATTTTATCATTTAGTGACGTTAGTTAAGACAAAATACTCTCAGAGACAAAAAAGTGTTATAATCATGTAATATAGCTCTCTACAAAACAATTTAATAAATCTTTTATAAAACGGAAGAAATTGAATTCTTATAGCATACTATAGAACCAATGTTATAAGAGTGATCACTCTCTTAGTCTAATTTGTTGTATTATTGGTTCATTATTGTTTTAAAAAGAACTTATAAGATGGTTACAAAATATTTTTATTAGAGATTTATTATATTATCATATAGCTATCTCTAATAAAACAGTTAACTCGCAAAAGTATTTAAGACTGAATTGGCTTAAGAGAATATCTTATAAAAATGTTTTATAGGATGCTTGATCTAGAACGTACAAAACAGCACTATAAAACCAATATAAAACACTTACAAAATAAAAATGGACACAAAATAGCAACACTGTCTTATAGTTTATCCCAACTAACACAGATTGTGCCTTATCAAACTAAAATGCTAAATAACTGATTTATTAGGGTACTCCAATAACAATTGTATCATTTAGTGGCGGTAGTTGGCACAAAATACTCTCAGAGACAAAAAAGAGTTATAATCATGTAATATAGCTCTCTAGAAGACCATTTAATAAGCCTTTTACAAAACAAAAGAAATTGAATTCTTATAGCATATTATAGCACCAATTTTATAAGAGGAATCACTCTCAAGTCTAATTTGTTGTATAATTGGTTTATTAAGGTTTTATAGAGAACTTTATGAGATCGTTACAAAATATTTTTATTAGAGATTTATTATTTTATCGTTAAGTCGCAAACGTATTTAAATCTGAATTGGCTTACGAGAATATCTTATAGAAATGTTCTATAGAATACTTGATTTTGATCGTACAAGACAGCACTATAAAACAAATAAAATAAAAATGGGCACGAAATAGCAACATTGTCTTGCCTAAAGATCCCCACCCCGTTTGCTATCATACAGTGAAATTCGCGTCTTCTTTTCCATTTATTTAGTATATTTTTGGGTATTTTGGAAAAATGTATTCGCTGGTGACTTTCAAATAATGTCTAGAA